>CM024593.1:8042753-8047753 GCA_014182565.1 Eucalyptus marginata
CTGATAACATTCGAGATTATGCAGGATTATACACGAAAGATCCTTTTTTGGCTCTAGACCTTTTACTTTTTTTCATCATGTGGGAGTTAGAATTAATTCCCGTTTATCTACTTCTAGTGTTCAAGGCAACATAAGAACATTCCTTTGAAAACCAAAAAGAAGAATTTTTTCGAGGGGGAAATCGGAGATATTTTGTTCCACCACAGAGAATTATTTGATTCTTCCATTTCAAAGAAGTTTCATGATACATCAGAACAATCATTTAGAGGATTTAATGATTCCTAGAAATAAACAAGAACAAATAAGTTTTAGCTAACGTAATAAAAATACCAATTGTAGTTCCAAAGACTCTACCTACTTTATTTATTTCAAATAGCTCAGGAATGAATATGTAAGGAATAGAGATATTCCAACCCCCTAAGTAAAGAACTGTTACAAATAACGAAGAAACTAATAGATTTAGATAGGAATTCATTTATTTCTTTCAGGAGTGGCTTGCTTTGGTTGGTTAATTGGTCACATTTTTTTCATGAAATGGGTTGAATTGGTATTAGTCTGGATACATCAAAATAATTCTATTCGATCGAATAAGTACATTCGATTGAATAAGTACCTTGTGTCAGAATTGAGAAATTCTATGGCTCAAATCTTTAGTATTCTCTTATTTATTACCCGTGTTTACTATTTAGGCAGAATACCGTCACCCATTGTTACTAAAAAATTCAAAAAAACCTCAGAAACGGAAGAAAGGGGGGAAGGCAAGGAAGAAACAGATGTAGAAATAGAAACAACTTTCGAAACGAAGGGGACTAAACAGGAACAAGAGGGATCCATTGAAGAAGATCCTTCTCTTTTTTCGGAAGAAAAGGAGGATCTGGACAAAATCGATGAAAGGGGTCTGTTGACACCTAAATTTTGGCGATTTAGTTTATTTATTGCATAGAAAATTAGGGGTTAATTTTATTAAGTGCATATCATATAGATTTAGGTTGCATTTATTGGACCGGTGGTGGATGAGTTTAAATTAGATGGATCGCCCACGAAACAAGTTGGCCAAAGCCCATATTTTTAATAATCGAAAATTATCTCGTGGGAAAATTGATTTCAAATTTTTCCGAGATATGATAATTTTTTTGATAGGACACGTGTGAAAGAATATTGCGGTTTTCTTCGCAGGATTTGGAATTAAAGAATAATCTTATCAAATCTTGAATCGTTATCAATAAAAGGTGAAAATTTGGAAAATAAAAAAAAGTGATATTACATGCGAAAAAGAAATCTTTGCGGATGTTGATTTGAAAAGGAAATTAAACCTTAATCTTTGGTCTATAAAAAGGTTTTTTTTTTTTTTTTGCCTAGGGGGGAGAGGGGGCCACACAATGCAGATACGGCCACATTGAGTTTTTTTTATCATGTCGAAGGGGCTTCTCTCGGTTTTGGAGGTCAGAAATTCAACATAAAAAGAGAGAGATTTCTCTCTTGTTCCTTCGTTGGGGGCTTCCATGCGAAAGAGCAACACCAAAGAAAGGAGCAAAAATCAGCTTTTATTCTTTTCTTTTCTTCTGACCAGCAGCAGAAGGCAGAACAGAGAAGAGACAGAGGGAGGAGACGTGAAGCAGACAAGAGGAGAGAGAGAAAAAAATTAAAAAAAAGAAGAAGACTGTTCTTCTTCTCCAGCGCATCTGAGCGCACCGCTTGCCGGTCACCGCCTCGCAAATCGCTGGTCGTCGTACCACCGTGCCCCTGCACCGCGCCGCACCACCGCGCCCGCACAGCCGCGCCGCCTGCAACCCAACGCCGAGCGCCGCCTACAACTCTCCACCCGAAACCAAGCGAACCCGCGAGCCCTGATCTACTCAGCCCGACCTGCGATTCCACACCAGCAGGGCCGCACGATTCAACGCCGCTCGAAGCCGAAGTCCACGCCGTTGCTCCAAGCACAGGCGCGACGCCCCTGCAGCTCCGCCCGAGCCTCGACGCCGCAACAGATCTGCCCCTACGACCAGCAGATCCGCCTCCGCCTTTGCTCCATCTGCCTGACGAGGTTGCCTTTGTGCCGATCCGTGACAACCCCGACGCCAGCTTCACGACGCCAGCAGTGCCCGAGCTCCCCTGCAGCAACCAAGGCCCGAGATCCGCCTCCGCTGTCAGCCTCATAGCCCGCGAAACCCACGAGCTCTCGCCGCGCCACCACTGCCGCTTCGCTCGCCGCCGGGCTGTTGCTGATCCCGCGTCGTCGTTCGATCGGCCGTGTCGCTCGATCTGCGTCCTCCGCCCCATCGCCCTACTGATCCACCTGCAACCCGACGATCGGTGATCTGCTGCCCTTGGAGACCAACTGCACAGCACGTGACTTAGAAGAAAAAAAGAAAACAAAACAAAAAAAATCAAATTAGGTAGTTTTCTATTATTTTATCTTTGTTATTTTTATGTAGTTTATAGTTTGTTTTCTTTATAGTTTTTTTTTTTAGTGTGATTATTCATTGATACATGATTGAAATTTCAAACATGAAAGTGCACCTCAAATTAGGGGTTGTCGGTCGATTTTCGCGCCCGAAATCCGACTCGCAATCCTCAGTAAAATCGACAATCCGATCTCACGCCCGAGATTCGATTCGCGATTTAATTTTAAAATCGACAACCCGATCTCATACGCGAGATATGGTTCGCCAATTTTCGAATATTAATTTTATCTTGTTTGATTTGATGTCGTGGTGTTTAAGTCAAATTTATTTTTGTAAAAAAAAATTCAAAAAAAAGTTTGAATTAGGATTAAGTTTGTTTGTTTTTATCTTGCATAGGGATTTTATTTTGAATCATGAAAAAGAAAAGAAAAAGTGCATTCGTTTAGGATGTTAGTTTTTTTATTATTATTATTATTATCTGAATTGCATGTTTAATTTTAATTTCAATTTCATAAAAAAAAAGGAAAAAAATTAGAATTAGGGCATTTTTGCACGTCATTGCATATTAGATAAAAATTGCATTTTAGGTCTAGATAGATCTTTAGATGAATTGCATGATAGGTTTTTTAATGCATGTTTAGAAAGCATTTAGAATAGATAGTATTTCGCTTGAGTTAGATTTTTATTTTTGGTAATTTTAATTACGAATTTTCATTAAATAAAAAATAAAAATCATGTGCACATCATATAAAATTAGGTTCATGAAATGCACATCATTAAGGGTTTATTGCTAGAGTCATTTAATTAGAAATTGCCTGTCATTAGAATTAGGTCATTTTGGTTAATTTAGATTGCATATTTAATTATTGCATGTTCATTAAAAAAATCATAAAAGCTTTTACCCATTCATATAGTTTAAGACATTTTGCCATGCCATATTATTTCATATTAGGTAGAAGTACTGCATTGCATTGCATATGGACTATATTCTCGTTAAAAAGCGAAATCAAAATTGAGTGATTGCTTGTTAATTAGAAATCATATCTAGGATTGCTTGATGTGAATTACGATCTAACACCGCGAGATCTTTCGTTGCTTTGAGGTAAGTTCTGTATTATTTAATTACTTTCCTGAGTGTTAAATTGGTGGTATGCGCATCTGTTTGATCACCTCACATGTTAGGGATATAAGTTAAAATCAATTCAAAATTGCTTGCCAAATATTTTTTTCAAAAATAAAAGAGAAAGGTACCGAAAGGGCGTTAGTGAAAGCTAGCGTAATCAAGTCCCCGAACTCACAAATCTCTGGTTCGTAGGAGTAAAATAACCCTCCAATTATTTTACTTAGGTGTCTAATCGACCTACCGTAAACTGATTAGTGGCGACTCCTAATTGAAAAATCATTTGCATGTTAATAACCTGAACCTAAATCACGAGTTGGTATGGGCTTGGGAGAGCTCGAGTTAAGTCTAGGCTTAGCAATCCATTAGCCTAATTTTAGGTGGTGCACCCGAAAATTTGGTCGCGACAGGGTCTATCAGTGCAAGTCAGCTAAACACCGTGATTGATGAGTGGGTAGGTGGGTTAGGTGCACCTCTCGCCTTGTGGGAAGTAATGAGGCTAGTCTCCTCCCCCTCCCCTCCCCCCTCCTGAATGAAGAAGTCGTGGGGCCCCCTTCCCGCGTATGCGTCTTTATTTAGATTTTTTCTATTTTTCCATTTTTCATCCAACAAGGAGCTGGGTCAACTATTCAATCAAATGATATTGAGCCTATTTCCCATCTCTTCTCGAGAAAGAAGTGGGCTATTTCTTTGCAAAATTGTGCTCAATTTCATATGTGGCAATTCTGCCAAGATCTCTTCGTTAGTTGGGGGAAGAATCCGCCCGAATCGGATTTTTGAGGAACATATCGAGAGAGAATTGGATTTGGTTAGACAATGTGTGGTTGGTTTTTATCAAAGGTTCTACCAATTGATATGTTTCCACAAATAATTGAAATTCAATTTCTTGATCTGTATCTTCAATTTTTGGAAACTTATAAAGTTCTTCTGTTAAGCCCTGATCAATGAATCTACAAAATCCTTCAAATTGTATCTGATTAAACCCAGGTATTGTAGACATTCCCTCATTTCCATCCCCGAGCATTTTGAATTTCCCTTTTCTCAAAAGATTCCATTATTGACCCATTCTTCATCAAATCATATGGATTGATTTAGCAATGATGGAATTTCTATGGCAAAAAGGCGAAGAAATCGATTTCTTATTCCGCTACAATTGATTCAAGAACGAAAGAAAGAACTAATGCCCCATTCAAGTATCTCGTGGGGAATTACTGCTCGGTCAGGGAGAGGGGAAAGGCTTGGGCCTACCGATCCCGATAGGACCTCATAAAGGAACGGGAGCAGTTGAGAGGTTCCATATTGCCGAGCCGGGCAGCACTTCGTACGTGATCGTAGTATGTCACATCATCTCATGCGCGGGTTCAATTCCCGTCGTTCGCCCATTAATTACTCCTATTTTTTCTTTTTAAATAAAAAGAAAGAAATTCGATTTTCTCCCCTATTTACTACGGCGACGAAGAATCAAATTATCACTA
>CM024593.1:8050253-8120332 GCA_014182565.1 Eucalyptus marginata
CACAATTGGCCCAAAAGGGGAAGGACCTTTCCCTAGGGAGTAGGAAAATCATGATCGGGATAGCGGATCCAAAGCTATGGAACTTAGGGCCCAAGGCTATGGAACTTAGGTGTGCGTCTTTTGTCAAAATTAAATGGCCTTCCTTTTTTACTTTTTATTTGTTATTTCTCGTTAAGGGCTGAAAAATGAAATAGAGTATGCCCCGGCATATTTTTTTTGTTTTACGCCCCGTAACTCTTCCTCAGCCAGGCTTGGTCAAAATAAGCAAGTCAAAATTGTAATTAGTAGCATAGCAAAAATGCGTTCCTCGTCATTAATATGTTTGCTCGCGGTAATTGTGCCCTCTCGGGAGAATCGATAACTCGCATCTTTGATGCACTTGCTAGTACTAGTACATCTGAGAATTCTTAATTGGCTAGTTGTAAATAGCCCCACCCCAGGACTATGGAACAAAAGGTTATCCCGGACCTACACCGAGATATTGACGGTGATTCTCAAATATCGAAGAACAGAATGTGATACGATGAGATAGAATGCAATAACCTGGAAATGGGAAAAACATTTTCTTAGAAAATAATTTCCTCAAAGGTATTTTCCTTTTCAATTGAGTTTTCATCGAATTAAAGACACCCTTAGGCTAAAAAGTACTAACACTTTTCGGGAGTTTTCGTATTATGTTCAATACTCCAACATGTATTTAACACTCGGTCAATGCAACACACATCAACTCTTCTGACATGTGAATGCAGAATTTTGATATGCGATTTCGACACCACATGGTCAATTTTAAAAAAATTCAATAAATGATAAGTCAAAATGTAAATATATATAAAAAAAAGAAATAACAAAAAAAATAATGGAGAAAAAAGAAAAGAAAAATCTAGTCTTCTTTTTCTTCTTACTTTCACTTCCTACAACTCACGATTTTTAGGATAAATTCATTCGAGGCTCTTTTTTTTTTTATCATTTATTAATTAATTTGAATTATAATTTATCATGTATACAACATATTCTAATCTATTGGAATTCTCTAATTTTTAAAAAATAACATGTCGGCATGTTATATCGTATCATATGTTGCGTATTAATGTAGGTTCTACTTAGCCCTTAAAATATGTTTATTGCATTGAAAACTCAAGATTTGAAAAATGTATTTCCAAAAATGACCGTTTGTAGCGTTTACAAAAATGAATAAATATAAAATATTTTAATCCTCGATAATGAAAATATTTTTCATTCACTAATTTTTTAAAATGGTATAATCAATTATTTTTCGAAAAGTATTTTTCAAATCTAAAGTTTTCTCGCACTCCTAATATATATTATTATTTCACGTCGTCCTACACTATCCACTATCCAACGATAGAGTGATTATATTTAAGTAATATTAATTAATTAGATCTGAATTTCCATTTCTTGCAAAGAAAATAAAAAATAGATCCGAATTTCCTTTTTAGGAATAAATCATAAATTCTTCCTCAGAAGAAGGAAAAAAAAGAAAAATCAAAATCGTCCTAAACCTGCCATCGCCTTTAAGCACGCTTGCCGTTTCTGTGCGAAACTCGTCGCAGAGACCACAAAAAATTCAGCTGTCGTCTGACGGAGGGTTTGGTCGGGTGTGCGTGCTAGAGCGAGAGCGAGAGAAAGAGAGAGGATGGAAGAAGAAGAGCACGAGGTGTACGGCGGAGAGATCCCCGTGGAGGGCGAGATGGAAGGCGAGATGGACTCCCACCACGCCGACGTCGACATGTCCACCGCCGATGATGACGCCGTCAAGGTCTCCCTCTCTCTCTCGATCGATCTCGATGCCTGCGTGGTTTTGTGGTCGCCTGTGTTGCCCGATCGTCTTGGTTCTGGGATTTTTCTTCTGGGTTTCTTTGATTTTTTGTTTTTTAATTGTGGGTCGATGCAGGAGCTGGATGAGATGAAGAAGAGGCTGAAGGAAATGGAAGAGGAGGCTGCTGCTCTCCGCGAGATGCAAGCCAAGGTCGAGAAGGAAATGGGTGCTGTCCAAGGTCTCCTTTTGTTTTGATTTGTGGACTTTTTTTTTTTTTTTTTTTAGGGTTATTGGATTGATATCAGGGTTTTTCTTGGATGTCCTGCCTGACCCTTTGATTTGTGGATGGCTGACGTCTGATGGAAGAACGGGTTCTTGCCGTTTCGATTGTTCTTTCTCTTGTTGTCCTGTAATTCTGTTGGTTGTCTACAGTAGTTTATTCTTGCTGGAATTTTGTTATCTTTTGTCTGCTTGACGCTTTATTTTCATGGATTTGCGGTCAGCTGTGAAAGATAGATTGGCATAAGGATGGAACATCTTTCGCCTTTTGGAATATCAATTTCGTAGATAACAAATTTGTCTTTTGATGTAGAGAAAATGAACCATCACTTTTAGAAGACTTACTGATTTCACCATCATGCTTTTTGATGAATACTTACCTTTTCTTTCTCTGGATGTTGGAGAGTTTGTTCAAGTCATTGTCCATATGCTTACCTGCAACTATCACTTTGGGCATTGACATCGGGCACATATTATGCTCAGATTTATCATTTGTGAAACCTTGTTTGACTTTTTATTTGTTTGTGTTTTCTGGAGAATCAGATTTTATACTCTAAGATTAATTTTTGGAACTCTACCTGAACTAGTCAACGAAACTGTTTTCTTTTTATTTCTGTGTTGACGCTGTCTGGTCATTGTCTCAATTTCACAGATCCTGCTAGTGCAGCTGCTTCTCAGGCAAGCAAGGAGGAAGTCGATACCAGATCTGTGTTTGTTGGAAATGTGAGTTTGACTGTTATTTCTTGGTTTCTTGTTGGTTATCTTGACAATGCTTTTCTTGATAAAGGATGTGACCTTGGATTGGCTACTAGAGTTTGCTTTTGTTTGAAATTTTCGAGGGTTAGCTATGCGAGTCTAATCTCTCTCTTTAAATGTTGTAGTTATTTTCACCATCCAGACATTTATTTTCAGGTGATTTTGATGATTCTGACAGTTCTCTGATGTTACCTAAACATGAGTTTTCCTTGAAGACATTTCGCACTTTATCCATCTTTCTGTTAATAGGATAAAGGTCTTAAATTTTTATTGCATAGACTTCTACATGACACTTTCCTCAGTTATGTTTGTCTGTGCTGACATGTTTTTCTTGAAACATGAGTGGATATTTCACTTATTACTATCACTGTGCTTTTAGAAAAATAAGGACCTTATTGATATAGAACTTAATAATAAAGATGTTCATTTTCCTGAAGTTTCTCTCTTTTCCTTCCAAGAATAACATTTCTGGGCATGGAGGTTATTCACTATTGCAATCCCACATTGCATTTAAAATGCTTCACATCTGTGCTTGGCAAAGTATGCCCAGGGGTTATGATGACAAAAGAAATTTGGGACGATAAATCTCAGATCTAAATGTGAAAATCTCTGGTTATCTTTAAAGATAACAAAGTAATCGTAACCATGCACTTTGTGACAATCTTGTTTTGTGTTTGCTTGTGAATGGGTTACTGATGGTGGAAGATGGTTATATTCTTAGTTGCAGTTGAATAAATTTGGTTTGCTATGGTTGTTAGTGGTGGTGTAGTATTTAATTCTTGTTTTTTTTTTTTAGGTTTTTTGCTAATGGATGTTTAGTTCTGGTTGCTAGACTTCGTTTAGTACTATTTTGGCATAAAGACACGCAACATGTGTGTGTTAGGATGAGACTGGTTTGTTGGATGTATGGATTCTCAAAAAGGAAGAGTAGAGAATTATCTTTTCTTATAAAAGAAAAAAAGCAGAGCATTAATTTAATCTAATGTCATCTTTTGCAATGACATTGTAATGTCATCCTTTATGTTATAACATTAGGTTAATCTTGGAACCTATCAGGCCCTCCTAAAAGATAAATGACTGAAAGACTTTAACTAACTTTGCGCTTTTAAGAAATGAAGGGAAGTGCCAGCAAAGAATTGCTTTAAGGGGTTTTTATTATGAGTTCCGCTTTGTACTTTTTTGCTTTATTAAAAATTTTCTTGCTGCTTCCGAAATTCAAACATCATTCATTTTTTCAAGACATACATTTAGAGTCGTTTAAAATTTGGTCCTAATATTTTAGTTTTCTTTCATTGCAAAATTCTGAAGGGAAAGCAGTAGATCCTTATTTTTTAAGCCCTAACGAATGGAATGCGAAGAAGAATTGTCGTCTTCAATTCTAGGTTTACTAGGATCTGTCTCTTTCGTAATATTCTAATCCTGAGGTCGGATTGGGCAGTTGTAGATGAGATCTCTTTTTCAAAGTTGTGAAATAAGATAGCTTGTTCACTACCAATGAGGATAGAGCATAGCCAGCTTTCTAGCAGAAAATTATATGTGCATATTTGAGTTAAAAAATTTGTGCATTATCTGTTGGGTTTTTCTGAATTTATCTACTTCGTGACTTAGATGACTTTTCCCCGCAATTTTGTGGTTCTACCATTGTCTTGTCTATTGCCTTGTGTGTGAATCTTCACGATATTTTCTTTTTCATAGTCCTGTCAAACTAGATCTTTAATTTGCGGTTCTCTCACATTTGCTCTTGCGTAATGGAAAGTTGCCTGCATTTCATTTTGACTTGACCACTAAGCTATGTCAGTCAACCTTGAGTTATGGTTGACTTCGTGTTTCACTGTGATTGCAGGTTTCTCATTCTTCAAGTTGTCTGTATAGATTGAGCAGGAATCTTTACACTGTCTTTTGAGCCCGAGTTAATTTTGCATTAGATTTGGTTGAATAGATGTGGGGAAAAAGTAATTGAAGTCACAAAAAATCATGTGACAGAAAAAAGAACAAAAAAATTGAAGGAAAAACAGTGCAAAGTTTCTGTTGTGTGGGTGAAAAAGTGTGCGTGCTGTGGAGGAAAAAGAACCAACAAGAGAAAAAAAGAAAAGGAAAGATGGGAAAAAGAAAAAGAAAAGAGAATGAATGAAAGAAAAAATGCAAAACAAGTGGCGCATGGAAAAAGAGTAGAATTTTGAAAGTTGGGGATGGGAATATTTGAAAAGAATGTTCTGTATCAGTGAGAGAGATGTTGGATGGCTCTAAAGTAGTTGATGATTTATTAGGACTTGCGTAGAATCTACGGGCTCTCATACCCTTGCTACTGCTCGTGGTGGTGGTGGTGTGTTGGTGCTGGTGCCGCTGACTTGGCCTCAGGACTTCTCATGATATAGCAGACCTGGTGAGGGGCGTTTGGCTGTGTCTTGCTCGTGTCGTTATTCTATTGTTTATATTTGTCGATAGTTCTACTCTAAATTATCAATAAGATTTGCTCCCCTCGATAGACCTATACATTATTCCACTGTATGGTAGTTGATCATCTAATGCCATTGGACCCTACTTAGTGGATAAGTTGTTCTGGTTTATCCTTATCTCTTCCTTAGAAAAAGAAAAGTATTTTTGGGGAGCTTTTGCAATCTGGCCTTTTATGTGAGCAGAGTGAAAAAAATTTAGCTATTTTTCCCCTGAAAGAGCTATTTGTAGCTTTGCTGACTGAAAATCTTTGGAGATTCACCAGAATTTTATTAAGTTTGGCTATGTGTTATTATTGAATTTCTATCTTCTTCTTCATTTGTGCAGTTTGGGAGGTATAATCTTTTGGGAAAATACCAAAAGCAAACCTTACCTTTCACTAAATGGCTACTTGCATACTTCTATTTTTGAAAATACCAATACATACCGAGTTTAGCTTTGGAGACTACTTTGCATCTTCACATCATTTATCCTTGTGTCCGTATTTACGAAAATTTTGTTTCTTTTTCCCCAAATTGCCCATATGCAAATTCTAAATTCTGATGGCCACCCAAAAGACTCAAAACCAATTAACCCTGAGCAAGATATTTAAGTGAGTTTGCAAGGAGGGACACTTTGGTCTTTCCAATGAGAGGTTTTGCTTGAAGGTATATGAGTGATGTTTGCAAAAATAGAGGTATATAAGTAGTCATTGGGTCAAAAGTAATATGTATTTTTGTTGGTATTTCCTTAAATTTTGTCAGGGGATTGACAGTAAACTTTTTCTGAAAAGATTATGCTGGTCAGCTGTTTCTGTTTCAGAGTAGAATCTGTCTTTGGTAGCTGTTTCTGTTTCTAGGTTTTTACGGTGCCTTAGCCTTTTGTCACTTGGTTTAAGTAGTTATGGTTTTGAGACCTTAAGCAACCTACACAGAGCAAGGAGTAGATAAGTCATGGACTCATGTCCCTGTGATGATGATTCTTCGACCTCTAAAATCTGTTAGTCTGTTCTGCTTCTTCAGAAAGCTCTATCACCTGCCTGCAAGTCCACATGGACAGCCTGCACTTTAGATGTTTAATTTTGGCTACAGACTGTTCACTCAACTTGAGAGTCCGTTCTTTATTCTGAATTTATTAATTGGGGTTGCTGAGTAATTAGATTTGGAGGATGTGCAAAGATGAACTTGAAGTTTGCTTGAGATATAGAAGGCAACCTGTGCAAGTTGTGTACACCTTATGGGGTAGTGTTTGAAGTTCCATGTTGCTCAGTTGGAGTTGACATAAGACGATGGTTGTCTGCGAATGGTGGTTGGAGCAGCAAAAAGGAAAAAAGGGAAAATGAAGATGTAGTATACTTTTTCGCACTTAGTAGGTACTAAAGATAAGCTGGGTTGACGCCTTAAAAAATTTATCAATTCAATTCTTAAGGAGCATTAATAGAACTTGCTAAATCTGCTCAATGTGCTTTACAATTGACTGGAGATATTTTTCTGCAACAGCCCTGATGATAAATAAGAAAGAGGGATCTCAGTATCATTCACGAAACTATGGTTGTTAAGCATGTAATTTCTGTCGATTTGTCATAGATCAGGACATGGCTTCATGTATATGTGTATTTATGACGAAGGGGCTGTCCTGAAATACTTTTTATTTTGCCTAGTAAGAGACGATGGCTGATGTGAACCATGTACTTTGATATGCATGTCGGCATATGCTCATTCAAAAAGCATGTTAAGTCAGTTTTCGTATTGGTGGCTAGATGCATTGTGCCAGTGAAGGCCTGTGACTTAAAGTGGTGCTTGCAGGTTGATTATGCTTGTACCCCTGAAGAAGTGCAGCAACATTTTCAATCATGTGGTACAGTCAACCGAGTGACAATTCTTACTGATAAATTCGGCCATCCAAAGGGCTTTGCTTATGTTGAGTTCCTTGAAGTTGAAGCTATTCAGGAGGCTCTCCTTCTGAACGAATCTGAATTGCATGGACGTCAGCTGAAGGTAACTCTTCTTATTTATAATTTGTGGGATTTACCTTAGCAACATTCAAGATATTCCAGTGGCATGACATTATTTTCTGAATATGCAATACTTAACTTCCAACGTACCATAGAAGTTTGATATCTTCGCCTTGCAAGAGCTTTTACCTTTTCCATATGTCAGAATGAGGGCACGGCACTTGTCTGGGACCATAAGCTTGTTATGGATTGCATGCTAGCTCTAATGTCATGATGGAGTCAACCTTCACATAAATTTAGGTTCCTGTTAACTAGTGTTCTCGGACACTTGTTAAATATACCTAAAACAAAATAATTAATTTCTCAAAGTAGTGGATACACGTGACACAAGAAAAGTTAGTGCATTAGAAACTGTAATATTTCCTTAATTATTTTACCAAATGTCCATGGGAGATCTGTTAACAAAACACATATATGGTGTATTTGGTGCTGATTTCAGCATCTAGGTGGTAAATGAATTTTTTTTATAACAATGATTATTTGATATTTATTATGATGTGAATGACTTAGGTTTTGCCAAAACGGACCAACGTTCCTGGGATGAAGCAGTACTTCCCAAGGCGCTTTAACCCGTATGCGAGTTACAGGTTCCGGAGGCCGTATGTACCTCCTTATTTCTACTCTCCTTATGGATACGGGTAGGTATCTCGTTCTCCAAAGTCGATTATCTACTGTTATAGGGCTTGTTGGTTGATTCTACTGCCTCATGCTATTGCAGGAAGGTTCCCAGGTTCAGAAGGCCGGCGCGCTACATGCCTTATTACTAGAAGTCCTCCATCATCTGTTGGCACTTCTGCGATTCATCGAAAAGTGGGTACTTCCACATGTTCAGTTTCGTAGGGGAAATGCTTCTAGTTGTATCGCATGTTTATTAGACTCTACTCGTATTATTATCGACCGAATGACTTAAGAGATTATATATCTGGATTATTGGCTGTAACTTCTAGACATTTATCTATGGTCATAGCTGAAGATTTGGAGCAGCCTCGAGAGGCATGCCTTTTTCCTTTCTCTCTTGATACTTTTACGTGGCATGTCTGCAAAACATAGGACGGGGTTGGTCTCAACTTTACCCTGATTTCTGCTTGATTTGAGAAGGATTTTGTTGACTAGTGCTCCAAGTACACTCGTTGAAAATCCAAATAAAAAAGTACAGTACTTCTAAAGTATTGTCTTACACGTTATATACAATTAATTCGTTGAAAATCAATGTGTATTTATTACATATTGTTAATAAGGGAGATCCATTGGGAAACTCAACCTCCTCTCTCTATCCGAGACAATCTTTACATGATTTCCCATGGAAAATGTCTTTTTATCACGTTTTGTCTTTGATAAACTAGTCTGTCAACTTTAATCTTAGGTTCGTCAAATGCACTATATTGTTTAATTCCTGTGCTTTGAAACACTTGAGAATCAGAGCCATATTATCATCTGGAATTTTTAGAATGAGTGTGTTGAGATCAGGGAATGTGTTATTTTGGCTGGCGGATGGGTGTTAAGATCAATGACTCATTCGAGAGGGACTCTCCAAACCGATATAGGACTTGTGGCGAACAAACATCTCCATTCAAATAGCAAACATTGTCATCAATGTTGGCACGTATCACCCGCTGATGTTCCATCTATTCAATGTTTGGTCTTATCCATTCCTGTTTCTTCCACCATCTATAAGCTTGTAAGGAGTCACACCTTGTTCGAGCTTTTTTACTTCAACAATCACTCCCATAATGGGCTACTTTGTCCATGAATCAAGCATCTATACGAAGAGGTCTAGTTCAAATACCGTCCGTAACAAATTTGGCTGGTTCCACGTGAGTTAATCCCTTGAAAGGAAAACTCTTGAGTAACCACGAAATGTGGTGGCTGTTTAGGGGTGAGGATCGAGTTATAAATCACTTCAGGTGTTTTGACTACGTGATAAAGAAGAGATAGAGATGTCATGGGGACTAGATCGACGCAAACAAAATGTGGAAAAGGCCAAACGGTCTAAATTAGCATGACACGAATTCAAGTTCATCGACCACAAGTCTAGCACATGCGGGCACAAATAAACATGGGTTACTAAAACATTCTCTCAAATTTATGGATTTAAAAGAGTTTTCAGACCAAATGTTGGTGCTTATTTCTACCACTTCCTTGGATGAGGTTGATACTGAATGTTGCTGGCACACACTTTTAGCCGTGTTCTTTTGCCACAGCCATTAATGTATAATATGAGAGTGTCCGAAAGTTTCATCGCTTCCTCGGCCAAGAAAGTTCAAGAAGTGATAAGAAGCAAGTTCGTGGGCGGAAAGTGATGAGGTTGTCAAGATTGCCCGATCATCAAGTCCAATCATAAAATCCTAAGATTTTACAAATTTTTGTAGAATAATTATCAGAAAAAATTATCCAATCAGTCTTGAATCTATTGTATAGATTCCAATTCAATACTACATTTTTCAATTTTGTCAATTTTATTTCTAAACCTTTGCATGAAATTCCAATATATTTATTTCCAGCTAATTTTTGCTGGAAATTGTTGATTTAGCGGTTCGGTCATTGTCGGTCATCTTATATTGCATGTTATCACGTCAGTGATTTCGAGCAAAAATTAATTTGCTAGACTATATTGGAATATTGCGCAAAAGTTGCAGAACTAAATTGATATCCGTATAATAAGTTTGGAATTAATTAGACAATCTCCTCATGATTATTATAATATAATTTAGAGAAAAGTACAAAAAAAAAAAAAGTCATATGCATATTGCATTAATACCAATTTATTCCTAAAATTTTCAATTAGATCAATTTAGTCTTAAATTTTTTTGCATTGATATTAATTCAGTTTATTCGACCAAATTAGGCCATAAAGTGGTGACATGGAGTCATGGACTACAACGGTTTTACATGGCATGAGCGGCACTGACGTTGAAAATTTTTATAATGTTAAAAATGTGTGCAAATTAATTAGTAGATGAGAGAGCGGAAGTGTTAAATTTATGCATTACGGATCGGTTTCGGCTTAGAACGTTGAAAACCATGTAATTTCTATCTGATATTTGACCAAATGATTTACGTCAACTTTGATAGGAGGCTTCTCTTTCAAAATAAGCACGAAAATGGAAAACAATCCTTGTTGCAGAAGCTTTCCACTGCCATGCGAACTTGAAAATCGAGGATTTAAATTGATTTTTTTATTATGTTTGTGGAAGGAGGTGAGAAAAGAATCTCGGGTTAATTCATAAAATATCGAAATTTCATTCTTTTATTCTCATAAGAGAAAGTTATCGATGTTCTTTGAAGTTTTATTTTCTTTCAGAAAATTTATAAAAAAAAGTTATAAATCTATTGCATTTGTGTCAATTCAATCATAAACATTTCAATTTAGTCAATTTAATTATATCAGCAAATTTTGACTCAAAATTACTAACATAGACGATGTCACTGTCACATAGGACGGCTGGCGGACAATTTTTATACGATCTTTTATATTTTTAATATTTTCCGATATTTCTATTGTTTTATTTTTATTTTTGTTTTTGATTCTTTATTTTATTTTATTTTATTTTTATTATTTTTTTCTAATTGAAGTCCAGCAATGGTAACTGGCCAGCCCTTGCCGGTCATAGGCAAGGGCCAGCAACCCTCGCATGCCACTAGGCAAGGGTCGCGACCATGGTCCTCGCCTAGTTGGCCAGCTCTTGGCGAGCTTAGATTACTTGTGAGCAAGCCTAAATTCAAGAAGGAAATTACTTGTCCAAACTATGATTTGGGCCTTGTTGGTTTGGGAGGGCCTAAGCGGGCCAATGGGCGACAAGGCCATGTTCAGATTAATTAATCGATCTATATTTAATTTCTGAATTGGTTGTAATAACTATAATCAATAGAGCTACGATAACAACTTGGTTGTTTGGTTAAGTAATAAAAGAACCACCATTAATTATAATGTTTATCCAACGTATGAAAATAAACTCCTTCGTTGCCAATCCCTTGCGCCACTCCCAAGAGTCACGGACCTGCGTGGCTATAATATTACCTGGTAATGTTAAGGCGGGGAGACCGTCACAACCGTTGTAGATCCGGTCGTGAAATTGTGCCGGGTACCGTAATTATTATTAAAAGAACTCAACTATATGTACGTGATTAAAAATCCGCTAAAAATAGGAGTCGATAAAACAAATTATTGGGTTAATGCATAGAATATCAAAATTTCCTTTCTTCGATTCTCATATAAAAATTCCGAATGTACTCCGAACTTTTATTTCTTTTCACCCTCTTTTCTCAAACAATGTAATTTTGAGGTGTGTCAAATTAAGATTTTCCAGTGGCACGCACACAAATCGCTTGAATATGATAGGCCTAATACCTTAAAAAACTTCCAACTTTAGATCCAGTCTCAATTTTACCATAATTTTTGTCTCATAAAAAACCCTCAATTTTACGTCTTGTCTCTATTCTACCAAAAACTCTTCCTATTTTATAACCTTAAGTCTTCTCCCAATTTTACTGTTCAATACAATTTTATCCTAAATTTTTTTAAAGTCTTACAGAAAACCACAAATTTTTACTTAAGTAAAAAATCTGCTCACTTTGTCCCTCCATCCAAAAATTATTGTTGACAATTGAGAGATGAAAAACTCCCAAGCACGAGATATTTAAGTGTCCCAAGCCTGAGCTCTCCGATCTTAAGAGATGGTGTATTCCCAAGCATGAGAGATTGAGGAGTGCAGGTGATTTTGACAGAGGATTAATAGAGAGTGGTATTTAGATTCAAGTAAAAGTTGGTGATCTTTTATGAGACAAAAAAAAAAAAAAAAAATAGAGTGAAATTGAAGCTGGACCTAAAGTTGGGATTTTTTTACAAGAGAAAAAAAGTTTAGGGTAGATTGGTATTGGACTTAAGGTTGAAGATTTTTTATGATACAAAAAAGTTTTATGGTGGAATTGGGATTGGACCTAAAGTTTTGGGTTTTTTATGAGACAAAAAAAAAGTTTATCGTAAAATTGGTAAGTGACTTAAAGTTTGAGATTTATTATGAGACAAAAGATAGAATTGGGACAAGAACTAAAATTAGGGGTTTTTTTAGAGTATTAAGCTAAATATGATATTGAATGAAAGGAAATATTAGAATGTCCGATAAAGGAGTTAGTGGAGGGAGATTACATATATAACATATAAATCCTGTAGACAAGTGGAATGAGACATTGTAACTCCCCTTTCACGTATAAGTTAGATTAAGAATTACATGTGAAATTCGACGAATAGGGCCACACACATGAAATGAAATGAGGTAGAATCTATTTTTGATACGATGTTAGGATGTCCAACAAAAAAACTTAAGCTAATAGTTGGAGGGACACTATCCTCTAAAACCCATAAAAAAGCGGCATGCAATACTCTAATAAAAGTGGAAGTTAAATCGGATCTTTGAAATTCTAATGGATCAAACCTGCCGACCATGTCTCACCAGGTCAACTTTGATCCTACTACCCTAAAGGCTAAAAGGTACTTCATCCGGAACCGCCAAGGCCTAGATTTTGGGTTTTGGAGAAAGGCTGAAGAAGGGAAAAATTATCATGCAAGTCCGAAATTTATTATACGAGTAAAATAGTCCTAAATTTTTTAATTTGACTAATTTAAGCCCAAATCTTTTGATAATTTTTCAATATAGTCATTCTAGCCAAATGTGACCTAAATTGTTGATGTGACGGTCCAATTAACAACACGTGTTCCATGTGGCACATTTGACAATGACGTGAAAATTTTTAGCAATTTTTTTATTTTCTCTTTTTCCCTATTTCCTTCCATCAATCACTAGGGGCTTGGCAATGGCCAATAGAGTTCATGGTCTACAAGCGAGGGCATCATGGTCTTGCCTAGATCTAGCAAGACGAGGTGATGGCATTATCGCCAAATCTGGGTGAGGGTCAACGAGGGCATTTCGAGCCTCGCCTGCTCAGGCCTTCCGTCTAAGAAAGAAAGAGATCCCATATTCAAATTTTCTCAATCTTAGTTCCTAGAGTCACCCTCATGAGTCACACCCCATGTGACATTGTAATTATCCAGTGTGATCAAGATGGAGGGACTGCTACACTTGTTTGGAATTAGTCAGTTGCCAATTGGCACCTGACACTCCTTATATAAAAATCAAAATACGAGTGAAAATATCAAATACTGAGGGAGACAACTTGAATCGAAATCTATTAGTAACAGATGAAGTGAAGATGAAAACATATCGGAACATTTTTTGCGAAAGATTCTACAAATCCGTATATTGCACTCGCTTTTTTATTATCATTTGTTATTGGTAATTTTAAATAGGTGATATTATTTTTTCAAACCTGTAAGAAATTTTATGTCAGTGGATTTAATTATTCCAGAGTCACTTTTTTAAACGTGTTAAAAAAGTAACGGTCATGGCGAATCATCCTTATTTTGCTCACATATATCTAAGAAAATGATCATTTTCATAGAGAAATAATACTTCTGCGACACTTTTCATTTTTCCGTTTATTAAATACTGTAGCTGATCAATCGGTGAGTCTGGATAGGCTTGGCCAATTGCCATATACTGGGCCCAAAAGTCCTTACTCAAGTCTGTCCATAATTTTAAATTTTTACTGTCGTTTATAGACTAGGCGAGGGCGGTCCTGAAGGGGTCTATGTGAGTAAGCCTAAATTCAAGAAGGAAATTACTTATTCAGACCTGTCTAAATTATGCTTTGGACCTTATTGGCTTGGGAGGGCCCAAGTGCCAACAGGCCACTAGGCCACGAGCAAATTAATTAATCGATTAACTTTCCATATCTTAATTGGGGTGATAACTAAAAACAATAAAGCCACAATGACAATTAGGTGGCCTCCTGCCTTAGATAATCCCAACTTTAGGTTTAGTCTCAATTTTATCCATAATTTTTTTTTAATCTTATAAAAAAACCTACAACTTTAGGTCATATCCGTATTCTACCTTGAACATTTTTTTCATAAAAAAGCCCTCGACTTTAGTTTAGTGCCAATCTACCCTAAACTTTTTTTCGTCATATAAAAAATCACAAACATATACTTGAGTCCCAAATCTGCCCCCATTAACTCTTCATCGAAAATTTCCCTTGACAACTAAGAGATGAAAAAACTACCAAGCATGGGCTATTTGAGCATCTTGAGCTCAAGCTCTTCGACCACAAGGAATGAAAGACTCAAGAGTACAAGATACTGAATATTAAGCACAAAATCGAAGATTCCCAAGAAGGAAAAGTCTCGTAAGAGTAAAAGCAATTGAAGAAGCCTCGCCCTATTTGCTCTAGATTTTACCTAAGTTTCAAATTTAAGAAGACGACATTTCGGCTAAAGTATAAATTCATCTCGAAGATACGACATCTTAAATTTGGAAAAAAAAAAAAGAACTAGAGTAATGATACCACTTCACTAACGGCAAATGTTTAGGATATAATTAGGTCTGTACCAAAAATTGAGGAATTTTTATGAGACAAAAAAAATTGAAGGTACAACTAGAACTGAACCTAAAGTCTAGAGTTTCTTTGTTCTTTTTGGGTATCAGACCCAATTAGATGGTTTGGTTAAGTAATAAAAGAACTATTGATTTTATAACGTTAATCCAACATATGAGACTCAACTTCAAAGTCGCCAAGAGAGTCATAGCCGTACGTAGCTGCTCTGTAATTACTTGGCCGTAATGGTGGGGGAGACTGTCACAACTGTGACAGAGCATTTGATTATCAATCGGTGCCGGCTATCAAATGCATCTACGCGTTTAAAGATACACACAAAATAAGGAAAGAGGCACGATCCACGAGAGAGCCGCCAAAGACCGAAGTAGTTTCACTTTACCGTTTTGTTTGTGGGCTTTTCAATGGGTGAAGTCCAAGGAGGAAAGAGAGCACAATGGTATTCCCATCACTGTCCACACTCCTTTCCATCCACCACCTGCCTTCCCTTTGAATACTTTCAAAGAGCGCGTTCAAATTCTTGCTCCCTATAAATACCCCAACAACATGGCCATCTTCTCAATCTTCGACCGAACAGCTTTAAGAAAGATAGAGAGAGAGAGAGAGAGAGAGGGAAGGAAGTGGTGGTGGCGGCGGTGAATCTGCTTGTCTGTAATGGAGTCTCCTTCCCCCGTCCATGTGCCCAGGTGGACTCCGAGATCGAGTCTCACAATTTCATTCCCGCGTAGCGAGAAAGCCAACGAAGATGATGAAATACAGGGCTCGGCTTCTGAAGGAGATGACGATGGCCTGTCCACTGAAGGCCACGGCGTCGTCTTTCCATTCAGTATCGGCTTCACCGCTGTTCGCGATGCCCGTGATGATGAAGGAGCGCGACCTGATCTGTTCACTGAAGGCCACGGCGTCGTCTTTCCATTCAGTATCGGCTTCACCGCTGTTCGCGATGCCCATGATGATGAAGGAGCGCGACCTGATGTGTTCACGGGAGCGCACGACGACGGGAGCGGGATGTTCTTGACGTGGAAGGACTTGTGGGTGACGGTGCCAGACCGGAGACACAGGACGCATCCCATATTGCAGGGGCTCACCGGGTATGCCGAGCCGGGTCGGATGCTGGCCGTCATGGGTCCTTCCGGCTGTGGCAAGTCAACTCTCCTCGATGCCCTTGGAGGTACCTTATCGAATAAATCTATCTTTCTACGATAATTCAGCAAGTCATAAATGCGCTTTTCAAGTGCCATTATTCTGTAGGTAAAGCAAGCTCAAAACAAGTTGACTTCTAGATGTTTTTAGAAAGTCTCCATTTTGGCTAGTGAAATGTACGATAGCTGTACATTTTTTTATATAATGGACAAATTCATAGTTTAATAATGTAGATCTTATAAGCAAAATTGTCTATATATTACTCTATTACACATTATAAAATAAAAATATAAATCCCCCACTTCTCTAAGTTTTTATATTGCAATTGCCCCGAGTTATTGAAACCTTGAAATATCTTCTCTTTGGTTAGTATTTAAATTTTCTTTTTGCACCTTTTCACGGATACGCGAATGCTCCTTTATTTGTCAAGCCTAATGAAACAAACATCTTATTAGTAAAATTAGTAGACATGCGTGACAAATTATATATATTTATTTTGAAATAAATGGAATGAAGAACTCGACCTTCGAGGAAATATAAGAACCCAACCAGAGTTAGCTACAATCTTTTGTGATCCAACTTTATAGAATAATCTTTGTGTCATGGTATTATTCTTCTGTCCTAGCGACTGATTTGGTAAGTGTGTAAGCCTTTCTATATGCCCAAGGACCAAGTTATATTCCTCGCTCTATCACATAGATAAAGACTTAGATGAAGAAAAGGAAATCTTTATGATAAATCAGGACGCTGGAGACCTTGGACTAGAAAACAATCAATAATAAACAAATGGGCAAATATCAAAACGAATCCTAAATCGGTGCATCCGTACCACATTTATATTAAATTAATTTTATATTGCAAATTATTTGAAATTCATACACCTATGACAAATCTATCAAAATCTTACACCAAAATTAGGGATTTTAGTAGATTTTCAAAACATGAGGGAGCTCTTAGGTCAAAATTGTTTTATCACATTTCCTAATATTAGTTCATTTTCTTTTGATTTGATTTCTCCAAAACGTTGTCATTTAAAAGACCTATTTATATTGAATTTTCACTTGAATTAACGTCGCACACCAATAATCTGAGTTGTTTGCCACGTATGTTTCCATGTTAGTAATTTAAGAGGGATATAGAACGGAAGTTAATAGAGAGTAGATTTGTAATAGGTGTACTAATTTGGAATTTTTCACGGCACTGAACATTAATTCGGGGAAAGACTCTTTTTGTTTCGTAAAAAATGAATAATTTGGAAAATATTAACCTAAAAATAATTGTTTATATCTCTTACAAAAATGAATGAACAAAAAATATCTTCATGGTCTGTGAAAATATTTACAACAATGAAAACATTTGGACATACAAATGATCATTTTTAGGAAAATATTTTTAAATGATTCTATTTCGGTGAAACAAACATAGCCTAATAAATGTGGCACAAGCATATCGATTTGGGATATTTTTATTTTATTTCACATAACAACAGTGCTTAGGTAATACTTTTTCAATCTACGATGCCCACATTTATCCCATTTATCTCATCAAGTGCACCAGATTTAGACTTTTCCCGTGTGTACTTATTCCATCCTTTCATTACCATGTTTTACAAAATTTTGGCAGAGTAAATTCAACAACATACAAATATGACCGAACGGCTTGAGTAATTTTTTTTTTTTTTTGGTCAAATGATTTGCTGAAGTGAACGATTTTCATATGCATTGTAACCCCTTTTGTGAGAAGGCACCCCTTCTCTAGAAATTACGGGGCCCTTTTATTTTGTTCCTTAAAGGAAAAAACATATTCTCAAGGCAATGCATATGTCAGCGCCATCCCAAGGCATAAACTATGTAAACTCCAATTTATTGGGAGATCGTTTCGAGTGGCCGTAGTCATTGACCCTAGATTCATGCTGATCCAATATGATTACAGCTTTTTATTATTTTAAAAATGTCTTTTCCCACTTGGTCCCCAGTGAAGACTTAGACGAAGAAAAATAAGAGCTTTTCATGATAAATTAAGATGCTGGACATCTTGGATTAGAAAACAAACAATAATATATAAACATTGAAATCAGATCGCCGAATATTTCGAAGCCACGTTGACGCAGGCTGACTAATACTGAAGCCGATGAAGTTACGTAACCCGCCAAACCTTAGAAAAGAAACTGTAGAAGTCAATGAATCTTATCCAAGCTGTCTCGTCTCATTTATCGGGAAGTCGACGAATGATACGACTTCCCTCCCACTTCGACAGCTTTCTTCTTTTCCTGACTAATCCCCACAAGGCACAACGTTTCTATCGTCTCGGCCGCATTTGATAATCGATAGTTAGATAGGATATCGTAACATGATATTACGAGCAGATGAATTTGAATTAGGTATGAATAAGAAAAACATGGATTTTCGATTTTGTCCATGTTGTGAGGGCATGAAATTAACCGAATTCTCCTTTTTATTTCAAATTCAAGCATTTAATCATTTGGAACAAAGTACCCAACAAATCTGTTATCTTTCCTTATCTATTTCATTTTTATTTACGGATTCTATCCCTCTGTTCTTAACAAAAAACTTTTTGCAGGGAGATTAAATTCAAGCACTCAACAGAGAGGAGAGATCTTAATCAATGGTCGCAAACAACCACTTTCTTTCGGAACTTCCGTAAGCCTAGCTGATAGATCTAAATCTTAGTTTATACAAATCGTTCTTATAGTCTTTATTTATTTATTTGTCTTTTGGTTTTGCTATAGGCTTATGTGACTCAGGATGACACACTAATAACAACTCTAACGGTGAGAGAAACCGTGTACTACTCAGCTCAGCTACAATTGCCGGAATCCATGTCGAAATCGGAGAAGAAGGAGAGAGCCGAGGCGACGATTAGAGAGATGGGATTGCAAGATGCGAGAGATACTAGGATAGGTGGGGGTAGCGCCAAGGGCCTCAGCGGTGGCCAAAAGAGGAGGGTCAGCATTTGCATCGAGATACTGACACGCCCGAAGCTCCTCTTCCTTGACGAGCCGACCAGCGGGCTTGACAGTGCCGCATCATACCATGTGATGAACCGCATTGCCAAGCTAGCCCAACATGACCGGAGGACGGTGATTGCCTCGATTCATCAGCCTAGCAGTGAAGTCTTTGAGCTTTTCCACAATCTCTGCCTTCTTTCTTCTGGGAAAACAGTCTATTTTGGCCATAGATCAGGGGCAGAACAGGTGCATGTGATATTGGAGTACTAAGGACTACCAAGTTATAAATTTTTGCTTGTTGCAAGCAATGAACATTTTCCTAACCATCTTTTTTTGTTGCAGTTTTTTGCATCAAATGGTTTCCCATGTCCAACTCTTAGAAATCCATCTGATCACTACCTCAGGACGATTAACAAGGACTTCAACTTAGTAAGTCAGCCACTGAAGCTTGATTTATTCAACCATAATTTCAAGAATTGAAGGAAATTTCATGGACCCAATGAAACAAAAAATTTTGTCAGGACATTGAACAAGGAGGCCATGGCATGAATGCAGAAGAAGCCATTGCAACTCTGGTCAAATCTTATGAGTCATCTCTGATGCGTCACCAAGTTTGGCGGCAAGTGTCCAGGATATCCGGAAAGGTATGCAATTTTGATATTATGTGGATTGGAAAATTATAAAGATATACGAATCAGAAAGTTTCTGATAACTTGTATGTTTCCGTCAGAATGTTGGCGGAAATTTGGGAAGAAATGGAAGTCAAGCAAGCTTCATTACCCAGAGTATTGTTCTGACTAAACGATCGTTCGTGAACATGCATCGTGACTTGGGGTATTACTGGCTTCGTTTAGCAATCTACATTGCATTGTGTCTGTGTGTTGGGACTATCTTCCACGACATCGGATCCACCTATGGCTCAATTCAGGTAAGGTCTGCTATTGGGACAGTATGTATGTTCTAAATAATCTAGTGAACAAATCATTGAAGAATGAGATTTATAAGTTATTGCACATTCCATTGACCAAGTTTCTTAATTTTTACGAGTTTACAGGCAAGAGGTTCGATGCTAATGTTCGTTGCGGCATTTCTTACTTTTATGGCAATCGGCGGTTTCCCCTCCTTTGTTGAGGACATGAAGGTACTTCTCTCTATTTCCTTTTCTTTTCTTTTAGGTTTAATGCTCCGATTGCTTATCATTATACCAAAGTCATGAGAATCCTACATTTTCATTTTACCAGGTCTTTGGGCGAGAGAGATTAAATGGGCATTATGGTGTTGCGGCGCTCGTTATAGGCAATACATTTTCGTCCATCCCTTATCTACTAATCATCTCTCTTATCCCAGGAGCCATTGCTTATTACTTGGTTGGCCTCCAAAAGAATTTTGAGCACTTTGCCTACTTCGCTTCAGTGCTCTTTGCGTGCATGTTGCTAGTCGAGAGCTTGATGATGATCGTCGCAAGTATAGTCCCAGACTTCCTCATGGGGATCATAACTGGTGCAGGAATTCAAGGTGTGATGATGCTAAATGGAGGGTATTTCAGGTTGCCAGATGATCTCCCCAAGCCATTCTGGAGATATCCCATGTATTACATCTCGTTTCATAAGTATGCCAACCAAGGTTTCTTCAAGAATGAGTTCGAAGGGTTAACGTTTCCCAACCAGATGGCGGGGTCACCTACAATTCGTGGTGAAGAGATCTTGAGAAACTATTGGCAAGTGGAAATGGGCTACTCTAAATGGGTGGATCTTGCTATCTTGCTTGGCATGGTGGTCGTTTACAGGCTCATGTTCCTTGGAATAATAAAGGCGGTGGAGAAGATGAAGCCGCTGGTGAAAAACTTTAGGGCTAAATTTCCTAACCATCCCATACATGCCATGGAGAATCATTCTTCAACGCCCTGATGTGGCAGCAAGTTAGGGTTACTAATTTAATAGTGATAAACTGGTGTGCTTATCTTCAACTGAAGTTGAAATAATAAATCTCATTCCATGGATAGCAATAAACTCTCTTCGATCATGGGTCTGAAATGTCTGCTTCGTGCTTGATCATGAAGAAATATGTTGAATGGGCTTGTATGGGAAACATATCTCCATAGCATAGGACCAAAGAGCATTATTCTAAAACCCCACCACCTTTGAAGCTCACGATAGTTCTGATGAGGTACAGATTGTGAATCCAGCTAGGGTTGTGGAGGATACCTCTTATACCAAATGATAAGAGCACACAAAGTTTTGCGCTCCAGTCCTCATTTCCAGTTACAGGAAGATCCGAGATGGTCATTTGGCCTCTTACTTATATCATGGGTGTGTATTTTGGACCTTTTTGATCCTTACAAAGGATCTCCTATTCATTTTCCTCGACAGATTCAATTCATTTGCAAACTCATCCCAGATTTTCCTTAATAAGTTCCCTTCTCATAATGCATTCTAATTAAAGTTAATGTCACGAAGAACCCCAAATTGATACACTCATGAAAAATTTACCTCAAACTAATATTTTGATCATAAAAAACTCCAAACTAATACATTTGTGATAAATTTACTCTACGTTAGTTTTGCGACCTATCTTTCTGGGCCTTGCAATAATCCCAAGGAATTGGTTTAGAATCATTTATTTATAAAGTCAATTCGAATGGTTCGTACAAATGGAATCTCAAATAAAGTCACTGAACAAGCCCACAAATAAATAGAAAATTTGAATAGCTCATACAAACGATGACCTAGAATGACTCTTCCGATTTGTTAGAATTGCAAATAGATTGGCAATTATAAACATAAGTCCCCTCATGCTCATCCTTCGCATGACAGCGGTTTATTTAAAAGTTGTTTAGACAATCTAAAATATGAATCTGGGAGTCGCCACTGGTCTCTTGTTTGGGGCTAGCTAAAATCAAGGGTTGAGAGACCACCCTTGATTTCCATGGGACTAAAGATTTCGTGGGTTTGGGGACTTGAGCTATGGTAAAGATTTCTGTTAGTGCACTTTCGATACGTATGAGTATGGTTGTTATCTAAAGTGGTCATATAGTCTTTTTACATTTTCATACAAGTCTAAAGATAGGTGATCACACATGGTTGGTTCATTTGTGCCATTTTTATGCTAACTATGGAAAAAGAAAAAGAAAGGCAATCAAGGGCTAAAGTACAACACGAGTGCTAAAATTGGGCACAATAGACACTTAGGGCGCGTTTGGTAACGTTTCTGTTCCGGAGAACAATTTTTGAACAGAAATAGTTTTTTCTATTTCTGCTCCCGGGAACAATTTCTGAACATAGGAACGCGCTTGGTAACTGCAAAAAATTTCTATTCCCGGAATAGAAATGCGTTTGGTAAACTTGTATAATTTTGTTGTTTCTTTTAATTTTTTAATATTTTTATTATACTTTTCTTTTCTTCTTTTTTCTTTTTTTTTCTTCTTTCTTCCTTTTGGCCGGTTGTCGGCCTCGGCCATGGCCGGTGACCTCGCCAGGCGTCGTCGGCCCAAGCCTCGCCGTGGCGGGGCGAGGCTCGACTTTGCCGGGCCACCGCTAGGTCGGCGTCGCCCAACGGTGGTCGGGCGAGGCCGAGCCTCGCCGGTGGCCGGGCGGCCGAGCCTCACCGGTGGCCTCGGTGGCCAAGCAAGGTCGTCGGCCTTCGTCGGCCGGTTGCCGGCCATGGTCGAGGCAAGCGACCGGCCAAAAGGAAGAAGAAGAAAGAAAAAGAAGAAGAAAAAAAGAAGTGTTTCTCAAAATTGTTCCTAGGAACAAGAAGCAACTTTTTCTACTTCTTATTTTTGTTCCATATCTGTTCCCGAACAAAAATAGATTTTTCGTTTCGGGAACGAAAGTTTTACCAAACACATTTCTGTTCTTTTTTTGTTCCCCGGAACAAAAGAATAGAAATTTTTGTTTCGGGAAATAGAAACACTTTTTGCCAAACAGGTCTTAAGTGCCAAAACTATTATAATGTACGGTTAAGTGCCAAAATCGGAGAAGAATGTGACACTTAAGTGCCAATAGTGAAAATTTCCAAATAAATTGTTGCCGTGGCAATTTTTTAGCACGTTAAGTGCAAAATGACTTCGTTTTGCGAGCTGACATGGCTAGGTAAGTGCATAATGACGTCATTTTTGGCGTTGACATGGCTATATAAGCTCAAAACAATGTGGTTTTGCTTCCGAATTCGAATTTTAATATAAATAATAATTAAATAAATTAAAAAAACTAAATTTATTTATATAAAAAAAAAAAAAAAAACAGTAGTAGCAACGTTTGGTGAGGGCCTGCACAGCCTTTGTTGCCGCCGCCCCATCGTCGACCCCATGCACTTATTGGCACTATGCAGATCCCAAGTTCGAGCCCATCAAATTCAGTTGGACCCACTTTCACTCAAAAGCTTAAGACAATTAATTACGGATCAACTAGGATATATTAACTAGGGGTGAGCGCGGTTCCCGGTTCTAAAGGGACCGGTTTCGATTCCCTGTTTCGGAACCGGAATCGGTCCGGTTAGGGCTAAAAAAAGCCCAAATTGACTTTCACTTTCACATTACGACACTTTCGGTTTCAGATTCACAATTCTCTTCTCTCTTCACCCATTCTCCGCCTCGCTCGACGCCACCTGAGATTTCCTCACCGCATCCCCGCTGCACTTCGCCAGCCGCCGCGTCTCCGAGTGATGCCCTACTCACTTGCGCCGACACCAGAAGCCCTCTGGAGCATATCCCAAGCCATGCCGTGCCTCACCTGCAGCCCACACTGACCCGCGACGACCCGACGTCACTCTTGCTTCGCTCGCTACTGCCGCCCGACGCCGCTTCTCACCCCCACCGCTGTGATCTTGCGATGCCGCTGCTCTGCCTTCGCCGTGCCCCGAAGCTCGCGACCCACAGCGCCCTTGCCCATCTTTGAGCTTTCCCCAAGCGACACTGCTGCAGCTCATCGCTTGCCCTCGATGCCACCGTCGCTCGCCCTTGATGCCACCGCCGCTCACCCTCGACGCCACTGCTGACCTCTTCTTGTGAGTGTTCTCTCTTTGTCTTTCCTTCCGATTCATCTAGTCGAATGCCTTAGTCTTTCCCCCTGTTGGCTAGGGCAGCGCTCGTGCTCATTATAACGCGGCCTTGCGGTGGGTGTTTGTGTGTATGTGGTTTCATTCTGGTTCCTGCATTGGCTTTGTTCGGCAAGTCGAATGTTGTTGTGTAGGATGATCGCTCGCGATGAATATGCTTTCTTAGAGTTCATGCATTTAAAGTTCGCGAGATGTAATCGGAAAGATGAATTGTGTGCTAGGTTTAGGTTCAATGCGCATCACTGAGACTAGTGAGAGGACTACTTGGGACACTCTAGACAATAGCACCAGTCTAGAAGCATCATCTATTTTGCAAGCCAACAATGTGGCAGATGCTTTGGTTGGTTCAACTTCATTACCTGAGCTTAAATCCACGTTGCAGAGTTTGGACCAGCTGGCTTTACTTGTCAATACATTGAATAAGGTATATAATTAATTATTGATTTCTTAGTGCTCTCATTTTTATTCTGATTGCTTAGTTGATTGACCTATGTCACCAACTTGAAATGAAGAATATGTGCTTATGTTGGGAAAATAAAAACTTTGGTTGATAAATCTCTTATGCAATTCAATTAGCCATTTGTTTCTAGCTAATGGCTTAGTATGAAAAACTAGGACTTGGGAGCAAAAAATCAGTTGCCTATAAGTTGTCTGTGATGACTAATATAGTCTAGGCTTAAAATGTGAGGTTGCAGAGAAATTTTCTTACACTTTCCTCCCATTCTTTTTTCACTTTATTTTTTCACTATCATCTGCTAAATTATGTGTGAATGTGCATTGTGTACGCATTACGTGGAAAAAGAAATTGTTGATAATCTGTCGATTCTATCATACTCAAGTACACCTTATGAAGTTTCTTTTGTTTTCATGCCATTCTTTGCAATTCCTGACTCAATTTGTGTTTTACAAAAATCAATGCCTGTCCTATACCTGAAACATGAAGATTTGCTCTTTTGTTATATGTTCTTGTCACATATTGATCATCTAAGAGAAAATGTTCAACATTCCATGTATATGGCTTTTGATCCACTTGTCTTATATCCTTGGATAACTCATGATGTGCCTAGGGGAATGTACACACTAGTTAACACGGATCCTCGCCACTATACATGGAAAAGATTTGGTGTAAAACTACAAGTGCGGCAAACTCCATACTGCAGCTTTATATTTGCTAGTTGTGGGCTGTAGGTTTTGCATTCAACTCTGTCTTTTGTTGTATGAAGCAAAAGACAAGGTTTCTAGACCAAGAACTCTGGATGAAAGACAAATTGAATTGGACAGCAGGAAGGACCAGATCTCTAGTAACATTGCCGAGAGATATTCATGCGGCTCCACCTGAAAGCTTTGTTACTAAAGTTGCTGAAGTCATTGGAAGCTTTAAAACAATGAGGGATATGGCTTTATTTTGGTGCAGGGTTGTTGCTAAGGTAAGACTGGACTTTGTGAAGTGAACCGCTGGACTTTGCAAAAGAGAAATAGTTCACATTCTAGAATATTAAACGCTTATGAGTATTATAGATTGTGTTCATGTTATATTCTCTTTGATGAATAACAAGTTTATTTATTATTACTGCATTCATCTCCATTTTTTTTAACTAAAAATGAAAAAAAAAAAAAACCCGTTGGAACTTGGAACCGACCCTGGAACCTGTGACAGGGTAGGTTCCAGATTCTTAGTTCTAACGGGTAGGTTCCAAATTCCAAAAAATGAGGAACCTGTACCCGAGGGTAGGTTCCAGATTCCAGGCGGAACCTGTAAGGAACCTGGAACCGCTCACCCCTAATATTAACCACTCAACGCTATACTAATCTTCAGTGGGACTTCCTAACACAACTCTCAAGCACAACTCAACAATCTCCCCCTCAATGTTAGGTTTGCTCCCTTTAATGAAACACCGATACATATTGGGAGTGGGCCACCAATCAATCATCAATTTTAACACCATTTGTTAGGAGCGTGCAGTAGAAATCTTGATACTAACAATTAGAAGATTGGCAAGAGGTAGCTCAAGTCTAAGCTCGTCAACATATTCAATTTAATTCATCTTCACTCAAAAGCTTCAATCGATTAGTTATGGGCCAATTAAAATATATTAATTGCTCCACACCACACCAATTTTCCAATGTGAAACTTTGTAACATAACTCACATGTGCAACTCAATAACACTTGCTTGTTATCAATTCGCATTAAGCCATATCATCTAGTGATAGTCCCTTTATTTTATATGCAATCCAATCAGTTATCTCATCTTGTTTGAGCCCTCATGCACAAATGATCACTCCCAATATTTGTCGGATTGAAAATGGGTGTAGTCTGTCCACGACCAAGCCGTTATTGGAGAGGGTCCGACTCTAATACTATATGTAAAAACTTTGCTCGTTCCTCATGAGCCACCCTTAGAAGGACTAATCTGAGTAACCAAAAAAGGCTATGGCTTTTTGGGGGTGGGCATTAATTTATAAATCATTGAAGATAACATCTTTCAATCGATATATGGCTCTTTACTAAATATAGAAAGGAGAGAGATATCAAGAGGACATCTAATACAAACCAAGCAAGTGTTGGCACAAATAAATAGGGGCTAAGAAGAATATTTTCTTTCAAATAAACCAGTGCATACTCTACTATTTTGACCAAGCCTGGCTAAGGAAGGGTTACAATGTAGAGAATAACTTATCAAATATAATGGGACACTTAAAGTGCAAATATTGGTACTAATTTTTACCACATACATTTCTAGATAAGGTTGACATTAAATGTTGGTACACCTTTTTAGCCAGGGACAGTGTACTTTGGCGAAGTTAGCTTTTACCACATACTATTGCCAGAGCTATTAATGTTTAGGATTAGTGTAACTAGAAAGTTAATTGCTTCCTCGTCCAAGAAAGTTCATTGATTGATAAGAAGTAAGTGCTTTTCAGTGGCACGTGTGAGTTATGTTAGAAAGTATCACATTGAAGATTTAATGTGGTGTGGAGTAATTAATATCCTAATTGGTCTATAATTTGAGTAAAGGTGAGTCCGACTAGATATGTTGACAAGGTTGGACTTGAGCTCCATCTTGGCGATCTTTTTAGGTGAAGGCATCAAGACTTCTATTGTATACTCCCAACAAATGGTATCAAAGCCCATGGTTGATTAGTGGCCCACTCTCACCGTGTATCGATATTTGGTTAAGGGGAGCAAACGGAACACTGAGCTCACATGTAAGAGGAAAATTGTTGAGTTGCATGTTGAGTTGTGTTAGAAAGTCCCGCATTAGAGAATTTGTGTGGTGTTGAGTAATCGATATATCCTGGTTGTCTCATAACTAATTGGCTTAAGTTTTTAAGTGAATGTGGGTCCAACTAGATATGTTGACAGATTCAAACTTGAGCTCTCTCTTGATGATCTCTCTGAGTGAAGGTATTGGGATTTAGATTTGCATGCAAAAGCAATGCTAGAAGAAGTTGGAAGTTCATGTTGGCACATGATTTGCAAATGGAGACTAATGTGACAAGTGGAAGCATTAGAGACTTAGAGAAGCTTGTTTATCATCAAATCAGAAAAAGTTGTATAGGAAATGGGGGCTAAAACGTGGATGAAGAGGAGTTAGTCCTTCCGACTACATTGAAATTTCGCACGATGATTTTGGTAAAATCAAAATGTTTAGAACTGAATTGACATCCATATAACATGTTTGGAATTGATTGAATAATTTTCCTATTAAGCTCTTTGCTAAGAAAATATCAAACATGTCTATGATTTCCATGTAATCTCATTTCATCGTGCTTTACATTTCCTTGTACTTAAAATTTATGTAGATTCATCATCATCCAAAACTCATTTGTGTTTTTTGTGCTTGAGTAAGGATATGTGAAGCGATGTCTATTGCTCTTCAATCTTTGAAAGTGATGATAGCCTTAACAAATATCGATTTTAATAGACAATAGTTTACTAGAATTGAGTACCTTGCAAAGGGTGTCATAATGTGTTTCCCGAATGATTCCTTAGGGTAAGTGTTATCAACGAAGCAATATTAGAGATCGGGCAATCACAACAAGCATCAAGGCACTAGTGAGGGGTGCTAGCGACTGAAACTTTGTCCAAGAGCAACTTCAATAGTCACTGGAAAGAGTCTATCAGCTTTTTTTGGATGATGAGTTCTTGAGGTCTCATATGAATGGTTTCTAAGGGGTATTTATGGTGGGGAAACATGAACCGAAGCTCCATATATTTTGCAGAAGTTGAATGATTTGGAAAATATCTTCCTAAAGATTGTTGCTTTTATCGCTTAAAATAATAAGCAAATGAAAAATATTTTTATTATCGACAACAATTTATATCAAAATATTTTCATGGACGACGAAAATATTTTTATTTATTCATTCTTGTAAGTGATATAAACATTCATTTTTAAGAAAAAAATTTCAAATCATACATTTCCCGTGAAATAAACAAAGCCTAAATATTAAAAGAGATTCCACAATGTGGAGATCTCGTAAATGCTAAACACACAAATGACATTTTGTTGCATGTTGTTAGGACATGGGACAAGTTCACTATAAAATGTTAGGGGGAGGCCAAGCTAGGATTTCACAATCAAGTCATCAAGTCAAGACTCTCTAGAGCATATCATGGAAATTGAGATAATGTTGGAAGGGAATCCATTAGTTGGTTAATAAGGGAAGTTTCCTTACTTATCATATTGGCATTTTTGAAGGTAATATCGTCCATTTAAAGTGATAGAGGTGTCTCCAGCTATATTTAAGGCAAAATTGTGACATCCTGGATTTTTCGATTCTACTTTCAATTAAATTAATCGGGCATTTCATCGACACGCCTATAGGGTTGTTCTCAGAGTTGATCACTCTCGAGATAACTAGGCTATCTGGGGAAGCCATTAAGGAATTTTAATGTAATAGACTTAATAATTCGACCAGGAATCGGCTATTCGACCGTGCTCATCTTAAGAGATCATTATAGCACAATTAAAAATCGATCAAGGATCATAGATAGGTCAGTTCGACGGAGATGTGTGGCTAAACGTGGGTGACTCCACTAATTTGGAAAATTCTCGTCGGCTGGTACTAGACTGATTTTTCTATCGTTTTGGTATCTTGTGTCCGTATTTGAATCCTCGAGATTTTCATGACAACCAAGAGTCGCCAATGTGTTGAGTGGGTTCATTGTGGCTCAAAGAAAATCGACCGCGAGTCATTTGCACTAAAAATTTCTAAAAACTACCTAGTAGCTTAGGTTACGCTAAAATCGCGCCACATCGAAATTAATTGCAAATTTGAGTTCGATTTCAGAAATTGAAAGTTCTGTCATGTCATAATCAATTGTAGGAGTGTCGACTCAGTCTTAGAAGATTTTTCTGCAAACTGAGACTTTTTGAGAAAAAGTCAAGGCAGGGCCGTTTTTGTCCAGAAAAAGTCAGGGACCGTTTTCGATCGTGCATTTAGGAAGCGAGTGGGATCAATTGGTGAGGAAAAATACCAATTGGATCGTTGAGGTGTCGGTTGATTTTATAGAGGCCGGTTTGTGATGAATTAAGAAAGATTAAGTGTCCAATTGGAGAAAATTCCAAGCAAATTCGTAGCTCCCCCTTGTCTATAGCTTTTGGACCATTTCAAAGGTTGTAAATGGAGCCTTGGTGGCTGGATTTTGGCCAAGGGATGCAGCTGTGGATGGGAATTTGTCAAGGGGACCAATTGGATGAAGATTGAAGGTTGTGGCCCCACCTTGTCCCCTTATCTCTCCCTCCCTTCCTCATCCTCCACCGACCGCCCCTTCCACCTTCTCCATTGTGCCACTCGAAGTTCCAACAGCCCAGAGAAGAGTCGCCGAAGCTAGCCAACCGTCCCTAACCACACGCCGCACGCCGCCGTCGTCATTCGCCGCACCTCCTCGCGCGCGCCACCCCGCGTCCGTCCGTCTGTGTCTTTGCTTCGTCCCACTTGTCCTGAAATCCCAGCTACTGTTTCAAGACTTGTTGAGCTTAGCCGGAGCCATCCCGCCTCCGTTTAGCCGCCGTGAGTCCTCGCCGTTGGCCGCCGAGCACCCTAGCTACCTTCGCCGGTTTTGCCTCACCCTAACTAGCCTTGTTTCCCTCTATTTCAACCAAGATCAGAAGTTGAAAGTGTGGGTTTCCAGCGGTGCTTTAGGTCCGTTTTGGTCTGCTTCCCAGCCCCAAAAGCTAGGCCCGCCTTGGAGAAAGTCGAGCCTTATTGCGTCCCAGTCGATTTGAACCGACTGGACCGCCGAATAAGTGAGTTTAACTCACTAATCCTCACTTAGTAGGTTAATGACGCTTAAGGGTTGATTAGATTAAGTTAAGTATGGTTAGGTGGTTAGTTAGATTAGATTAGTGAAATTTAATTTATTGCCGATGCATGTTAGGTGAAAGTTAGTGCAATTAAGGACTAGACGAGCTCTAGCATTTATCTAGAGTAACTCGAAAATTTTTCGGGTCCGTTTCGGCGTTCAATTAGGCATTATGGGCCTAAGTTGGATTTATTGCTATTTAATAATTAATTTTCATAATTATTTAATTAATTATTTATTCTTCGAAAATTAGACCGGGATAGCCAGTGACCAGAATTTTATGCTAATTATTGTGGTGCAACCTGTTTATTTATTTGAGCTTTAATTTGTGCTAATTTTGCATAATTGTGATTTTAGGATTTTATTCCTAAATTGGTTTAATTTTGGTAATTAATTGGAAATTACCGGGCGTCGGTTTACGGTGCCAAAAATCTATTTTTGGACTATTGAAAGAAGTGGGAGGATCAAAAGTGAAATTATGGTATTTTGGCTAAGGCCGATCGTGTATCCACACACGAGTATTTTATTGGGTATGATAAAATTAATGAATTGATTGAATGATTGGAATGGTATACTATATTAGCCTACGGGCGATATGTCAGCTTAGTTTGCAAGCAGTATACCGATATACTATATCAATCTACGGGCTTTGATATGCCAGCTTAGATTGCGAGCAGTATACCTTATCAGCTTAGAGCGAGCTATATTATTTATCAGTTTAGAGTGAGCAACGTTACTTATTAAGTTAGAGTGAGCATTATTAGTATACCATATCATCCTATGGGCTCTAATATATTAGCTTAGGTTGCGAGCAGTATACTATTTATCAGCTTAGCGCGAGCTATACTATCTATTATCAGCTTAGGGTGAGCGGTCTTGATTTGATAGGACATTATAGATAGTATTGAATGGGCCAACTAATGAAAGATCGTGATCACATGTAATCGACTGGGTCGAATTGATCGATGTTTCGATTTGAGTGTATAATCGTTTAAATTATATTGTCTGACAGGAAGGAACTGAGGCCAATGTAAGTCCTTTAACCCGTGGTGTGCTTAGGTAGCCCTTAAGGCGTATTTTCTTCCTAATCGAGTCTTAGAGGGTAGAACTCGGTGAGACGTGGTCTCACCCCGTTGTGGGACAACATTTCAGGTCCATAGATGGTCGTCCCTCCAGCCCCTCCTGAACATTTTGGTATACCAGAGGAAATCACAGAACAGAAGTTCCACGTTCCGATACATGGGCACGCCGAAAGATTGGACTATGTACTAGTGAAATCCATCATCTGGGTTGATGCGAGCTTACTCAAAAAGGTGCCCCATCAATACCGAGCATGGTATCGCTATTATAGTGATGGACGAAGGGTGAACCTGTATCAGAATTTGAGGTGCCTTTGTATGCATTGGAGGTAGTATATGGGAAGGGCATTGCAGACCCTAGAGGTGGATCGGTGATTGACCCGGTGGCCCCCAATCTTGAAGACCCAGAATCCCTGAGTATTTTGCAGTAGGCTCCAACGGGAGTGTGGAAGAAGAAGATATCGTCAAAGAGGAGGAGGACTTGGAGGAGTATCTAAAGGAGGATTGAAACCCCTCCCCTGTCTGCAGACTTTGTTTTGTGAACTTGTTTGGAACCTGACTTAGTAGTTCGCCTTGTATATATATGCATTATGGTTTGCATTGTATATAAATGTGGTTGTTTTTAAAGTTCAAAATTTGGTCCTACTTTCCTATCTTTTTGTTTTATTGTCTGGGGATTATATATATGCTTCCGCATGCACATTAAAATGAAAGGGTCAGCGATGCGTCCTGAGACGTCGCTAATTAATCCACCGGTGAGGGATGGGCATGCACTTGAGGATTGGGGCATGACATCCCCATTTAAGTGGTATCAGAGCAATGGTTAAGGATTGGAGTGATAAGGAGCATTGGATCATGGGATAGTAGTAGAAATGACCTTTAAATTCTTGCTGGTGCATGTCTGTGGTAGCTGATTGTTAGATTTGCTTGTTGTTCTTTAGATCACTCTATTTCTAATTCGGTGTGGAATTATAAGCAAGTTTCAGTAGTTAAAGCTGAGCCATGAGTGATCATGAGCAAATGACTCTTAACAAGAGAACCGTTAGGGCCGTGACTCGGGATAGAACGCTGACCAGGGTCGATACCCGAGGCTGTTGAGGTCGAGTGCCAGCATAGGTTACCACAAGTGGAGTGGCACCACCTCCAGTTGGTGCCGGGGTAGCAGCCCCTTGTAATCCCAGGATTAAGGGGATCATGCAAGCGCTAGAGGCCACGATAGACGTGATGGCACAGCAAGCACAGAACCAAGCCGTTGTTGCTGCTGCCGTTGGCCGCACCTGTTGTAGCACCTACTGAGGTTCAACCTGAGAACGTAGTGGTGCAGAGAGAGAGACCGATTCACAAACTGGTGGAGCAGTTTTTAAAACTGAGCTCGCCAAGATTTATGGGTACCGAAGAACCCGAGGTCGCGTTTCTATGGATACAAGATCTCGAGAAGGCTTTTGCACTCTTGATGTGCACGAAAGAAGAAAAGGTAACCCTGGCAGTCTATCAGTTGTAGGGCAATGCAAATACTTGGTGGAGAGCCGCTAGAGAGATAGTGTTTCCAAAAGGAGTGGTCCCGCTGTGGGATGCATTCCTCCAGGCATTTAATGAACAATACTTCTCGAGGAACTCCAAGGAGCATAAGAAAGAAGAATTTCTGCAACTCCGTCAGGTGTCAATGACTGTTGACCAGTGGGATGCATTCCTCCAAGCGTTTAATGAACAATACTTCTCGAGGAACGCCAGGGAGCATAAGATAGAAGAATTTCTACAACTCTGTTAGGGGTTAATGATTGTTGACAAGTATGGAGTTAAGTTTGTGGAGCTATCCCAATATGCTCCGAAGCTGATTGAAGACCCTGAGGAGAAGGCTCGAAGGTTCAAGAATGGCCTTCAACAAGAGTTAAAACAGTTGCTGGTGCCGTTCGATTTAGTTGATTATCGAGAAATCTATCGCCGAGCACAGCTGCTCGAAAGGAGCCTAAGTGAGCAAGTCACCTCGTCTAGATTGAGGTTTGTTTCACATCGAGAAGGAATTTGCCAGAGAAAGAGGCCCATGCCTGGAGGTAGATTCCATGTTCCGCCCAACAGGAAGGGTGGAGTTGGAAAGCCAGAGCCGAGTCAGAATGGCCTGTATTGTTTGTGTGGAAGACGGCATGGTGCGAACCAGTGCCCTCGAAGGACGGGCGCCTATTTTGAATGTGGCCAGCGGGGCCACATGGCTAGAGACTATCCTAAGAGACCAAGGGGACAACCGCAGTTGCTGCCGCCGCCACCTATGGGTCAGATCAGAGGATATGCGCCTCAGATTACGCCGCAAGGAGGACATAATAGACCACTAGTTCAAGGCATGATATATGCCATCACACAAGGTCAAGCAGAAGCTGCGCCTGACGTGATCACGGGTATGGTTTCGCTGAACGACCATCCTGCTTATGCTTTATTTGATCCAGGAGCAACCCATTTCTTTATTGCCGAGTAGTATGTTAAGTTGATGAGAGTCAGTCCTGTATTATTGGAGTTGGCAGCTAGTATATCTACACCATTGAAGGATAAAATTATTGCTGCTTTGGGTTATTCTGATTACAAGTTAGCGATTGGTGAGCGAGTGGGGAAAATAAACTTGTTAGTCCTAGCCATGTATGACTTTGATTTAATAATTGGCATGGACTGGCTCACCAAGCAACGGGCTAAAATGGACTGTTATCGCAAGGCGATTTAGTTTGACCCATTAGAGGGTGAGAGCTTCGAGTTTATTGGGAATCGAGGAAGACCCTCAATTATCTTGATCTCGTCGCCTAAGGCAACTCGTTTGTTAGATGATGGTTGTCAAGGGAACCTAGCAACTGTTGTGGATACGACAGTTGAGGAGCTGAAGATAGAAGACATTGCCGTGGTACAAGAATTTCCATATGTCTTTCCCAAGGAATTGCCAGGATTACCGCCAGAGAGAGAAATTGAATTTGTGATTGAGTTGGCACCCGAGACAGAGCCAATCTCTAAGGCTCCTTACCGGATGGTGTTGTCTGAGTTGAAGGAACTGAAGGTGTAGATGCAGGAGTTATTGGATAAAGGATTTATTCATCTCAGTGCATCACCTTGGAGAGCACCAGTTTTGTTTGTAAAGAAGAAATATGGTTCGTTGCGTTTATGCATCGACTATTGGCAACTCAAATTAGGTAATGATCAAGAACAAGTATCTACTCCTGAGGATTGATGACTTGTTCGACCAATTGCAAGGAGCGTCGATATTCTCGAAGATCGACTTGAGGACAGGATATCATCAGCTGAGGATTAGGAATGATGATATTCCCAAGTTAGCATTTCGTACTCAGTATGGTCATTATGAGTTTACGGTGATGCCATTCGGTTTGACGAATGCTCCAGCTGCTTTCATGGATTTGATGAGTTGAGTATTCAAGGAATATCTAGATCAGTTTGTGAATGTGTTCATCGATGATATTCTGGTGTGTTCGAGAAATGATGAAGAGCATGATAGTATTATGAGATTAATGCTGCAGACGCTGAGAGTTCATCAGTTGTACGCCAAGTTCAGCAAGTGCGAGTTTTCGTTCACTCGTGTTGCTTTCTTAGGGCATGTGATTTCAGGCAAAGGAATCTCGGTGGACCCGAGCAAGATTGAAGTAGTGATCAACTGGCCAAGACTGACTACAGTGATAGAGATTAGAAGTTTTCTAGGTTTGGCAAGTTATTACAGACGGTTTGTGGACTCATCATTAGCGTTGCCACTGACCAGACTCTTGAAGAAAGAAGAAAAATTTGTGTGGACGGACAAGTGCGAGTGTTGTTTCTAAGAGCTTAAGCAAAAGTTGACTACCGCACCTATTCTGACCATTCCATCTAGTCCTAGAGGATTCGAGATCTACAGTGATGCGTCATTCAGAGGATTGGGTTGCGTGCTGATGTAACATGGCAGGATTGTTGCATACGCCTCCCGTCAGTTGAGGCCTCATGAACAAAACTATTTGGCGCATGACTTAGAGCTTGCGGCGATTATTTTTGCCCTGAAGATTTGGAGACACTATTTGTGCAGAGAAAGGTTCCAGATCTTCACGGACCATCAAAGTCTCAAGTACTTATTCTCTCAGAAGGAGTTGAATATGAGACAGTGCCAATGTATGGAATTACTGAAGGACTACGATTGTGATATCCTATATCACCCGGGAAAGGCGAACAAGGTTGCCGATACTTTGAGTCGAAAGTCTTCAGTTGCTCATATTTTGATTAAGGAGTGGAACCTAATCGAGAGAGCTCGAGATTCGGTATTCAAGTTTGAGATAAGCCACCTTTCAAGTCTTATGGCCACCCTCGGGATTGAACCGGATGTCCAAATCGAATAAAGCTACTCTAACCGACAGATCCAGATGTGTAGAAGATTCTACAGGAGGGCAATGAGAAAAGAAATGTTGATTTTCAAATTTCTGATGAAGGAACACCGAGGTTCCGAGGACGTTTGGTTGTACCTGACGATGTGGAGCTCAGAGAGGATATCTTATCAGAAGTACATCGTAGTAGTTACAGCATTCATCCTGGTAGTACCAAGATGTATCAGAATTTGCATTAACACTATTGGTGGTCAGGTATGAAGGCGGACATCGCCAAGCATGTCGTCAAGTGTTTGACGTGTCATCAGGTTAAAGCTCAGCATTGCAAGCCGGGAAGACTTTTGCAACCTCTCGAGATCCCAGAATGGAAATGGGAGCATATCACGATAGATTTTGTGATCGGACTACTGAGGAGTTCGATTTGGGTGGTAGTCGACAAACTGACAAAGTCGGCTCACTTCATTGCAATTCGAAAGGACCTCAGTCTAGATAGACACGCAGATCTGTACATGCGTCAGGTAGTTCGTCTGCATGGGGTGCTAGTTACGATAACTTCAGATAGAGACTCGAGATTTACCGCCGCCTTTTAGAAGAGCTTGCAGAGTGCTTTAGGTACCAAGCTGTAGTACAGTGCGTCATATCATCCTTAGACGGATGGCCAGTCCGAGAGGACAATTCAAACCCTCTAGGACATGCTGCGAGCTTGTGTATTAGATTTTAAAGAAAGTTGGGAAGAACAACTTCATCTGGTGGAATTTGCCTACAACAATTGTTATCAGTAGAGCATTCAAATGGCTCCTTTTGAAGTGTTGTATGGAAGAGTGTGCAGAACACCAGTGTGTTGGGATGAAGTTGGGGAAAGAAAGATCACTGGCCCAGAGTTGGTTCAGCAGTCAGTGGATGCCATGGCAGTGATCAAAGGCAAATTAAAGACCACTCAGAGTAAATAGAAAACTTATGCAGATAAGCGTCGGAGACCATTGAAATTCCAAGTTTGTGATCACGTTTTTCTGAAGGTGTCACCAATGAGGGGAATTTCACACTTTGGTAAGAAAGGAAAACTTAGTTCGAGGTACGTAGGTCCATTAGAAATTTTAGAGAGAATCGGGACCTTAGCGTATCGTCTTGTATTACCATCGAGATTGGCGCAAGTGCACAACGTCTTTCACGTGTCGATGTTGAGGAAGTACGAGCCTGACCCGACCCACGTGCTTAATTTTGAATAATTGGACGTGGATGATCGAGTGTCATACGTGGAAAGCCCGATTCAGATAGTGGACAGAAAAGAGCAAGTGCTGCGTACAAAAACCATTCCGTTGGTCAAAGTGGTCTGGTAACACCACAGTACTGAAGGAGCAACGTGGGAGACTGAAGAGTCGATGAGACAGTTGTACCCCCACCTTTTTACTTAAGTATTGTAATGGTTAAAATTTCGAGGACGAAATTTTTATGAGAGGGGAAGAGTTGTGACATCCTGGATTTTTCGATTATGCTTTCAATTAAATTAATCGGGCATTTCATCGACGCGCCTATAGGGTTGTTCTCAAAGCTGATCACTCTCGAGATAACTAGGCTATTTGGGGAAGCCATTAAGGAATTTTAATGAAATAGACTTGAGAATTCGACTAGGAATCAGCTATTCGACCGTGCTCATCTTTAGAGGCTATTACGGCACAGTTAAAAATCAATCAGGGATAAGAGATAGGTCGGTTCGACGAAGATGTGTGGCTAAATGTGGGTGACTCCATTAATTTGGAAAATTCTCGTCGGCCGGTACTAAACTGATTTTTCTATCGTTTTGGTAGCCTGTGTCCGTATTTAAATACTCGAGATTTTCATGACAACCGAGAGTCGCCAATATGTCAAGTGGGTTCATTGTGGCTCAAAGAAAATCGACCGCGGGTCATTTGCACTAAAAATTTCTGAAAATTACCCAATAGCCTAGATCACGCTAAAATCGCGCCGAATCGAAATTAACCGCGAATTTAAGTTCGATTTCAGAAATTGAAAGTTCTGTCATGTCACAATTAATTCTAGGAGTGTCAACTCAGTCTTAGAAGATTTTTCTGCAAATCGAGACTTTTTTGGGAAAAAGTCGAGGCAGGGCCGTTTTCGTCCAGAAAAAGTCAAGGACAGTTTTCGATCGTGCATTTGGGAAGCAAGTGGGATCAATTGGTGAGGAAAAATACTAATTGGATCGTTGAGATGTCGGTTGATTTTATAGAGGCCGGTTTGTGATGAATTAAGAAAGATTGAGTGTCCAATTGGAGGAAATTCCAAGCAAATTCGTAGCCCCCCCTTGCCTATAGCTTTTGGACCATTTCAAAGGTTATAAATGGAGCCTTGGTGGCTGGATTTTGGCCAAGGGATGCAGCTGTGGATGGGAATTGGTCAAGGGGACCAATTGGATGAAGATTGAAGCTTGTGGCCCCTCCTTGTCCCCTTATCTCTCCCTCTCTTCCTCATCCACTGCCGACCGCCCCTTCCACCTTCTCCATTGCGCCACTCGAAGCTCCAACAGCCCAAAGAAGAGCCGCCGAGGCTAGCCAACCATCTCGGACCGCACGTCGCACGCCGCCATTGCCGTTCGCCGCCCCTCCTCGGGCATGCCGCCCCACATCCGTCTGTGTGTGCCTGCCTGCTACGTCCCACCTGTCCTGACGTCCCAGCTGCTATTTCGGGACTTGTTGAGCTGAGTCGGAGCCATCCCGCCTCCGTTCAGCCGCCGTGAGTCCTCGCCATTGGCTGCCGAGCACCCTAGCTACCTTCACCGATCTTGCCTCACCCTAACCAGCCTTGTTTTCCTCTGTTTCAGCCAAGATCAAAAACTGAAAGTGTGGGTTTCCAATGGTGCTTTAGGTCCGTTTTGGCCCGCTTCTCGGCCCCGAAAGCTATACCCGCCTTGGAGAAAGTCGAGCCCCGTTGCGTCCCCGTCGATTTGAACCAACCGGATCGCCGAACAAGTGAGTTTAACTCATTAATCATCGCTTAGTAGGTTAATGACGCTTAAGGGTTGATTAAATTAAGTTAAGTATGGTTAGGTGGTTAGTTAGATTAGATTAGTGAAATTTAATTTATTGCCGATGCATGTTAGGTGAAAGTTAGTGCAATTAAGGACTAGACGAGCTCTAGTATTTATCTAGACTAACTCAAAAATTTTCCGGGTCCGTTTCGGCATTTAATTAAGCATTACGGGCCTAAGTTGGATTTATTGCTATTTAATAATTAATTTTCGTAATTATTTAATTATTTATTTATTTTTCAAAAATTAGACCGAGATAGTCGGTGACCAGAATTTTATGCTGATTATTGTGGTGCAACCTGTTTATTTATTTGAGCTTTAATTTGTTCTAATTTTGCATAATTGTGATTTTAGGATTTTATTCCTAAATTGGTTTAATTTTGGTGATTAATTGGAAATTACCGGGCGTCGGTTTACAACGCCAAAAATCTATTTTTGGATTGTTGAAAGAAGTGGGAGGATCAAAAGTGAAATTATGGTATTTTGGCTAAGGTCGATCGTGTACCCACACACAAGTATTTTATCGGGTATGATAAAATTAATGAATTGATTGAATGGTTGGAATGGTATACTATATCAGCTTATGGGCGATATATCAGCTTAGTTTGCGAGCAGTATACCGGTATACTATATCAACCTACGGACTCTAATATGTCAACTTAGATTGCGAGCAATAGACCTTATCAGCTTAGAGCGAGCTATATTATTTATCAGCTTAGAGTGAGCAACGCTATTTATCAGGTTAGAGTGAACATTATTAGTATACTATATCATCCTATGGGCTCTGATATATCAGCTTAGATTGCGAGCAGTATACTATTTATCAGCTTAGCGCGAGCTATACTATCTATTGTCAGCTTAGGGTGAGCGGTCCTGATTTGACAGGACATTATAGATAGTATTGAATGGGCCGACCAATGAAAGATCGTGATGACATGTAATCGACTAGGTCGATTAATCGATGTTTTGATCTGAGTGTATAATCGTTTATATTATATTGTCTGATAGAAAAGAACTGAGGCCAATGTAAGTCCTTTGACCCGTGGTGTGCTTAAGCGGCCTTAGGGCATATTTTCTTCCTAATTGAGTCTTAGGGGGTAGAACTCGCTGAAACGTAGTCTCACCCTGTTGCGGGACAACATTTCAGGTTCATAGATGGCCGCCCCTCCAGCCCCTCCTAAACATTTTGGTATATTAGAGGAAATCACTAAACATAATTTCCATGTTTCGATACATGGGTGCGCCGAAGGATTGGAGTATGTACTAGTGAAATCCATCATCTGGGTTGATGCGGGCTTACCCAAAAAGGTGCCCCATCAATACCGGGCATGGTATTGCTATTATAGCGACGGACGAAAGGTGGGCCATGTATCGGAATTTGAGGTGCCTTTGTATGCATTGGAGGTAGTGTTTGGGAAGGGCATTGTAGACCCTAGAGGTGGATTGGTGATTGACCGATGGCCCCCGATCTTGAAGACCCAGAATCCCCTGAGTATTCTGCGATAGGCTCCAGTGGGAGTGTGGAAGAAGGAGAGATCGTCGAAGAGGAGGAGGACCCAGAGGAGGATCCAGAGGGGGATTGAAACCTCACCCTTGTCTGCAGACTTTGTTTTGTGAACTTGTTGTTTAGAACCTGACTTAGTAGTTCGCCTTGTATATATATGCATTATGGTTTGCATTGTATATAAATGTGGTTGTTTTTAAAGTTCGAAATTTGGTCCTACTTTCCTATCCCTTTGTTTTATTGTCTGGAGATTATATATATGCTTCTGCATGCGCATTAAAATGAAAGGGTCAGCGATGTGTCCTAGGACGTCGCTAATTAATCGACCGGCGAGGGATGGGCACGCACTCGAGGATCAAGGCGTGACAAAAATTAAAGTACAAACACCGGGAATAATCTTTGCCAGCAACATAGATATTACAAAAAAAAAGGGGGTAAATTTGTTGAAAGATAAATTCTATATAATACAAAATTATTTTATTGATTATTGGGGCTTTTAAATAATACAACGTGGATATTTATAACCTGCAATCGATGATCATTCACAAACTCTTATTAAAAGTTTTTTTTGGTCGGTCCTACGCTAATCCTACTCTAACACTCGCTCTCAGACTTTTGCCCTGCCTCCTTGCAGGGCGTGGGAGTCGAAACCCACTCATGAAATGAAATCGTCCCCACCCCAATCCCCGAGAATGTGGGGATTTGAATTCAACCTCCCCTTCCAAGATGGAAGGGTGGCCACCGGGTGAACCCCTGGTTAACTCTTATTAAATTTGAATGAACAAATAATCTCCAATCCTATGTTTGGCTATGGTTACAAGAAGTTATAGTATATCCATGATCTTCTTCTAGCAGTGATAATCTACAAGAAGTTAAAGATCTGAAAATATCGATTCCGCTACTTCATAGCAACATGCTGATATTGCTGACCTTGTCCACTAGCGAAAGGCTCTCATCACTCATGATGTCAATTATCAACAACTTTATTGGCAAGTTGTCGATCTCCTTCAACTTGTCAATTGTTTTGTGCATTGATCACTAAACTCTATCTTCATCGGCTAAGCCAGTCACTCATAGATAATAACTAAAATTTGGTATTTCTTTATTGGCTTAGGGTCAGAAAACGAAGGGAATCATTCCAAGGGACGGATTGAAGATGCTCAGCTAAAATCACGATGGGTTTCAAGCCAGTTGTCTTTCCATCCAACTGTGGTTGCACTTTGCAGTCTGTCGCATAAATTTAGATCTCACAATATGCTATATGAGGCGGATCTCCTTAATTAGAATGGTTTGTGAAAAGGGACGTACCGTTGACTTAGTTAAGCTTCCGAAGACAAAGCGGGGATCTTTTGTAAGGACCAAAGTGGCTCTAAAATGCCTACACCCATGTTATGGTGTTATGGGTAAAATGTCAAATCACCATAGCAGTTCTTCCAAACTTGAAATTAGGATTAGAGCATAACATGGGCGCGCATGACAACCATTCTGTTTCAGAAATAATTTCTGGAATAGAAATAGATTTTTTTTTATTTCTATTTCTAGAAGAGTTTCTAAGCAAAAATAACCGTTTGATAACGACTTAAAATTTCTGCTCTAAAAATAGAAATTCGTTTGATAACGACACAAAATTTCTTCCCTTCGGACAACGGTGGATAGCGATGGCGGACAGTGGCGACTGTAGTGGCGGCGACTGGCGACCGACGGCGGCGACCGACGGGCGGCCGACGGCTGCGGGCAACCAGCGGCGGCCGGCAACCAACTGCGGGGGCCGGCGGGCGGCGGGTAACCGACGATGGTGGTCGGCAGCAACGAATGAAGAACCGGTTGACGAACCATGAGAAAATTTTTTATTTCTCATTTCTGCCTGAAATAGAGAAGTAGAAAATTTCTACTTTTGATTTATATTTCGAACCTATTTCTGGAATAAAAATCTATTCCAGAAATAGAAAAACAGAATAAGTTTATCAAACGGATTTCTATTCTAGAAACAGGTCTAGAATAGAAAATTTGTTTCTGGAACAGAAATAGGCAGTTGTTATGCACCCCCTAAAAGTCCTTACTTAGGACTATTAATTTTATGATGATAATTTAACAATTAAGTTGTTTGATCTAAGTAATCAAAGAACTATTAATTTTTTAACGTTAATTTGACGTATAAGACTAAGCTCCACCATCGCCGATATCTTGGGCGACCCTTGAGAATCACGGACCCATGTGACTTGGTAATTACTCAGTATCGTTAATAGCTTTAAGGTGGGGAGACTGTCACAAGCACTGCAGATCATGCGATTGTCAATCGATGCCCATTACTGTAATTGTTATTAAGAAAATGAAAGAGAGAGAGAGAGAGAGAGAGAAGAAAGTGGCGGCCCTGGTGCTGGCAGTGAATCTGTTTATTGGCAATGGAGTCTCCTTCTTCCAACCATGTGCCCAGCAGCCTCCAAGGTCGCGTCCCACAATTTCATGGCCACGCGAGAAAGGCCACTACTACGATGAAACATGGGACTCAGCTACCGAAGGAGATGATGATAGCGTGTCCACTGGAGGCCACAAGGTCGTCTTTCCATTCAGTATAAGCTTTGTCGCTGCTCGAGATGCGCGTGACAACAAAGTACTCCTGTGGGGAGTCCATGGCAGAGGCCAAGGAGCGGAACTCGATCCGTTTACAGGAGAGCACGAGGATGGGAACGGGATGTTTTCGACGTGGAAGGACCTGTGGGTGACGGTAACGGACCGGAGAAGTGGGACACATCCCATATTGCAGGGGCTCACTGGGTATGCCGGGCCGGGTCGGATGCTGGCCATCATGGGTCCTTCTGGCTGTGGCAAGTCGACTCTGCTCGATGCCCTAGGAGGTGCGTATCGAATAATTCTCTATTTCTACAAAATTTTAACTTTCAGGAAATCAATGATAGATTAAGATGCCGCGGATCTTGGGTTAGAAAACAAACAAAAATCTGATAAATAAGAGAAGGACTCGAGTATTTTATAGAAAAAATTAGCGCTTAGGGTAAATACCATTTCAACCATCTGTTTACAGGTTCTTTTCCCTCGTGGACATCATGGATTAGAAAACAAACAATAATATATAAGTAACAAAAGCAGAAGAACGCAAATGTTGCGTAGTCACTGGAGGCAGGTCGACTTATTCGAAAGCCAATTACGTTAATTGACCCGCTAAACCTTAAAAAAGAAAGGAGTAGTAGTCAATGGATCCTTGTCCCAGCTTCTCTTGTCGAGACTTCAAGAAGTCAACGTATGATGTGTCTGCTCTCCCCTTTCGACAAATATAGTTGACGTCGATGGTCCTCCGACAACGGACGAATCCCCACAAGAAACAGCGTTCCTGTTTTGTCAACTACGCTATTAACAGAGTTGTACAGTTTCATGTCGGGTGACAAAAAGAGACTGAGCTAAACCCGAAGCCTCTCGCTTGCTCTGAAACTCGTTGTCCCCTAACTATTGCATGGCCTGGCAACGACGACCTCAAATTTCGAGAAAGCAAACAGGGTGGGTTAAGAATCTTGAAGACGTCTTAGCTTAAGGAGGGCGGTACATGCAAATATCACATGAAAAAACTTTGTTGAGTACGCAAGAATACACAGTCGTATGGCGTCTACTTGCTCTGACCCATGAGGATTTCCTTCTTTTGAAGGAATTGTTCTTTGAGACAGAAAAACATGGAACTTTTATGGTCCTCATGTTGTCAGGAGGGAATGAAATTAACCGAATTCTCCTATTTATTTCACATTCAAGCATATAATCATTTGTAAGAAGCACCCAACAAGTCTGTAGTCTTTCCATAACAATTTATTGATCTATTTCATTTTCATTTTCGGTTTCTACCCCTTTGTTTCCAAATGAGCAACTTTTGCAGGGAGATTTAAGTTCAAGCATCCAACAGATCGGAGAGATCATGATCAACGATCACAAACCACCTCTTTCTTTTGGCACTTCGGTAAGCCTAGCCGAAGATGCAGTGCTTTATTGAATTTCAATTGCAGCATTCCTTGCCAAATCTTTCTTCATACAAATCACTCTTAGTAATAAATTTTCACTTTGTTCATTTGTTTTTGGGGGTTTTGCTATAGGCTTATGTGGACGTGCGGACCCCTCAAGTGCCATAACTTGGCAGAATGGGACACTTAAGTGCCATAACTTACGAAAGGTACACTTAAGTGTCAAAATCGGAGTAAAAGGGATCACTTGAGTGCCAATTCGGCCAAAGTCCGGCTAAAAGGCTGACGTGGCTTTTTTCCGGCGAAGCGAGCCCAAAACAATGCCGTTTTGCATGCTAACACGACCAAATAATGCAAAAACGGCATCGTTTTTGCCGACATGGTTAAAAAAATATATATATAAAATAGTTAAATTAAATTTAAAATTAAATTTATTTAAAATATTTAAAAATAATAATTTTAAATTTTAAAAAATTAAAAAAAGAAAAAAAGAAACGGAAGGTGGGGAGGCAAACGGGGGATCGCCCTCCGCCGCCGCCGGAAGGGCCGGGGAGGGTCGGCCGGGGTCGTCAAGCCCGGCTAGGGGCCGGCGACCTCGACCCGGGCGGCGAGGGCTCGCGAGCCCTCGCCTGAGTCCGGCGAGGGTCGGTGACCCTCGCCGCCGGCCAAGGGCCGCGCCCACGGAGGTCACTCGCAGCCTTGGCTCGGACGGGCGAGGGCCGCCGACCCTCGTTCGCTCTGGGCAAGGGCCGTGAGCCCTCGTCATTGGCCGAGACTGGGCGAGGGTCGTGGCCCTCGCCCGAGATCCGGCGAGGGCTCGCGAGCCCTCGCCACCACACTGGCCGGGTCGCGACCCCGGTCAAGGCCCTGGCGACCCCGGCCGACCCTTCCCCCAACGTCACCAGCCCTTCCCGACGGCGGCGGCGGCAGCTGAGGGCTGATCCCCTCGCCCGCCTCCCTACCTTTCCAGTTTTTTTTTTTTTTTTTTTTTTTTTTTTTTTTTTTTTTTTTTTTAATATTATTATTTTTAAATATTTTAAATAAATTTAATTAATTTATTTTTATTTTTACCACGTCAGCTCAAAACGACGCCGTTTTTGCATTATTTGGCCACGCGCATGCAAAACGGCGTTGTTTTGGGCTCGCTTCACCGGAAAAAAGCCACGTCAGCCTTTTGGCCAGACTTTGGCCGGAGTGGCACTTAAGTGATCCGTTTTTCTTCGAATGTAGCACTTAAATGTATTTTTCGTAAGTTATGGCACTTAAGTGTCCATTTGTGCCAAGTTATGGCACTTGAAGCGTTCTTATCCCGGCTTATGTGACTCAGGATGACGCACTCATGACAACTTTAACGGTGAGAGAAGCTGTGTACTATTCGGCTCAGCTCCTATTACCGGAATCCATGTCCAAGTCGGAGAAGAAGGAGAGAGCCCAGGCGACGATTAGAGAGATGGGACTGCGAGACACGATAGACACGAGGATAGGCAGCAGGAGTGCCAAGGGCCTTGGTGGTGGCCAAAAGAGGAAAGTGAGCATTTGCATCGAGATCCTGACGCGCCCCAAGCTACACTTTCTCGACGAACCAACCAGTGGGCTTTGACAGTGCTGCGTCATACCATGTGATGAACCAACGGTAATCGCCTCGATTCATCAGCCTAGCAGTGAAGTCTTCGAACTTTTCCACGATCCGTGCCTTCTTTCTTCTGGGAAAACCGTCTATTTTGGCCGTGGATCAGGGGCAGAACAGGTGCTTGTTATATTTGACTTCCATGTTATGAATCTCTACTTGTTGCAAGCAAAAAAACATTTTCCCAACTATCACTTATTCTTCTTCTTTTTTTCTTTTTTATTCTTTTTATGCAGTTTTTTGCATCAAATGGTTTTCCATGTCCAACTCTTAAAAATCCATCTGATCACTATCTCAGGACGATTAACGGGGACTTCAACGCAGTAAGTCATGCCACTCAAACTTGATTTGTTCAACCATAATTTCAAAAATCGAAGGAGATCTCATGGACCCAATGAAACAATATTTCTTCTCAGGGCATTGAACGAGGAGGCAATGGCATGAATACTGAAGAAGCCATCGACACTCTGGTCACGTCTTATCAGTCATCTCCAATTCGTCACCAAGTTCAGCAGCAAGTGTCCAAGACATCCGAAAAGGTATGAAATTTTATTATTATGTGGATTGGAAACTTAAAATTTATTATGAATCTGAGAGTTTCTGATAAGTTGCGTGTTTCCGTTAGAATTTTGGAGAAATTTGGAAAGAAATGGAAGTCGAGCAAGCTTCGTTACCCACAGCCTTGTTCTAACTAAGCGATAGTTCGTGAATTAGAATTTTGGAGAAAATTTGGAAAGAAATGGAAGTCAAACAAGCTTCGTTTACCCACAGCCTTGTCATAACTAAGCGATCTTTCGTGAACACGTATCCCGACTTGGGGTATTACTGGCTTCGTTTAGCAATCTACGTTGCATTGTCCGTGTTGGGACTATCTTCCACGACATCGGATCCACCTAAGGTTCAATTCAAGTAAGCTCCACTAGTGTGACAAACTCAGTGACGAATGAGAATTATAAGTTTTCTGCACATTCTATTTACCAAGTTTATTAATTTCTACAAATTTGCAGGCAAGAGGTTCGATGCTAATGTTCGTTGCGACATTTCTTACTTTTATGGCAATCGGCGGATTCCCCTGCTTTGTTGAGGACATAAAGGTACTTCACTTAATTTCCCCTTTCTTTTCTTTTTTTTTTCTTTTTTTTGTTGCTCTGATTGCTTTTCATCGCGCCAAAGTAATAAGATTCCTACATTTTCATTTTACGAGGTCTTTGGGCGAGAGATATTGAATGGGCACTATGGTGTAGCCAAGTTCGTTGTAGGCAATACATTTTCGTCCATCCCTTTGTTTAGAAGAGCTCTCCAGATCTCTCTCTTTACTCCTTGGAGAGCTCTCTCTCTTTACTCCTCCAGATTTCTCTCTCTCCAGACAATTCCTCAGCCGTACTCTACGGTCAATTTCCAACAAGAAGCCGCAATTGTTGACAAATGGTCAGTAAGTTGCAATAAAATAATAATAGAATGACATACTTTGGTGTGAAAGTCGGTTCTTGACCAACTAAGTAACACCAACACCGACACGCGACACAACACGGCACGATACGACACGCCGACACGTCGTTTCTAAAAAATAGAGAATTTCAACATGTTGTATATTAAATATATATTTTTATATATACATAATAAATTATCATTTTTATGATTATTTTAATCAAATTAATTTTATTCAAATTCACAAATAAATAAATAATTAAAAAGCCTAGAATGAATTTACACTAAAAAAATGAATCCACCATTTATTAATATCATTCATTATTTCAATTTGACAAATTCAACTCTATTCCAATAATTCATAAAACTTGGAAAAAGAACAAGTAATCGACATTCCGGACTTGCATGTTAGATAAGTTGGAAGAGGCAAAAAAGAAAATAAAATAAAAGAAAAAAAAAACTTAAGGGGTAAATTGTGTATCACGGAAAGTAAGAGTTAGAAGAAAAGAGAAGACTATGTTTTTCTTCTTTCTCCATTTATTATTTTTATTATTGTGTTTTATTTTTTCACATATATATATTTTGACATCTCATTTATTAAAAATTTTTAAAATTGACCTCGATATCATAATCATGTGTTAGAAACTCGTATGTTGGAATTCTAACTTGAGTGTTGGAGAATGTCGGAAAAATTGACCAGGTGTCGGATTGTCCAACACGCATTGGCCGAGTATTGGAGAGTGTCGGACACGTGTCGAAGTGTCCGACAAGACACGAATACTCTTGGAAAATGTCGGTGCTTCATAGTTGACCAACTTTACACCTTATAAATAGGGGCTTTTGCCTCTTGTGTGTGTATGTGTGTTAGGGTGTTGTGTAAAGTGTTGTGAGTGTAGAGTGTAGGGGGTAGAATGGTAGGGGGTCTTGTGCAAAGTGTGTTGTGTGTGGCGTAAGAGGTGGTGTGGTGTGGTGAAAAGGGTGTATTGTGTGGTGGACGTGTGTGAGAGAGAATTGTGGGAGTTTTATTTTTGTACTCTGAGTATTGTACGAGCCAGTTTGCTCCAAGTATTGTATGTGGTATGAGAAAATATTGCAATAGTGAAAGTCATATTTTGTGTGTTATATTTCTACCACGTGTCCGCAAAGATCAACACCCTTATCTACTAATCATCTCTCTTGTCCTGGGAGCCATAACTTATTACTTGGTTGGCCATCGAAAGAGTTTTGAGCACTTTGCATACTTCACTTCATTGCTCTTCACATGCATGTTGCTAGTCAAGAGCTTGATGATGATCATCAAGTATAGTTCCCGACTTCCTCATGGGAATCATAACTGGTGCCGGAATTCAAGGTGTGATGAATGAGATTGTATCACACCATGCTTAACTAACAAGCTCCCTATCTGACAAAGGAATTCTTAAGAACTATACCACAATATTCTCTAACTTAGACACTCATCTCTTGAATGCACTTCATGAGAAGGCACAATTGATAGTTTCTCACTTATGGGCAAAAATCTGATTTCCTTTATTGGCTCAAATGGAGACATATTCTCAACTTGATACTTTAAAATTCTGATAATTAAAGCTATCACTTTCATTAAAATGATCGGAACAATTGCCTCAAGGACATTTGTTGAACGTTCAAATAGGAAAATTTGTTATCTTAAACACACTATCCCTTTATTGCTTCGAGAGCATTGGTTGGCAAGACCACAAGAAATGGCTTATAGAGAATAAAAGTTAGTTGGCGGCACTATTTTCACCCTCTATATAACTAAATCTACCCAATTTTCATCAAAAAGGCAAAATTACCCTCTATCATTCAATTGCAATTTAGATTTTGTGTTCTCAAATTTATTTACTTTCCTTTTGTAGTTTTTTTTTTTTAATATCTATATAGGATCTATTTACTATACATAAGAATTTCATATGTTTATTTTTTTATTTATTGTAGGTTTCCCATTAATATTAAAAGCACTATTTTTTTATAGTTAGAATTACTTCCATAAAAAATTATTTTGTTGAAAAGAGATTTTCAAAAATCTAGTTCTTTTCCACAATATTGATCATATATTATGGATAAATTATTAAGTAGATGGCATTTAATTATATCAAAACATTATAAAGTAAGATTTTTTATGGAAATGCCAGTGAAATGTCATTATTTTGATTTGACAAAAATTAATATAAAAAATATCAAGAACCTTATTATGCATAATGTTTTTAGTGTATTCCTATATATTCCTATAATGCCTTAGATGCTCTATATAAAAAAAATAAAAATCTCTCACCCGTATAATAAGGAAAAAGATAAATTCTTTAATGTAGTAAATAAAGAGACTTGATATATGTTGTAGACTAATGAAATTACTAAAAAGTTCACCAAAAAAGTGAGCTTTTGAGATAAGAGAGACAAAAAAATAGACAAGTTGTTAAGATCGATGATGAAAAAAAAAATTCAGTTTTCTACTATATCAAAAAATATCTTTTTTCCTTACTACTTACAAGATTATTTTACACGGAGTATGTAAAACGTTATAAGAATATCTAAGAATGCATTTTTCTATAATAAGCTAAAAAATAAAATATGTTAAATATTTAATAAAACTATCATAAATAGAAAAAAGAAAAATAGAAAAAAGAAAGAGTCGGGTCATCTGGTCTAGTCTTTTTAACATGAGTGTGGGTGGACATAGTCATTTAGTGGGATGGAAATAGTGCTGCAAAAAGTGGGCTAAATTCTATAAAATAATGGCTAACACATGCAATCCGAGTTTGTCCAAACAGTTAAATATATAACAATGTAGTCCACAACAAAGAGGGCTGTTCATGAACAAGTTGGCTCATCAAATTTGGAATTTGACCGGGCCAAAACGATCTTTAAAAGACAAATGTATCTTTACTGTGATCTTGAAAAAGGTTTAGGTTGTCTCCTTTATCACACTGAAAGGTTGAGGAATATGTGAATTTTTTAGTATTGCGTGACTGTGATCCAAGTTGAAGTGATCTATGAGCTATACCGAGACAAGCCATCTAATAAATAAATAAATAAAGTGTGAATTTCCCACAATAGCTGTTGAAGTATTCCATGATTGTAAAAGATAATTATTTGGTTTCTTTTCCTCTACTGACAAAACTTTTCTTTAATTAACTACTCGACTATGGCGGTTGATTCATGATTATTCAAAAGGGCCTTTCCCAATCAATGTGAGAATTAAGACGTTGCAAACTCTCCTGTTTAAATAATTGGCGTCCTCATTAATGTTGAGATGTATCACCTAGTGATCCCTCTATTTGATGTTCGGTTCAGCCATTTGTTGCATCTTGTCTGAGCCCTCACACACAAGCAATCACTCCCTATCTTTGTCGGATCAAATATGGGCATAGTTTGTCCACAACCAAGCCTTTATTGGAGATGGTCCAGCTCTGATACTATCTGTAAAAGCTCAGCTCATTCCACATGAGCCAACTAATCTAAGCAAACACAAAAGGTAGTGGCCATTCGGGGGTGAGTGCTAATTTATAAATCACAGAAGATGACATCTTTCAACCAATGTATGGGCTCTTGATTAAATATAGAAAGGAGAGAGATGTCATGAGGACCGAGTTGACGCTAGCAAAATGTAAACAATGCCATACAATCTAAGCGAGCATTACACGATTCAAGTTCATCTAATTCCAACCAAGCAAGTGTTGACAAAAATAAACAAGTGCTAAGAAGAAAATTTTCTTTCAAATAAACCAAGGCCTACACTACTATCTTGACCGAGCCTAGTTGAGGAAGGGCGCGAAAAACAACTTATCAATTTAACGGGACATTTATTGGCTAATTTTGGTACTCATTTTTACCACATACTTTTCTAGATAAGTTTGACATTGAATGTGGGTACACCCTTTTAGTCAGAGAAGTGTAATTTAGTGAAGCCAGCTTTGACTACATTTTGATTAGAACCATTAATATTTAGAATTAGCATGTCCAGAAAATTAATTGCTTCCTTGTGCGGGAAATTTCACAAATTGATAAGAAGTAAATGCATGGAGCTAAGGACTTAGATCTACCCGTGAAAACAACGCTAGAAGTTATTAGAAAATCCAACCTAAAATCCTAAGTTGGTAATTAGAATGGATCAAGAGAAGAGACTCAATGTGAGCTTGGTTAAGGATTTGGAAATGAACAGGTGATCCTTTGTAAGGATCAACAAGGTCCAAAATACATTTGGTACAGTAGGGATCCTCAACAACCATGGCTGGATTCACAATCTGTACTTCATCAGAACTGTCTTGAGTTTGAAAGATCAAATGGGGGTTTAGAATAATGCTCTTTGCTCCTATGTTATCGAGATATGTTTCCCATACAAACCCATTCAACATTTCTGTATGATCAAGCATAATGTACATTATTATCCATGGAAGGAGATTTATTAATTCATCTACAATTTAAGATAAACACACCAGTTTACCACTGAAAAATAAGTAACCCTGACTTGCTGCCATATTAAGGCTTTGAAGAAGGGTTCTCCATGACATGTTTGGGATGTCTAGGAGATTTAGCCCTAAAGATTTTCACCAGTGGCTTCATCTTCTCCACTGCCTTTATAATTCCAAGGAACATTAGCCTATAAACAACCACCATCCCAAGCAAGGTAGCAAGATCCACCCATTTAGAGTAGCCCATCTCCACTTGCCAATAGTTTCTCAAGATTTCTTCACCACTGATCGTTGGTGACCCTCCCATCTGGTTGGGAAATATTAACCCTTCAAACTCATTCTTGAAGAAACCTTGGTTGGCATACTTATGGAAGGAGATGTAATACATGGGATATCTCCAGAATGGCTTGGGAGATCATCTGGCAACCTGAAAAACCCTCCATTTAGCATCATCACACCTTGAATTCCGGCACCGGTTATGATCCCCATGAGGAAGTCGGGGACTACACTTGCGACGATCATCATTAGGCTCTCGACTAGCAACATGCACACGAAGAGGACCAAAGCGAAGTACGCAAAGTGCTCGATGCTCTTTTGGAGGCCAACCAAGTAATAAGCTATGGCTCCTGGGATAAGAGAGATGATTAGCAGATAAGGGATGGACGAAAATGTATTGCCTATCACGAACGCGGCTACACCATAATGCCCATTCAATCTCTCTCGCCCAAGGACCTGGTAAAATGAAAATGTAGGATTCTCATGACTTCGGTACAATGAAAAGCAATCGGAGCATCCACATAAAAGAAAAGAAAAAAGAAAGATTAAGAAAAATACCTTCATGTCCTCAACAAAGGAGGGGAATCCGCCGATTGCCATAAAAGTAAGAAATGCCGCAACGAACATTAGCATAGAACCTCTTGCCTGAAAATTCGTTAAAATTATGAAACTTGGTCAATGCAATGTGCAATAACTTTAAATCTCATTCTTCATTGATTTGGTCACTAGATTATTTAGAACACACCGTCACGCTAGAGAGCTTACCTGAATTGAGCCGTAGGTGAATCCAATGTCGTAGAAGATAGTCCCAACACACAGACACAATGCAATGTAGACTGCTAAACGAAGCCAGTAATACCCCAAGTCACGATACATGTTCACGAACGATCGCTTGGTTAGAACGAGGCTCTGGGTAAGGAAGCTTGCTTGACTCCCATGTCTTTCCAAATTTCCTCCAACGTTCTAATGGAAACACACAATTTATCAGAAATTCTCAGATTCTTATATTTTATAAGTTTCCAATCGACATAATATCGAAATTGCATACCTTTCCGGATATCTTGGACACTTGCTGCTGAACTTCGTGACACATCAGAGATGACAAATAAGATTTGACCAGAGTGTCAATGGCCTTTTCGGCATTCATGCCATTGCTTCCTTGTTCGATGTCCTGACAAGAAATTTTTGTTTCATTGGGTCCATGAAATTTCCTTTGTTTCTTGAAATTATGGTCGAACAAATCAAGTTTCAGTAGCATGGCTTACTGCGTCAAAGTCCTTGTTAATCGTCTTGAGGTAGTGATCAGACGGATTTCTAAGAGTTGGACATGGGAAACCATTTGATGCAAAAAACTGCAAAAAAGTAAATAAGGAAAAAAAAAAATAGTCAGGTAAATGTTCGTTGCTTGCTACAAGCAGAAGTTCATAACCTAGTAGTCCAGTATCACAAGCACCTGTTCTGCCACTGATCTAAGGCCAAAAAGACTGTTTTCCCAGAAGAAAGAAGGCAGAGATTGTGGAAAAGCTCAAAGACTTCACTGCTAGGCTGATGAATCGAGGCAATCACCGTCCTCTGGTCATGACTGGCTAGCTTGGCAATGCGGTTCATCACATGGTATGACGCAGCGCTGTCGAGGCCGCTGGTTGGCTCGTCAAGGAAGAGTAGCATCGGGCGCGTCAGGATCTCGATGCAAATGCTCACTCTCCTTTTTTGGTCACCACTGAGGCCTTTGGCGCTCCCCCCACCTATCCTAGTATCTCTCGCATCTTGCAGTCCCATCTCTCTAATCGTTGCCTCAGCTCGCTCCTTCTTCTCCGAATTCGACATGGATTCTGGCAATTGGAGCTGAGCGGAGTAGTACACAGCTTCTCTCACCGTTAAAGTCGTTATCAGTGTGTCATCCTGAGTGACATAAGCCTATAACAAAACCAAAACGAGAAATAAATAAAGTGAAAATTTACTACGAAGAACGATTTGTATAAACTACCATTTGGCTAGGAAATCTGCACATTGAAATTCAACTCAGCGCCACACCTATCAGCTAGGCTTACCGAAGTTCCGAAAGAAAGTGGTTGTTTGCGACCATTAATTAAGATCCCCCCTGTCTGTTGAGTGCTTGAACTTAGTCTCCCTGCAAAAAGTTGCTTCTTAAGAAAAAGGAAAGGGTAGAAACCGAGAGTAAAAATGAAAAAAAAATTAATAAATGTTATTTAAAGGTTACTGATATGTTAGTTACTTCGTCGATTGTTCTCCTCGAAAACAAATTAATCTACTTCTAAATGATTAATTGCTTGAATGTGAGGTAAAAAAGCAAATTCGATTAAATCTATTCAGCTGCAGCACAGTTGAATCTGCAGCAGCAATCCAAGAGGGCATACTAAAAATGAAACTTTAAGTTCCCACTCATGACCCTTATAACAAGCTACACTGAGGAAGAAGTGTAGAACAATTAGCTCAAAAAGATCCCCGTTGTATAACCATTCATCAACAGATGCCGCTTCCCATATTAGGTAGACAAATCGTGACCGGAAATGTTATAATGGCAAAAGCCATTGGAATTTTTCATTTGGTACATTAGAAGAATCCATTTTACGACATGTGTTCACTAGGAAATCCATGTCATTTCATTGACATTCGATATTGGTCGCTAGGACGTGCGAATAGCTAGGACCATTGCCACTTGTGGGGATTAATCCGATGTCATGGACGTCCAACCTCGACAACATATAAACAAGAAAAAGCTGTCAAAAGGGTCCAGCCGCCATATCATTTGTTGACTCCTTTAGAGATAATTAGGATAATTCTCTAGGATATTTTCCTATTTTTAAGATAATTAGAATAATTATATTGGTTTTTAGTATCTCTTTTTATTGGTTTTCTACAACTTTCAAGTTTGTGAGATATCTCTTTTGATTGTGCATATCTTGATTAAAATATGTTAATTTTAATAGTATCACAGAAAGCCTATGAATAGGCTGATATACTTCACATTAACATATATCGAATTAAGGAGTTCCCACATCGGTTATGAAAAAGTTTGGTGGTTAATTTATAAGTGTGAGGGATTACCTTACCTCTATAGCTAGCCTTTTAGGTGAGGAAGGCCCAAGACAATAACTTTTCTCCACATTAACATTGGTCTTTTGTATCTCTTTTTGGGGTAGTTTTATGTATCTTTCAAGATTGTGCAATTTCTCTTCTTTGTACATATATTGATTGATATATATTACCTTTAATAATATATCATAAAACCTATAAATAAGCTAATGTAGTCCCCAATAACATATATCGAATTATACTAAAATTTCTTAAATCTGTCTTAACTAACTCCTCCATGAGAGAGAAGTTGGGACAAGATTCATTGACTTTTCCTTTGTTCTTTTTAGTGACTATGAAATATTTGCGTTCTGCTTTCATTTATTTATTGTTCGTTTGTTTGTTTTCTAACCCAAGATATCCGGCGTCTTAATTTATCATGAAAAATTAATATAATTTAAAGGACTGATCTGTATATTATAAAGTGAAAGAGCATGACGCGTGGACAATTTGCGAATAAGATCTACATTTGTATATAGAAATGGCTGCTTACCAGTCAATTTAGTTGGAATTTTCTCATAGAATCTTAGAAGTTAGATCTCATTCTGAGTTTGCTTTACATGTAGCATATTAAAACATGAAAAGGACATAAATCACCTGACAATATATATAGAAAGAGAGATTTTTTCGAAACGGTACCTCCAAGGGCATCGAGGAGCGTTGACTTGCCACTGCCCGAAGGACCCATGACAGCAAGCATCCGGCCCGGCTCGGCATAACCGGTCAGCCCCTGCAATATGGGACGTGTCCCATTCCTCCGGTCCAGCACCGTCACCAACAAGTCCTTCCATGTCAACACCATCCCGTTCCCGTTCTCGTGTGCTCCTGTAGCCTGGTCAGGTCGAGATCCTTCGCCTCCGCCATGGACTTCCCATGGGGGCACTTCGTGGTCACGGGCATCTCGACCATCGGCTTTGCCAATACTGAATGGAAAGATGACGTCGTGGTTTCGGGCGGGCACACCATCATCCTCTTCTTCGGGAACGTTGTCAACTTTCTCGGGAGGCAGCATTCGTTGCCGCCGCCGCCCTTTTCTTCTCTCTCTCTCTCTCTCTCTTCCTAGAGCTGTTGCATTGAAGATTAAGAAGATGGCGATGTCGTGGTGGTATTTATAGGGAGCTAAGAATTCGAACGTGGGTTTTGAAACGATTCAAAGAAAGTGGGGAGATGGTGGATGGAAAGGAGCGTGAACGGTGATGGGAATACCACTTTATAACCAATGTATAGCCCCCAAACAAAATGGTGAATTGGGAATCACCAGGTCTCTGGCGGCCCTTTCATGGATAGTACCTTCCTCGTATTTTTAGCGATTTTCTAAACGCATACAAACATCTGATTTTTTTTTTTAATGGCTATTGCATTAGTCGGCACCAATTGGCAACTGACTAATCTACAAGAGTTGTGACAGTCCTTCCATCCCAACCACGGCGAGTCCGTTAAATTAATACTACCAACTTAAATATAATTTGACCATGTAATTAAATAACATCCGTGGCGAGCACGGTAGCTCAATACTTAATATCACATTGATGTCAACAATATGTACTACATTCTGAGAATTGATAGAACTGAGGAATGGGTGAATTGATATAATCTATGTAACCTATAGAAAGATTCTTCCATAATTTTATTATCTTTGATATCGCTTATGGGTTTAATAAAAAAGATCCCACATCTCATTGATAGTACCGTCCTCCAATTTTTAGCGATTTTCTAAACGCGTACAAATATCTGAATTTTTTTTTTTAATAGCTATTGCATTAGTTGGCACCAATTAGCAATCAACTAATCTACAATAGTTGTGACAGTTGTGACAGCCTGAATTTTTAAATTAGTTTTCGATTAAATAAATCGGGCTTTTCGTCGACGCATCTATAGTGATATTCTCTGAGTTGGCCACTCACGAGATAACTGGTCTATCTGGGGAATCAATTAAGGAATCTAAATGCAATGGACTTGAGAATTCGAACAGGAATCGACTGCTCGACCGTGTCGGTCTACAAGGGTCATTGCGACATTGTCAGAATTGATCAGAAATTAGAGATAGGTCGATTTGGCTGAGATAGGTGATCAGAATGTGGGTGATTCCACTTGATTTCAAAATTTTCACCGATCGGCACTAAATTGATTTTCTGACATTTTGGGTACCTTGTGTCCGTATTTGAAACCTTGAGATTTTCACGACAACCGAGAGTCGACAATGTGTCGAAGATGCACTATGTGACTCGAGATAAATTGATCACGGGTCAATTGCACCAAAAATTCCTAAAAGTTACCCAGTAGACTATGTCACACTAAAAGCGCGCCGGATTGAAATTAATGCTTATTTGAACCCGATTTCAAAAATTGAAAGTTCTGTGGTGTCACGAGCTATATTAGGGACGTCAACTCATCCTCCGAGAAATTTTGAGAGATTCCGAGATTTTTACGGAAATCCGATTCGAACGTCGCGGAAAACGAACGGAAATTTGGATCGGCCGAATTGAAGGGATATGTAACTTGCGAGCCGAGCCTTTGAGTGTTGGGGACTTGCAGAAAATGTTATGGGATTTTCTTCAGCGAAATCGGACCTCGATTTGGATAATCGGAGAAGAAATTGAGACCGAAGTTGAGTGCCAAAAATGTGAAATTCGGATTTAAGCTTGGGGCTGCATTTTTGGCATTTAAATTGGATTATTTATGGATTTCTAAGCAAGAAAGTAATAGGGGACAATGTGATAAGCTTGAAGACTAAAGGGGGAACCAAGCTTTAATTGATTTAAGATATTTTGTGGACTTTTTGGGCTACTTCTTCTTATCTTCTCGAGCGTCCGCTTCACCAATCCCCCTCCTGTTATTCTTTTCTTTCATTTTGGTGATGCTCAACTGCCCTCTGAAGCCGACCCACCATTTCACTCCATCATTTCTTCTCCATCTTGATCCACTAACATGCCCACAACTCCGTTGGATTCTCCAGCTGCCAACACGCCAGTCAACCAAGCCTTCTTCTCCTCAATTTGTTGACCGAAGCCACACGTGTATCTAACGAAGCCATCACTCCTTCGGGCGCCCACCGATCCACTCAGCCCCGAAGTGCTCCACCATTTGTTGCAGCTCATCTCACGCGTGGGCCAACAACCCACAGAAGCATCGCCATCGAAGACCTCAGCTGCTTCTCTCCCCAAGGCCACGCGTCCAACAGCATCGAAGCAGAATCCACCGAGCACGTTCAGCCGCAAGAAGACCCAGCGAGCTGCTCCTTCCATCCGCGTGTCTACGGCCCAACGTTCAGCCCACGGATCTAGCAATTTCGGCCAGCAAGTCCAGCGCATTGCAGCCCACAATTTGGCCCAAGCTTCGGCCCAACAGTTTCTTCAAAGCAAGATCGGCCCAGTAATTTGAAGCCCATTTTCAATCAAGCCCAGTCTCGAAAGTCCATTTAAAATTCAGCCCGCGAACCAAGTGAAGCCCAGCCCAAGTTGAAAACAAATCTCGGTTGGGCTGAGATTTGTTGGGCGACTGTTTTAGCCGGCCGAGGAGTTCGCCGACACCGCCGAAAATTAAGATTTCGGCCGCCGTCGCGTCGTCGTTAAATGAACCGGTTTCGCGATACACCGGTGAGTTTATTCTCTAAACTCTTCTTAGTAGGCTTTGATGCTAAGGGGTGTTTAGATTTATTTAATTAGGAATTAGGTGGTTAGTTAGATTAAATTAGTGATTTAATTATTTAATTGAGCATGTTCGGTGGTTAGCATGGTTTAGCTAAGGCATAATTAAGCTGTATTATTTATCTAGAAGGGTTCGGGAATTTTCCGGGTCCGTATTGGTATTTAATTTAATAATTTTGGCCTAGGTTAGTATTTTTAGAAATTAAATTGAATTAATTAATTAATTTTCGAAATTAATTATTTATTAATTATTTTTCCGGAAATTAGGCCAGGGATGGCGGTGACCGGAATTTCGTGCGATTGCGATGGTGTGGTTAGTTTTTGCAATTGAGTATTAAATTATGCAAATTGAGTGATGATTGGATTTTTAGTATTCAATTCCAAAAATTGTGAAATTTCAATATTTACTCAGAAAATCCCGGGTGTCGGATTTTAACACCGAAAATGGTTTTATATACTATATAAAATAGTGGGATTTTAAAAAAAGGAAGAATGTCAATTTTTCTGGGTCAAGTTGACCATGTACCCACACACGACTATTTTCATGAGGATTTCTAATATGAAGAAAAAGGCTAGGTTCACCATTTTAATTGAAGCATTTGAGTGCAATGCACGGTGCCCTAGGCCATATTTAAGTGATCGTGTGATGACAAAGAGAAATCGTCCCGGGCTGTTGAGCTGGACGTTATCCCTATTTGGGATACCCTTGTTAAAGGAAGCTTCGGTCGCAGATTCTCGACCCTATGCTCCTTCGGGAAAGCCGTCGACGAAGTGACGTGCCGTGCTCAATGGGGTGAGACGAAGCCTGGCAATGCCAGAAGACCGCCGAACTGAGAGTAGGCCGTGCTATATGCCGAGATTAAAACTAGGAACGCATGTTAAATTGAGTATTGTGTTCCAATTAATTGAGCTTGAGTGATGCTCCGATTTGTGATATGAACTGTGTTGACCTGCAGGGTGGAACTGAGACGAGGTAAGTCTCCTTGATTATGTGATTGCGTGCTTAGAATGCTTCTTAGCGTCTTTCCCTCCTAGCCGCAATTTAGAGCTTAGACTTGCTGAGACATTGTCTCACCACCTTTGTATAACCATTTTCGGGGTCATCGAGTGAAGGACTTGGAGCGAGAGGGAGGTGATTTGAAGATAGGTCGGATAGGGACCGCTTCTTTTGGAGAACCGTCTTTTGTAGTCTTTTGACCATAGACTCTTGCACTTGACTCAGCATATGTTTATAAATGCATGTTTGTTTATGAAATTATTGTTCTGCTTTTCTATCCTGAGATGGTTACTGTCAGGGGATTCTTTTTCGCTTCCGCATGTGCAATAATGAAAAAGGGTCGACGACTAGTCCTAGGAAGTCGCAAAATTTTATCGACCAGAGAGGGATGGGTACGCGCTTGGGGTTTGGGGCGTGACAACAGTCCTCCCATCCCAACCAAGACGAGTCCGTTAAATTAATACCACCAACTTAAATATTATTGGGGCATATAACTAAAGAAATCCGTGGCGAGCCTGATAGATCAAACTATATATTACATTTCAACAATATGAACTACATTATGAGAATTGATAGAACCGACGAATAGGTGAATTGATATGATCTAACTATGTAAGGTATAGAAAGATTCTTCCAGTATTTGATTATCTTTGACGTCGCTAATGGGTTTAATAAAAAGATCCCATCTCTCATCCTTGGATGCTCATGTCCATGCTTACGATCCTACATCTTTTAAGAAATGGTCTCACCATTGATCGCAATTATGCATCATGAATCTATGCTTTGACCTATGGTTATTTGATTAAGTACCAGAAAAATTATCCAAAAAGTCTCAAACCTATTACACTTTTGTCAATTCAATTATAAACTTTTCAATTTAACCAAATGAATCCTAAACCTTCTCATATTTTGCCAATTGAGTCTATATGACCAATTTTGGCTGAAAATCACTAATGTAGATGCTAACCATCTTATATAACACAACCATAATTTTAATTATATATATATATATATATATATATAGGTTCGACCTCACCTAGTTTGTGCAAGGTCGTTGTTGTCCTCACTGTTGCTAGCCACAAGTGAGGCTGTTGGCCTTCCCCCAAATTTAAGCGAGGATTGCAACTTGGCCCTTTGGCTAGCAAGGGCCGGGACACCCTCACCTGTGGTCCATGAGGGTGTGAAGGCCCTTACCTTTGGCTAGCGAGGGCTAGTGATCTCGTAGACCTAGAGTTAGAAAAAAAAGAAGAAGAAAAAATAATACAAAATTTTTGGAAAAAATATTAAATATTATTAAAAATTATTTTACATAAGCACTGTCATGCCATGTAAGACAACCAGTGTCTATATTAGTGAATCTTGACCAAAATTGATTGAATTGACTTAATTAGTAAAACGTAAAAAAGTTTAAAACTCAATTGGTATGTTACTCAAAACATAAATTAAGCAGGTTTCTTGAAGAATCCGCAGCAGCCAGATTGAAACTGATCGATTTTGAAACTAACAGTTTCAGAACCAATCACTTTGGTTCTCAATTCCAATCTGTTGAAATCAAAGGCCACGAGGTTGGCTTCCAATTGTAGACGGGGAATCAACCTACTTTAGAATTGATTGAGCCTAAGTCGTGCCAATCTCAATCAAAATGAACCAATAATCTACCTTTTATTGACCACAAGGCACAATGTAAAACTAGCTATTGGAAATTCTTTTATACGTGGAAGAATGTTATTCAACGTTGCTACGTGGTAGACATTTCACTAAGAAAAGTAAATAAAGATGAAAGATTTTGAAAATATAAAACAGGTTTGCCATGTGTAATTTCACTTTGCTTATGTGATTTTCACGTCGCGTAAATTTGTCATTTGACAACCATTCAACTTTTGACTTATAACATTAATCTCTTTTGACTTTTAACCTCCGTTCACTCTCAATTTGAAAAGATGGATAAGGATAAAATATCTTGAAATACATATTTTATCCATTCAATTTGAAATTAAAATTAACAAAAGAAGTCTATCATAATTACATCAATAATATACTACATGAATAAACATATGATTTATTCATTTAAGCTAACGTGAATAAAATAATATGAAACGAAAGCTTATTAAATACATACGTAAGTTTCACTTAATATTCACTAAGCCTTTTTCGTTACAACAAAGTCAATTCCTCAAAAATAGAAAAATAAAAAGTAACTACGTTGATGAATCTCTCTCTCTCTCTCTCTCTCTCTCTCTCATCACAGCCTCTCTCCTTTCTCAGCAGCTCCCTTGAGTTGTAGCCATTGTGTTGTTGCATGGTTGCGAAGTTCATGAAGACATGCATTTGTTCTTGTTGACTTATTGTTTTGCCTTGTGCACCTGTGCTCGTTTTTTATGTTCACGAGCTTCTTGATTATGAGGAAAAAATTTAAATAAAGGCTTGAAATACAGTCATTTTTCTAAAAGAGAGTTCAGAATAAATTATATCTCAAATAAGAACTTGAAGTGATCAACTTTAGTCTCAAATAAGGAGACGGCCAAATCTTTACCAACCGGCTTATTGGTAGCAACATCAAAAGCCATATTGTCTGAAACTTTCTGCCTTGGCCCAATTGAAGAAGCTCCAAATTGATGCTAGGGTTCTTGGAGAAAAAAATTTCAGGCAATTTTCCTCCTAATATCATTGACATAGCTTCAATTTGGGGCTCTATATGTTCTCTGATCATTCGGCCGAGAACAACCTTGGGCTCAATATGTTCCTTGATCATTCGGGTGACAAAGACCTTCACCCAAGGTAAGAGCTACCAGCATCTATCCCGAATTTTACAAGGATCAAGACAACCAAGAAAAGTGGTCCGGCCAATTGAGCGTGCCCAACAACTCATACCCTTCATTGACTAGCTTCTTCAGTTCTTTCAATTCTCCATTCAAATGATCCAATTCAAATCCATGTTTGTAATTCGCTTCAGACAAAAGAAATGGGTGTTAAAGATTCTCGTCAACGCTTTGCACTAGTCAGTACAAGTAGCAAACCTTATCTTCCATATGGGCTTCTTCAATTTGGGTCAAAACATAAAATTCCAAAGAAAAATGCCTTAATTTTACTACTAGTTACTACCGGAATAAACTGACGAAAGAAAATTTGACCGATTGATTGATGTGGTCAAGCCCTTATTAAAATTAAATTCGTCCACTAATTTATTGGGAAAAAATTTCAAGTGGCTGTAGTTATTGACCCTAGATGCATGCTGACCCAATATGATTACAGCTTTTTATTATTTTAAAAATGTCTTTTCCCACTTCGTCTCCAATGAAGACGTAGACAAAGAAAAATGAGAGTTTTTCATGGTAAATTTAGATGCCGGACATCTTGGATTAGAAAACAAACAATAATATATAAACATTGAAATCACACCACTGAATCTTTCGAAGCCACGTTGAGGCAGGCTGACTAATACTGAAGCCGATGAAGTTGGGTAACCCGCCAAACCTTAGAAAAGAAACTGTAGAAGTCAATGAATCTTCTCCAAGCTGTCTCATTTATCGGGAAGTCGACGAATGATACGACTTCCCTCCCCCTTCGACAGCTTTCTTCTTTTCCTGACTAATCCCCACGAGACACAACGTTTCTATCGTCTCGGCCGCATTTGATAATCGATAGTTAGATAGGATTTCGTAACATGATATTACGGGCAGATGAATTTGAATTAGGTATGAATGAGAAAAACGTGGATTTTCGATTTTGTCCATGTTGTGAGGGCATGAAATTAACCGAATTCTCCTTTTTATTTCAAATTCAAGCATTTAATCATTTTGAACAAAGTACCCAACAAATCTGTTATCTTTACTTATCTATTTCATTTTTATTTACGGATTCTATCCCTTTGTTCTTAACAAAAAACTTTTTGCAGGGAGATTAAATTCAAGCACTCAACAGAAAGGAGAGATCTTAATCAATGGTCGCAAACAACCACTTTATTTCAAAACTTCCGTAAGCCTAGCTGATAGATCTAAATCTTAGTTTATATAAATCGTTCTTATAGTAAATTTTCACTTTATTTATGTCGCGACCTTCCCGAAGCGGGTGTGAACCACCTAGGGTTTGGCTAATGGATTGTTAAGCCTAGCCTTAACTCGAGCTCTCCCAAGCCCATACCAATTCGCGACTTAGGTTCAAATTATTTTTTTTTTAACATGCAAAATATTATCTAGGAGTCGCCACTAATCAGTTTACGGTAGGTCGATTAGACACCTAAGTAAAATAAAGGGAGATTTATTTTACTTCTACGAAAGAGAGACTAAGGGTACGGGGACTTGGTTACACTAGAATTTTCTAATGCCCTTTCGGTACCATTTTTTTTTTTAAATGTTTTTGCAGGCAGCTTAGATTTATTTTAACCTAGACTTCTACTATGTCAAAAGGTGATCACACAGGTGCTCAACCATTATTGAATATTCAAATAAGAAAAAGAATAAATTGCATTACACAAAGCAAACATTTTTTTTTTTTTTTTGGGTTTTCTTCAGAGTTAGAAAAATGCATTTTTTTTTGAGCTAAATGACCTGATTTTACTAATATGCAAATTCAAATAAAATGGGCCTAATATGCAATCTAGTTAACATGCACCTCATGACCTAATTTACTAATGAACATATTCTAATTAAATAATCCTATTATGTAAACTAGTTAATATGCACCTAGTATTTTTGTATTTTTTTTTTATTGAAATTCAAAATTAATAAAAACCCTAATTAAGCTATCTAAAAAAAATTTTCTAGTTCATTTTTGGGATTAATTTTGACTTACACCCTATTATGTCTTAGAAAACTATTTTTATTTTTTTTTTTTTTTAAATGAGAATATAAAAACATGCCAATTTTATCTAAGACTCTATAAAAGAAAGGTTGTTTAAGATTGACCCTAACCTATTTTAAAAGATATCTAAAAATGCAATTCTAAAAATATAATCCAAAAAAAAAAAAAAAAATACTAAACCTACGTGTCTAATTTATTAAACCTACATGTCCTATATGCTCATGCAAGATTTTGATTTTTTTATATTTAAACTTATAATAAATTAAAAACTATTATCTAGAATTAAATCATGTGCAATCTTACTCTAAAATGTAATGACATGCAAAGAATACCTTAATTCTACATGAATTATGCATGACGTTTTTTATTTTTTATTTTTTTGTTATTTTATTATTTTTTATAATTTCAAAATTAAAATCTAAGATGCAATCCCAAATAAAACTAACATCCTAAATGAATTTTTATTCCTTTTTCATGATTTAAAATAAAATCCCTATTCTAAATATGCAAGACAATAAAAAAACAAACCTAATCCTATCTTTTATTTCCTCGCCTTTTTTATTTCAAAATTAACAATTCCTAATAATTAAGCATGTAATCTCAAGTTTTTTTTTAACAACCTAAATCACTTGATTCATTTTTTTTGACCTTTTTATTATTTTAAAAAAACTTCTATCCGGCGCGTGCAAACCCTAAAACTCCATTTTTATATATATATATATTTTAAGAAAATTAATTTAAATAACACCACAGCAAATCAAGCAATATTGATACCCCAAATTGACGAACCGTATCTCGTGCGTGGGATAGGGTTGGCCAATTTCACATAAATCACGAATCGGATCTCGGGCGGGAGATCGGATTGGCAATTTTAAAGTAATTGCGAGTCAGATTTGGCGCGAAAATCGGACGACAATCACTAGTTTCCAAGGCAATTTCCTAACATGTAATCTCAATTTCACATAAAAGGGTAATTAAACTACAAGAGAACAAATAAAGCAATAAAATAACAAAAATAACAAAAATAAGGTAGATAAGTAAATAAAAGAAAAAGAAAACTACCTAAATTGACTTTTTTTCTTTTTTTTGTTTTTCTTTTGCTTTTTTTACCACCCACACACGGCTTGTGCTCGTGGGTCTCCAAGGATGCCGGAATCGGAGGTCCGGCGGGTCACCGAGGCGAAGGGTCACCGGAGGTGGCTCGGTGAGGGGTGGAGCTCCGGTGAGGGGTGGATCACAAAGGTGGCTGCTATAGGCGTTGGGGGTGGTGCGGCGAGTAAGCTGAGGCGCGGTGGTAGTGCTGCGCGGAGGCAGCGCGGGCTGCTAGCGCGGGTCAGAAAGGGCGGTGGTCCGGATCTACAATTGCCGCTGGTGGCAGGCGAGCGGGATGGAGGTGTCCGGGACGGTGCCGCTGGTGTTCTGGTGAAGAGCAGCGCAGACGCGAGCTGTTGGGCGTCGGGATGACGAGCAAAGGCGCTGCGACCGACGAGCAGAGGTGGCGGGGGCTGGAGGGTGCTCGTGGCATCGAACGGAAGTGTAGGCGTCGCTTGAAGCTTCGAGCGGCAGGAGGCGGGCGAGGGGAGGCAGTGCTCGGAGCAGGCGGCGGCGTCGGAGCAGGCGGCGGCGTCGGAGCAGAGGCTGGCATAAGCGGAGGGAGCTGGCTCGCGATCTACTGGGTCGCGGCGCGGCGGAGGCAGTGGTGCTCGTGGAGGTGCGGGCGCGAAATCGGCGCGGATGGAGACGCGTGCGCAGGTGCGGAGGAGGAAGACAAACAGTGATTTTTTTTATTATTTTTTTATCTCTCCCCCTCTCCTCTTACGTTGCCTCTCCCTTTTTTCTCTGTCACTCTCTCACTTCACCTTCTTTTTGTTTTTTTTCCCTCTGACAAACTCTCTATTCACCTCTTTATTTTAATCTCCCCCCCTTTCTCTCAATTCGTGTCTCCTTATGGGCTCTTCTTTTTTTAATAGTTCTCCCACAAACCTCCCCCTTTTTTAATCTCTTCCCCCTGACTTCATTTTTTTTTGTTTCTCTCTAACGAGCATCTCTCCCTTTTTTTTAATCTCTTCCTTTCTCTCCACTCGTGTGTCTCTCTACGGGCTCTCTTTTTTTAATAGCTCCCACCAACTTCTCCAGTGAATTTTTTCCTTCCTCCTCCTCTCCCGTGCGGCTTCTTGTGGTCTTATTTATAGGCATTCCATCGCCTCTTGAAGATAGCCGACTTTAGTGTGAAAAGATCCAGCCGCAACTTTTCCAGAATCCAAGCTGAACTTTGCGTTTTTTTCTTCTCTAGACCTTTCTTTCGGCCAGCACTCTGCTATCCATCAAGTAAAATATTATAAAATTGTTAGCCCATATTCTTGCAGGCGCCATGTAGAATTTTCACATCCCCCATTCCGTGCGTGCGTGTGCATGCATTAATGAGGGGGAGAAAATGGACGTTCGATTCTTCTTTCTTCTTCATGCTTGGGGCTTCTTGTGCGGCTACTTGTCCCTCCCTTCTATAGGATTGCCGCAACTTTTGACTTTTCTTGCTTGACACTTGCTTCTTTCTTCAACAAATTTTTCGTTACTTCACCAAGACTGACAATCCACACTTAATAGAGCATGTTTTATAATATATTATGAGCTCCTTTTGCTTCTTCGAGGCTTCCCCTTGTGTCCTCACATCCGCCGAATTGGTGCAGGCATGTGCATGTATTAATGAGGGTGAGACAATAGACGTGCGAGAACTTCTTCTTTCCTCATTTTTCTTATGTGTGTTCAGACCAACGAAGAGAGAGACCGTCCTTTTGTGAATATTATCGACCACGAGCCGCTGCGTCTTATTGCCCTTTTAGTACCGATGCAAAAATGCGACTTCATGAAATGCAATTTTACTTTCTTTTTTTTTTTTATGCATCTAATTACTAAATGATTAGGCAAAATTTAGGTGTCAACGACTGCCCTTCTTTGAAGGTGAGCTCGCAGAGGTTGCATTCGAGACAATATGATACCTAAATTTTGACCATGAACATGCAATGGATGATACTTTGGCGGGACTATTTTTTTTCTATATATATATTTTTATATTTTTTTATTTTATAAATGCAATGTCATGAAAATGGTAATGCAAATGTGAGACATTGAAGAAGAGAGCATACCAGTAATACTTACCGGTCGAGCATCGTGAAGTATGGGATGAATTTTTATCTGCTCGGCAAGTGTCCAGGTTCCCTGAAGAGTCCACATGAATTTATCCAACAAACACTCAATGTTAGGTGAGATGCCTTGTTGAATTCAGATGACTCGAAATACCTAGATTCACACTAAGGTATAGCGAGTAAGATGGACGAGATTTAAGACATCCAGATCCAGACTGAGATGTCAAGAAATCGGGGACTTAACCAATAAACACTCAATGTTAGGTGAGATGAATATTGGATTAAGAGAATTCGAAATACCAAGATCCAGACTAAGGTATAACGAAAAAGATCAGAAAGCATTCATATCCAAAATGAAATGCTTAACGAAGAGTTTTGAGACATCCAGATCCAGACTGAGATGTCAAGACTTTGGGGACTTAACCAATAGACACTCAATGTTAGGTGAGATGAATATTGAATTAAGTGGATTGGGAACTTAACCAATAGACACTCAATGTTAGGTGAGATGAATATTGGATTAAGAGGATTCGAGATACCTAGATCCAGATTAAGGTATAACGAGAAAGATCATAAAGCATTCATATCAGAATGAAATGCTTAACAAAATTTTGAGACATCCCGAGATCCGGGCCGAGATGTCAAGACTTTGGGGACTTAACCAATAGACACTCAATGTTAGGTGAGATGAATATTGAATTAAGAGGATTCGAAATACCTAGATCCAGACTAAGGTATAACGAGAAAGATCGGAAAGCATTCATATCCAGAATGAAATGCTTAACGAAGAGTTTTGAGACAAATATCAAGAATTTGGGAATACCTTGGACAAACCTGGGATATTCGTGAAGGTCACTTACCTCTTGGTAGAAAGAAGTTTTGGAACATCAAGGATGTACTTCAAATATTCATGGAGGTTTCTCACCTCGAGGCTTCTAAAAGCAACATAAATGTTAGGAGCTCTTGGGTCTTCAAGGAAACATTACACATCGGACATGATTAGAGCAAGAATACATGCATTTGCCGAAGAAGTAAGCAATTAAGCACACTCGAAAGTCCACTGAAGCTTTTATCCATTCAATCAAGATTTATGCATGATGGTTTTACCATATTTGCACCACCAAATTTCCACTAGGGAGAATCATCGCTTAAGACAATTTTCACTCATGACATGGATTTTCAAGAATACCAAATGAGAGACTTTCAGTTAGAAAGGACTTTCACTCACTCTCATTAAGAAGGCTATTTTGTCCCGACCATTAATGTGGGATCACAGGAATCACTCTATCTTACTTTCATCATGTCAACAAAGGGTTCGAGTATTCTCATAGCGGTACGACCTTGTCAATGAGAGGCCTTTATCAAGACGCGTAATGTGGGCTTGGTCAATGGCTCAACAAGAGGGACTCTTCGAGTCAAGGCTAATGGAAGAACAATACTTTGCAATCATCTCCGGGTTTACAAGTCAAGTAACCTGTGAAATGAGATAGAAATGGTCTTGCTCGCACTTCTTCGAGCAATGCTTATAAACATATGAATTCCTACATTAATTTTAGTGCCTAATCTGAAGAGACTTTGTAAGGGGGCGTAACGTAGGTCAAGTTCATGGGTTTAGAAATGAATGGATCATTAGGCTCAAAATGTGTATAGGGGGATGAGAATTGGTGCTCATCTTGGCATTGTCACGGGTCTTCTTTTTCACCATTGGGATTTTCCTCATAGGTACTATAAAAACTTGGCATTTGAGTTCTTTGAGTACCACTCCATCGGGAATTCACCCTTTTGCGATTGATAATCATCTATTTCGACTCTTTCTTTCATTTTCCATGGGCATTGGCCTTGCTTTTTTTTTTACTAGGCACTGCTTGCTTTTTCATGCCCCCTTTTTTTTTTTTTTTTTAATAACCACGTAATGCTCTAACATTTGGGTTCTTGAGGAGTTTTCATTTTTGTCGGCACTCGGGATTACTGCTGCTTGAACATTTGCCTTTTTGCCTTGCCCCGTGTGGGGATGATCACCAATTGGGTTTAAATGAAACGAATTTACGGGCTCAAGGGGTACGCAATGGATAAAGTGTGTAGGATAGAGAAAGAACTGCTCTTCATCATCTTAAGGCACTTAAATTACCGTATGAATTCAATGTAATAGCAATACCTGAAGATTGATGCAAGTGAGAGCAAGAATATTCCTATTAATTTCCTCACTTCATGATGTCGTCTTACCTCCAGCCTACCCCAATGTGGGGTGGTTCTTGACAGGGGTAATTTAAAAATTATCCACGTGTGTGGGCTCAAAAGGGTTTAAACAATGGATGATCATGTAGTGTTTGGGATAGAGAACAAACCACCTCTCATCATTTCGATTATCGTACCTTTCGCGAGAGAACTCTTTACCTCACAGACATGGAACTTCCTACACTCATCTCACCGGTGTATGAGCAAGGGACTGTGTATAGGATAGAACTTGCCTTTCATCATTCTGACATGTCTCATTTAGCATGTTCAATCCATTCCACATCATTCAATAACTTGATCTGCGGTGATAATCTTCGGTG
>CM024593.1:8120432-8370547 GCA_014182565.1 Eucalyptus marginata
GTGTAGAAACTCTACTACACTTCCTCAAGGTCTCACCACGTATGATCTCTCTTTTGATTACATATAACACTCGAAGAATAAGATCACAAAATATAAATGGAGATTCGAGACTTTGGAATTCTTCTATCAGGCACCCTTCAACAACTTGAGCGTCTCTCTTTATACACTTCTTCATGCCTTCACTACCGTTGGCACCTTCCAAAAGTTCTTCCAATCAACCGTTGGATGAATCAATTAGAGATCTCGAGCTCTTTAAGGTAAGTGTAGATAGCCCATCAATCTGTTCGCCCATACAATCGGGATCTAGGTTTCCCATAAGTAGATCCTTCCAAATATAAGTTGCGAATCTTTAGAGAATCTATATAAATTCGGATATGAATATAAAATCTTGTCATGCTGAATCCAGTCGAAAGATATTCCTTAGTCGTTGAGATAAAGACTTTATAGAATCAGAATAGAATATTTTATCTTGTCGATCGGAATCTTTGTCCATGAGAGTAGACTTTGAAACTTGAGTCTTGTTGACGTCGGACTTTGACTTGGACTTTGCCGGTAGAGTCGCAAGTCTTCGAGCCAGGGCGAGAGAAATGTTTTGTCAACTTCAAAATCTCTTAGGAGAATTTATCCAACAATCTCCCCTTTTTGATGGTGACAAAACTTTCTACTGATTTGAATACTATTGCCTTGCAAAACAACTTTTAAGCTTGCAAAGATATCATTAGAATAAGAATAGTATAAGATGTCCCGTACACGATGTCACCTGCACGAGACTTACCACTGTGCAGATCTGCATCCACGAAACCTCATTAGTCGGTGCGAGACTTTACTATCTATATCTAATTTTAACAGCTTAAGGTAATGCAATAGTAAGCAATCATTCAAAAAACTCAAGATAAAGTCAAAATGTCAATCACAAACAAAATATTAAATCCAAAAATTTAGAGATGAAAGGGAAAGGTTTGGGTTTGGAATGAGAATAGAGTGAAAAGTGAAAATCTGCTGCAAAGTCTTCTCCCCCTTTTTTTGTCGGCATTAAAAAGTAAGAAAATCAAGGAGCACGAGGGAACGCGAACAAGTTGAAAGTCCTCCATAGACTTGACGGTTCCTTCCGGCTTCCTTAAGTCTTCTTGAAGTTCGGCGGGCGGTGCCTTTTGTTTGTCTTGAACCTTACTTTGAACATCTTTAAGGCGATCATGTACGGAGATGAACATAGCATGATTCTCATTACGAAGAGTCGAAAGTCACACCCCATAGCATTTATTTGGCCTTTTAGCTCCAATATGATGTCAAGCAACCTTCCGAAATCTCCCGAATTGTCGGTCCGTGTGCTTGCGTCAACTCGGTCGATGGTGGAGTTAAGCGGTGTGAATGTCGGCGGGAGATCAATGTTTGGAGATGATGCCTCTCCCTCGGGATTATGAGCAGCATAAACATCTTACGCATCGGGGCGATCTACTCACACTTGCACTTGTAAATGTCAAGAAGAGGAGTACTTTCTGGATATCTCCCCCGTTTCCATGCCTTCGGAGGGAGAAGAACTCTTCTTTCTGAGGAGTCTCCTCAGTGACAAGATTGTGCTGATCCTCCTTTTCTGCTGGAGAATCTGTCTTGGCTTGTGAGTCTGCTGGTTTATGCTGAGAGTCTGTCCTGGCTGACTCTTCCTCTTCATCTTTTTCTTCCTCTTTCTCTGCTTCTTTCTCTTTTTCTTCTTCTTTCTCTTTCTCTTCTTCCTCTCTTTTTCTTTCTCTTCTTCTTCTTTCTCTTCTTTCTCTTCTTCTTTACGCAAGGATTCCTTTTCTGGTTTCCTTTCTCGGTTCTTACGCAAATTGTTGTTTCGGAACAGTGATACAAAAAGTGCGAAAACGAGAGACAAAGGCTAAGATAGGCATATCATCCTCATCATCTTCATCTTCCAAGATGATTGCCCGCATCTTCTTGATAGGACCGAAGGAGTTCCTTTCCTTTCCTTTTTGCCGAAAGAGTCGATTTGATCTTCACGGGGGTTTTCTTTGAACTGCTCCGGCTTCTTGCTAAGTTCTTTCGGACGCATCTTTGTTATCATCCTCGATCCGATGACCATTCGACCAATAGTCTTCACGAGAGAGAATGTGGGGAGGCTGGATGTTCGATGTGCGAAAAGACGTGTGATAAGAGTAGCATAAGGGGAGTTGTCCCTTGTCCTTTGCCATAGACTTACATGTGAAACATGATAGTGTGTGGCAGAGAGAATTAAGACCGATCTTGATTGCATACATCAACTTTGCCTCGGAGATAGATACATCTCTTTGATGTTGATTTTGGTCTAAAACAGTTGATCACAATCTTGTGAAGCGGAATATTTGTTGCATTCATTCTGGAGTAGGAGAGACGACCTTCAGCAATTCGGTCTCTTGCAAGTTCCATGGTTGCATGACTCACAGACACAGAAATTGATTGGAAAGCACCTCTTTCCACACCAATTACATATGCTGGAGTGTCTGTATCAACAACATATTCTCTATCTCGTACGCTAAATGAAAAGCTGTTCGCATCAAGGAAACTGAGATTGGAGTAAAAATATGCGGTTAATTCAGAATAAGCCACATCACATTCAGTGCAAAAATTGTGCAATTGAAGCTTCTCAAACTTTTCTCTGAGATTGATGCTCAGTAAATCCAGAAAATCAAAATCCACCGTTCGTGGATTTATCACCTCGCTTCCAGCGGTTTCTCATACATCTTCCTGTGTCCATCAGATCGAAACAATTCATCCTTCTTTCCTCGAAGGTTTGCAGCCACACCCATCCAAGGTTTAAAATGTAAAAATATTTTCTCATCATCATCTTTTCCCTCTGGTTGATTGAAACTACCAAACCTAGGGTCACCTTTGGGAAAGTTTGCAAAAACTTTCTTTCTTGTTCAGCCCGGGAACAACGCCCGATCTTTCCATCACGGTGAGAAAGTGCGTCTCATTTCTATAACCTTTTCTTTCAGAAATTCATCGATGAAGGTCATTGCGGAACCACCTTCCTTTAATGCGAGTAAAAGCCTATAAACAAAAGCAGGCTTGAGTGATCTTACTGGTTCAACATTTTCAAGCACTTCTTCTGCATGTTGAGGGCGACGATCATGAGGTCTAGTTGAGGAGGAGCGCTGTTGAGATCGTTGAGAGAGGCGTTACTTTGGAAAGTTACTTTCTTCTGTGAGATCGGTGCGTAGGCCCCTCTCGAGCCCTGTGGTCCCCACTTTTGCAATCCTTGAAGATTTTCTTTGGTAAGACATTGTCGCTTTCTTGGAGAAACTTTCACACTTGTGTCGCAAGAAAGTCAAAATCTTTGAGAAGTAGAAATTGAGGAGAGAAATTCCAGAGAGTGAAAAGCTTTTGAAGTAGGGTTTTTGGGTAAAGTTTAAAACGAAGAAGGAGAAGAAGTATAAAAGGTAATCGAATCGTGGTAGCGAATCGTCGCAAAAAATAATTCCTTTTGAAAAATAACTGCCTTAATAAATCGATAACCACCCTTTAGAAAATAAATTACCTTAATAAACATGATTATCCATAAATAAACAGACAAACTTACCTTTTCGAGATAAAAGATTAAGTAAATGAACTTACAGTCGTGTCGATTGGTATTCTCAGTCTACACCCTTTTGAGTCTGATACTCTGTCAGACTTTAAGATTCTAAGTCTGAGCTTCAACATTCTTCAAGGGATACAATATTGAGTCTTGAGCGAATAGACTCAAATAAGCTTTTCTCAAGTGGCTTTGTGAAGATGTCTGCCAGTTGATTCTTTGAGTCAATAAATTGTATCAAGACTTCTTTGTTCTGAACATGATCTCTTATAAAATGATGTCGAATCTCAATATGTTTGGCTCTTGAATGTAGGATAGGATTCTTTGTAAGATTGATTCTTATTTGGTATTGTCACATTTGATCTACGTGCAAGAGTCTTCAATACCAAAGTCTCGTAGTTGTTGTTTTATCCATAGTATTTGAGAACAAGCAACTTCCAAGTGCTACGTATTCTGCCCCATCGGCTGTTGAAAGAGCCACAGTACTTTGTTTTCTTGAAAACCAAGATACTGCCATGTTACCAAGTAATTGACAAGTTCCTGAAGTGCTTTTTCTTTCAACTCTACAACCTGCAAGATCTGCGTTTGAATAACCAAGAAGGGTAAAGTCTCCTTCTTTGGGATACCATAGACCAATCTTAGCATTAGTTGCAACATATTTAATGATACGTTTAGCAGCACTTAAATGTGATTCCTTAGGATCGATTGAAACCTAGCACATATGCAAACACTAAATAATATGTCGGGTCTAGATGCGGTAAGATAAAGAAGTGAACCAATGATACTCTGTATAGTTTTTGGTCGACTTTCTTCCACGCTTCGTCTTTGTCTATCTTCAAAGAACTTGACATTGGAATGTCGAGTCTTTTTGCAATTCTCCGGACCGAACTTTTTAACAAGTTCTTTTGCATATTTCTCTTGATGAATGAAGATTCCTTCTTTAAGTTGTTTCACTTGTAGACCAAGGAAGAAGGATAGTTCACCCATCATGCTCATCTCAAATTCATCCTGCATAGACTTAGAAAATTTCTTGCACAAAGTCTCATTAGATGATCCGAATATAATGTCATCAACATAAATCTGAACAAGTAGAAAGCTTTTGCCTTCCTTTTTAATAAACAAAGTAGTGTCTACCTTCCCTTTAGAGAAACCACTTTGAATTAAGAAATTACTTAGCCTTTCATACCAAGCTCGAGGAGCTTGTTTTAACCCATATAAAGCTTTCTTCGGTCCCGAACACCGAGTCTGGTTTCTTTGAGTCTTCAAATCCAAGAGGTTGTTCCACATAGACTTCTTCTTGAATAAATCCATTCAGGAATGCGCTTTTGACATCCATTTGAAATAACCTGAAATTCTTATAACATGCAAAAGCAAGTAATAATCGATTGCTTCTAACCTTGCTCTTTGGAGCATAAGTCTCATCATAGTCTATCCCTTCTTCTTGCGTATATCCTTTAGCCACGAGTCTTGCTTTGTTCCTTGTTACTTTGCCTTTTTCATCAACTTTGTTCTGAAAACCCATTTTGCTCAATAACAGATTTACCTTTTGGTTTAGGAGTTAATTCCCAAACGTCGTTATCTTGAATTGTCGAGCTCTTCTTGCATTGCTTCAATCCAACTTTCATCAACTAAGGCTTCTTCAATGTTTTTGGGTTCTATTTCAGAAATGAGTGCAACGGCACTAGACTCTTCTCGCCTTTTGGATCTTGTACGAATTCCCTCATTAGTGTTTCCAATAATGAGTTCTTCGGGATGACTTTGGACTTGTGCTTCCGGTTTGGATGGTTTGATAGGTTGTTGATCATTTTCTTGAGTTGATTCTTCATCAACAACTTGTTGTACTTGCCTCTGAATTTTGAACGCTTTATGGGAGATAGATCTAGCAGAGTGGAGCAGTTCGATTCTTCGATCTGTATTGGCTGAACTTGTGGAGAGTCTTGAAATTTGACGTTCATTGATTCTTCCACAGTCTGAGTCTTCTTGTTGAATACTCTATAGGCTTTGCTTGCAGTTGAGTAACCAAGAAAGAATCCTTCATCTAATTTTTCTTCAAACTTACCAACTCGATCATTTGCATTCTTTAGAATAAAGCATTTACAACAAAATACTTGAAAATAAGAAACAATTGGTTTCTTTTCTTTAAAAATTTCATAAGGGGTTTTCTCAAGAATTGGTCTTAAAAATACTCGTTAATAATATAGCAAGCGTCGAAACTTGACTTGACCCAAAACCTTGAAGAAATATTACTTTCAATTAAAGAGTTCTTGCCATTTCTTGTAAAGACCTATTCTTCCTTTCCACAACCCCATTACGTTCGGTGTGTATGGAGAGGAGAATTTGTGCTGAAAACCAGAATCATCACGAAATTTTGTAAAGTCTTGATTTTCAAACTCACCTCCATGGTTTGTACGAATGCTTGAGATAGTGTGACCTTTCTCATTACTGCACCTTCTTAGCAAACTTTGAAAAGAGAGAGAAAGTCTCGAGACTTACTTGAGAAAGTAGACCCAAGTAAATCGTGAATAATCATCCACTATTACTAGAGGCGAACCTTTTTCCACCAATGCTTTGCGTTCTAGTAGGTCCAAATAAATCCATATGCGAAGGCTTTGCTGCGGTACACGATTAGTGGAAACTTTACTTATTGGTTTGTAAGAGTTTCTAACTTTGTTTACCCGATACGCATGGTGTGCATAGATCGAGACTTTGAGTAATTGAGAATAGGCAATCCACGAACAAGTTTCTTGGAGGAGATCTTGCTGATTTGCTTCATATTGGTATGGCCAAGTTTTTACGTGCCATAGATTAGCTTCATCTTGTACGATATCAAACCTTTGTGATCTTTCATGATTCACATCCGGAAGATAGATATTTCCATGTTTTCGTCTAGTAAAAGATTGAGTAAAGTCTTTGCGATTCCCGAGCACGTTCCTTCACGGAAATTGATCTTGAATCCGATATCACACAAGCGGCTTATGCTAAGCAAGTTGTAATTTAATCCTTTAACTAAGGAAACATTCTTGATTGACGGACTTCCAATCTTTCTTGTTCCACGACCAATTATTCTTCCTTTGTTGTTACCTCCAAAGGAAACTTTTCCTCCATCCATCTGGTCAAGTTTTATAAAGCAACTTGAGTCTCTGTCATATGTCTTGAGCAGCCACTATCTAGATACCATTTAATCTTCCTTTTGATAGTGACACTGCAATTAAAAATGATTCAAGCTTTCTTTGGTACCCATATCATCTTGGGTCCCGAAGTGTTAGAGCAATAAACAGTCTTTGCCCAATTCCTTTTAACAGTTCCAAACCAAAGGACATTCTTTCTCAAAATGTTACGAGCTTTGACACTTGGAACATTTCAAAGCATTTCTACCAACGGGTTTTACAAAGACTTTCTACGAAAATGATTTTTATAAACAATTCTGGTTGGTCTTTGTTTGATTCTTTCCTTCACCTTTGGAAAATCAATTAGAGGAATAGTTTCGAAGTCATACCAAGACCTAACTTATCAAAGTAGGGTCTTTGTATCGAAAAAGAATCTTATCCAACTTTTCAGAACCATTTGTAAATCTTTTTGATATATTAGAAATATCATTTTCAAAAGATTATTTTCTTTGGAAACAGTGCGAGTTTTCTTTCAAGACAGTAAAGTTGTTTTCTAACTTTTCAAACTTTTCTTTCCAAAGTTTTTCCTGTTGCTTTAATGTAGAATTTTCCTTTTTCAATTCGGAGATCCTCTTAAGAGAAGTTTTTAGACTAAGACAAAGTTCATCAATATATTTCGAAACTTTGACGGGAATTCTTAGATTACTAACCTCGAGTTCAGCGTAAGTACGTATCTGAATCAAGGTGCAGAGTCGATTCGAGATTTTGCCATTAAACAGATATTGGCATAATCATCATCACTTTCTTCACATTCGGTATCACTCAGTCTCCTGCTTTGAGTGCCTTCCTGTATTTCTCGGTCTTTCCTTTTCTCTTCTTTAACGAGAGAGGACATTGGGTCGATGTGTCCCTTTTTCTTGCATTCAAAGCAAGTCACTTCTTTGTTAGAGTCATCTTCCTCTGTTGATTTGTTTTGAAACCTTTGTGAGCTTTGTTTCTTCCAGTTGAATTTTCTTCCTTTTCTTTCAACTTTACGAATCTCTTTATCATGAGTGCCAGTTCTTCATCATCTAGATCTTCTTCAGAGTTTGTAGCATCATAATAGTCATTAGACTTTAAGGCAATAGATTTCTTACCTTTTGAATCTTCCTCTTCGTTGGTTTGCTCTACTTCATAAGATTGAAGAGTCCCAACCAATTCGTCTACGAAAGTGGAGCAATCCTCTGTGTCTCTCTTATTGAGGTTTTTATGTAATTCCGGTCTTTAGAGAGTCCTCGTAGGAGTTTGTTGACCTTCATATGTCCCTGAGATTGGATGTCCACGATATTCAAGACCATTCACAATTTCAGTAAAGCGACTAAACATGTCGGTTATTGATTCTCCCGATCTCATCTTAAAGACTTCATATTGTCCCAAAAGAATATTGATCCTTGTCTCTTTCACTCGATCAGTCCCTTCATAGGTAATGTGAAGCCTATCCCAGACTTCTTTTGCTGTATCATAATAAGATATTCTGTTATACTCAGTAGGGGATAAAGCACAATATAAGGAGTAAATGGCTTTAGCGTCAAGAGTCTGTCTCTTGGTGATTTCTTCTTGAGTCATTTGAATGGGATCAGCAACTTCTTTTCCTCTCTCGATCCTGATGCGCGGCGGGAGTGATTCCTTTATCTACAACTTCCCATTCCAAAGGATCTTTCGATCTTAGGAATGCTTTCATCTTGTTTTTCCATATCTTTGTAGTCTTTTCCATCAAAGTATGGAGGTGCAGTATTGCTTTGACCTTCAACCAACCCCGTAGGTAACATACTAGCCATAGATCTTTTACTCGAAGTAAAGACACTTCTTATAAACGAGTACACAAGCTCTGATACCAATTGTTAGGGCTAGAATTAGCACCTAGAGGGGGGTGAATAGGTGACTAAAGCGATTTTAACAATCTAATGCGAATAAGAGATTATTGAATTATAAACAACGATCGCTGCAAATGAAAGTAATGAAAGATGAAAAGATTAGGGATAGAGAATCGGACTCGGATTTATAGTGGTTCGGCTTAGACCAAGCCTACGTCCACTCTCCCGCACGGACAACCCTTACCGGGCCGGATTTCACTAAGAATCAAAAAGAGTGTTTACGGTCTTACACTCTTGAGTCCACGGTGTAGAAACTCTACTACACTTCCTCAAGGTCTCACCACAGTATGATCTCTCTTTTGATTACATATAACACTCGAAGAATAAGATCACAAAATATAAATGGAGATTCAGACTTTGGAATTCTTCTATCCGGCCCCCTTAACAACTTGAGCGTCTCTCTTTATACACTTCTTCATGCCTTCATTACCGTTGGCACCTTCCAAAGAAGTTCTTCCAATCAACCCGTTGGACGAGAATCAATTAGAGAGATCTCGAGCTCTTTAAGGTAAGTGTAGATAGCCCATCAATCACTGTTCACCCATACAATCAGGATCTAGGTTTCCATAAGTAGATCCTTCCAAATATAAGTTGCGAATCTTTAGAGAATCTATATAAATTCGGATATGAATATAAAATCTTGTCATGCTGAATCCAGTTGAAAGATATTCCTTAGTCGTTGAGATAAAGACTTTATAGAATCAAAATAGAATATTTTATCTTGTCGGTCTGGAATCTGTCCATGAGAGTAGACTTTGAAACTTGAGTCTTGTTGACGTCGGACTTTGATCTTCGAGACTTTGCCGGTAGAGTCAAGTCTTGACCGGATCGAGAGAAATGTTTTGTCAACTTCAAAATCTCTGAGGAGAATTTATCCAACACTCTTCCCCTTCCTTAGCCAGCCGAATTCCCAATTGAAGACTTGGACCATGCAGCTACGTCAGCCGCCCTTCCTCATGCGAGAAATGAAGACCATTGACTTCAAACTCTGCAACCACGTTTGCTTCCCTTCGTGGACAACCGTTGCTGTCTCTAACCATGCATGAAGGCACGTCAGTTGCATGAAAATTGCAAGTGTCATGCCAAAGGCCAAACCATGGGTGCTGTCTTCGCCCCTTGCTGCCACCAAATGGAGAGGATTGTTGACTGAATTAGTCAACCAGCGGAGGAAACAAGGCAAGCAGAAGACTACTCTTTCTTTCTTCTTCTCTCTTGGCGCCCAGCTCTCTGTCTCTCTCGGTGCTCACTTCCTCTTCATTCCAGTGGCATTTGCATCAACAAAACCCAGAAAATTCTCACACTCTCTCTTTCTCTCTCTCTCGTGTTTTGCCTCCAGCCACCGACCACCGCACCTCCGTCCAGCCCGCACCGCTCGCCTCAACCCACTATCGATCAGGACGCCACAGCTCACTAACCCTCAGCTGCACCGCTCGCTGTCCGCCGCTTCATCGACACCTCGCTTCACCACAGCCGCGCCCGCCGCTCACGTTTCAAGGAATCGAGGCAAGTGGTGGTCCTGTTATTTTATATTGCGCGAGAATATCTTGCTCGTATGTCCGGTTTAGGATCAGCTAGAGTCCATATTCGAATACGACAGGTTGTTCGAAATCAAGCCTGTTTCCGTATCGATTGGAGTTGGATCGGAGGATGGGTGTATGTGGACCGTTGGTTGTATGGTGGCCGGTACCGTTTGCATGTTGGTAAAGAATAGCATTGGTTGTTGGATGGATGTTGCAAAATTAGCGTTAGTCTACTTCCGTCAGGCAGTCCGATCCGAGTATGTTGCTGTTCAAGTTTGGAATAATGTGACGTCTAGGCGATACTGGAGTAAATGGACCTATGCTAGGCAAGTTGAGTCGAAGGCATGATTGAATTGCCTTGTGATGCGTGTGACGACCGTTGGCACAGTCGGCACTAGTTCGGATGTGGATCCGTGAGTCTAATTGGTAGTAGGATGGAATGTATTGGTTTTCTTAGAGCCGAGTCATTGATGACTAGTCCGGCTTCGTCGTTGTTATGTTCAAGATTAAAGTTAATTGAGCGAGTGTTGAAATGCTATGGTTGTTTGACGCCTTTCAGCTTAGGGTTCGGGTTAGACATGCATGATGGCTTTACTAAAACCTGTTAGGTGCTGCGTCATGGTTCAACTGATACTGCTGCCATTGACCCCTGTGGCGACGATGCCACGGGTGTCGGGTTGCCTGGATGGTCGTGAAAACGATGCCTTTGGATGCCTGGGGATAGGGATGAGCCCCGGAGGTGTGCCGGGTGTCGGGATGCCTAGAAGTGTGACGTAACACATTCCGGATGCCTGGGGACATGATGAGCCACGGAGGTCCTCATGATGCTAGGTAGGGTGCGAGATGTCTGGAGGTGTGACGAACACGCTCTGGATGCCCGGGGACTGAAATATGAAACCGGAGGTCCTCGTGATGCCAGGTGGGATGCGAGATGCCTGGAGGGATGCAAACATGGGTCCCTCTAGAAGATGGCGGCAGTTAGAATTAAAGTCAAATCGATTACTGAATTGTACTGACTGTTTATTTGTCTTCCTAGTGTCTCATTGATGTTGATCTTTCAAGGTTTTGGTATCCTAAGTCGTTTCATGTTGCATATTGCATGTCTAGAATGTTATAGGTTGACTAGCGGTAGACTTGTGTAATATGGTTTGATAGGCTATTACTGCTGAGTAGTAGTACTCACCCCTTGTGGGACTATCACATTTCAAAGATGTAGCTATGCCACTCCAGCGCGCATCTTTCGGCATGTTCTATGACATCCCATCGACCTTACATGGGACCAAGTGGAGAATGCCAACCCTGACTTTCCGAGCGTCACATTTATCCAGATCACGGTGATCATCACCGTGGATGTGGGTCTCACCACGGGCCCTGTACTTATGGGGTTCATTGTCTTGAATGTCCAAGTCAACGAGTGTAGTGGTAGCGTACTGCTTCCGGAGGATGATGATGATGGCTTGAGTGGGGCCGAGTAGGTGGAGGACCCGGGAGGATGGTAACATTTTTGGACACTAGGACGTGATGCTAAGACGACAGTGTAGATAGAACGCAGGATAGTTGGACAAATTTTGGTTTAGCCAAAAATAGGAACTTTTTGACCTATATGTACCAACTAGTGTCGTCTGAAAATCATAAATAAATAAAAGTGCCTGGTTTATATATTGTGTGCATCATTTTAAATTAAGACGGAGTTGGATACTCGTTTCCGCAATGAAACAAGCGCAAGGACTAGGAAAAGGGAGTGGCGGACCCTAAGGATTGAGGATCATCACGGCCAGGGTCGTCACACAGAGTGGTATCAGAGCTTGGTCTGTCTGGAGTGATAAGGTGCACTAGTTGAAAAAGGAGGTTATGATGATCACACACGATAAAGCACAAGGTGTATATAGTTGATTTGAATTGAATAACGGGTGATTGATTTCACTCGTAAAATATCGATAACAATTGTGACTTACTTTTGCATGCCAGTAACATTTGTATGTTACTTATATAATCTCAGTAACATGTGAACGTTACTTTTCTTTTAGTCGATTAGTGACATAGGGTCACTAATTGTTCCTAAAGTAAATGCTTGATAACCTACAGGAAGTCATGGTACGAACAGGAAGTTTTCACCCATCAAGGACTGAACCTAGGGCAGAACCTCGAATGGAAGATAATCTACAAGTGCTGGCTAACGTGGGGAATCTGATGGAAAGACAGGCTCAACAACAACCAGGAGCGGAACATCGTACTCAGGGATTAGTGGAACAATTCCTGAAGTTGAAGCCACCTACATTTACCGGAATGGGAAGTCCTGAGGAGGCGAAACAATGGATTGATGTGATAGAAAGGATCTTCCGGTTGTTGAATTGCTACGACACCGAGAAGATAACCCTCGCGGAGTACCAATTGAAGGGTAACGCCAAATATTGGTGGAGAGCTTCTAGAGATACAATCTTTCCACCCGGTACTGCCGTAAACTGGGATGAGTTTGTCAGGGCTTTCAATAGAAAGCATTTTTCTGACTGTGCTACGGATAAGAAAATGACTGAATTTGTTCAACTAGAACAAAAGGAGCTGACGGTAGACCAATATGAAGATAAATTTTTTGAACTATCTAGGTATGCTCCTAGATTGGTAGAAGACCGAGAGGAGAAAGTTAAGAAATCTCTTAGCTTTCTGAAGGGCCTGAGGATGGACATCAGGAGGCAATTAGTGCCTTTGAATATGAGGGATTATAATGAAATTTATGAACGGGTCCAGCTTGTAGAACATGAAGTAATAAGGGAGAGAATGGAGTCAGGGCGACAAATGGCACTAAGTGATACCCGATAGGGTAAGAGACCCTAACCAAACCGAGAGATACCTTGGGATTTTAAGAAGAAACGAAATTTTGGAAATTTCGAAAAGGCCATAAGTAGTCATGCTCCAAGAAAAGTGCCATATCAAAATAATTCTTGTCAAAAGTGTGGTAGACAACATGGACCAAGACCTTGTCTAGATCCCCAGAGGTGTTTCAAGTGTGGGCAGAGAAGTCACTTTAGGAGAGACTGTCCACAAGGAGGATCACAGTCGAACGTTAACCTGGTGCGACAAGCGCAACAACATGTAGGCGGACCACCTCCACGAAGAAACCCACAAAGACCACCAGCACAAGGACGGGTGTACGCAATCACCCAAGAGGAAGCGGAAACTTCCAAAAACGTTATCTCAGGTATGATTTCTATAAATGACAAGAAAGCATATACATTATTTGACACGGGTGCTATGCATTCTTTTGTGTCTGAGAGATATAGACAACTGGGTGAAACAAGAACCACATCTCTTGATATGCCTCTTCATATTTCTACGCCATTGAAAGATGTAGTGTTATCTACATTAATATGCGAGAAATGTAAGATTTCTATAGGTGGACGAGATCACGAAATAGACCTAGTGGTGGTGGTCATGTATGACTTTGACATCATCATAAGAATGGATCGGCTCCATGAACAACGGGCTAGGGTGGATTGTTATAGAAAGATGATTCAGTTTAACCCATTGAATCGACCTAGTTTTGAATTTTACGGAGATCAGACAAACCTTTAATGGCTCTTATTTTGATAGTAGAGGCACATGTACTTCTTGACAAAGGATGTCAAGGATACTTGGCGGTAGTACGAGACCATACTAAGGAAGAAGCCAAACTTGATGAAATTCGAGTGGTTCAGGAGTTTCCAGATGTATTTCTTGAAGAATTACCCAAATTACCACCGGAACGGGAAATTGAGTTCATAATCGAACTGATACTGGGAACTGAACCTATATCCAAAGCCCGTATAGGATGGCTTTGGCAGAACTAAAAGAGTTGAAAGTACAATTGCAAGAGTTACTCGGTAGGGGATTTATTAGGCCAAGTGCGTCCCCGTGCGTATCGAATAATTCTCTATTTCTTCAAAATGTAAACTTTCAGGAAATCAATGATAGATTAAGACGCCGCGGATCTTGGGTTAGAAAACAAACAAAAATCTAATAAATAAGAGCAAGACTCGAGTACTTTATAGAAAAAATTGGTGCTTAGGGTAAATACCTTTTCAACCATCTGTTTACAGGCTCTTTTCCCTCGTGGACATCATGGATTAGAAAACAAACAATAATATATGAGTAACAAAAGCAGAAGAACGCAAATGTTGCGTAGTCACTGGAGGCAAGTCGACTTATTCGAAAGCCAATTACGTTAATTGACCCGCTAAACCTTAAAAAAGAAAGGAGGAGTAGTCAATGGATCTTGTCCCAGCTTCTCTCTTGTCGAGACTTCAAGAAATCAACGTATGATATGTCTGCTCTCCCCTTTCGACAAATATAGTTGACGTCGATGGTCCTCCGACAACGGACGAATCCCCCACAAGAAACAGCGTTCCTGTCGTCTCAACCACGCTATTAACAGAGTTGTACAGTTTCATGTCGGGTGACAATAAGAGACTGAACTAAACCCGAAGCCTCTCGCTTGCTCTGAAACTCGTTGTCCCCTAACTATTGCACGGCCTGGCAACGACGACCTCAAATTTCGAGAAAGCAAACAGGGTGGGTTAAGAATCTTGAAGACGTCTTAGCTTAAGGAGGGCGATACATGCAAATTTCACATGAAAAAACTTTGCTGAGTACGCAAGAATACACAGTCTTATGGCGGCGTCTACTTGCTCTGACCCATGAGGATTTCCTTCTTTTGAAGGAATTGTTCTTTGAGACAGAAAAACATGGATTTTTTATGGTCCTCATGTTGTCAGGAGGGAATGAAATAAACCGAATTCTCCTTTTTATTTCACATTCAAGCATTTAATCATTTGTAAGAAGCACCCAACAAGTCTGTAGTCTTTCCATAACAATTTATTGATCTATTTCATTTTCATTTTCGGTTTCTTCCCCTTTGTTTCCAAATGAGCAACTTTTGCAGGGAGATTTAAGTTCAAGCATCCAACAGATCGGAGAGATCTTGATCAACGATCGCAAACAACCTCTTTCTTTTGGCACTTCGGTAAGCCTAGCCGAAGATGCAGTGCTTTATTGAATTTCAATTTGCAGCATTCCTTGCCAAATCTTTGTTTATACAAATCGCTCTTAGAAATAAATTTTCACTTTGTTCATTTGTTTTTGGGGGTTTTGCTATAGGCTTATGTGACTCAGGATGACACACTCATGACAACTTTAACGGTGAGAGAAGCTGTGTACTATTCGGCTCAGCTCCTATTACCGGAATCCATGTCCAAGTCGGAGAAGAAGGAGAGAGCCCAGGCGACGATTAGAGAGATGGGGCTGCAAGACACGATAGAAACGAGGATAGGCAGCAGGAGTGCCAAGGGCGTTGGTGGTGGCCAAAAGAGGACAGTGAGCATTTGCATCGAGATCCTGACGCGCCCCAAGCTACACTTCCTCGACGAACCAACCAGTGGGCTTTGACAGTGCTGCGTCATACCATGTGATGAGCCAACGGTAATCGCCTCGATTCATCAGCCTAGCAGTGAAGCCTTCGAACTTTTCCACGATCCGTGCCTTCTTTCTTCTGGGAAAACCGTCTATTTTGGCCGTGGATCAGGGGCAGAATAGGTGCTTGTTATATTTGACTTCCATGTAATGAATCTCTACTTGTTGCAAGCAAAAAAACATTTTCCTAACTATCACTTATTCTTCTTCTTTTTTTTCTTTTTTATTCTTTTTTTTTTTTTGCATCAAATGGTTTTCCATGTCCAACTCTTAAAAATCCATCTGATCACTATCTCAGGACGATTAACGGGGACTTCAACGCAGTAAGTCATGCCACTCAAACTTGATTTGTTCAACCATAATTTCAAAAATTGAAGGAGATCTCATGGACCCAATGAAACAATATTTCTTCTCAGGGCATTGAACGAGGAGGCAATGGCATGAATACTGAAGAAGCCATCGACACTCTGGTCACGTCTTATCAGTCATCTCCAATTCGTCACCAAGTTCAGCAGCAAGTGTCCAAGACATCCGAAAAGGTATGAAATTTTATTATTATGTGGATTGGAAACTTAAAATTTAATACGAATCTGAGAGTTTCTGATAAGTTGTGTGTTTCCGTTAGAATTTTGGAGAAATTTGAAAAGAAATGGAAGTCGAGCAAGCTTCGTTATCCACAGCCTTGTTCTAACTGAGTGATAGTTCGTGAACTAGAATTTTGGAGGAAATTTGGAAAGAAATGGAAGTCAAACAAGCTTCGTTACCCATGGCCTTGTCATAACTAAGTGATCGTTCGTGAATATGTATCCCGACTTGGGGTATCACTGGCTTCGTTTAGCAATCTACGTTGCATTGTCTGTGTTGGGACTATCTTCCACGACATCAGATCCACCTAAGGTTCAATTCAAGTAAGCTCCACTAGTGTGACAAACTCAGTGAAGAATGAGATTTATAAGTTTTCAGCACATTCTATTTACCAAGTTTATTAATTTCTACAAATTTGCAGGCAAGAGGTTCGATGCTAATGTTCGTTGCGGCATTTCTTACTTTTATGGCAATCGGCGGATTCCCCTCCTTTGTTGAGGACATAAAGGTACTTCACTTAATTTCCCCTTTTTTTTTTCTTTTTTTTTATGCTCCGATTGCTTTTCATTGTGCCAAAGTAATAAGATTCCTACATTTTCATTTTACCAGGTCTTTGGGCGAGAGATATTGAATGGGCACTATGGTGTAGCCGCGTTCGTTGTAGGCAATACATTTTCGTCCATCCCTTATTTACTAATCATCTCTCTTGTCCCGGGAGCCATAACTTATTACTTGGTTGGCCTCCGAAAGAGTTTTGAGCACTTTGCATACTTCACTTCATTGCTCTTCGCATGCATGTTGCTACTCAAGAGCTTGATGATGATCGTTGCAAGTATAGTTCCCGACTTCCTCATGGGAATCATAACTGGTGCCGGAATTCAAGGTGTGATGATGCTAAACGGAGGGTTTTTCAGGTTGCTAAATGATATCCCCAAGCTATTCTGGAGATATCCCATACATTACATCTCCTTCCATAAGTATGCCAATCAAGGTTTCTTCAAGAATGACTTCAAAGGGTTAATGTTTCCCGACCAGATGGGAGGATCACCTACAATAGGTGGTGAAGAACTCTTGAGAAATTATTGGCAAGTGGAAATGGACTACTCTAAATGGGTGGATCTTGCTATCTTGCTTGGATTGTTGGTTGTTCACAGGCTAATGTTCCTTGGAATAATAAAGACCGTGGAGAAGATGAAGCCACTAGTGAAAAACTTAAGGGCTAAATCTCTTAAACGTGCTAAACTTGTCGTGAAGAATTTGTCAACGCCAAAATAATACCGGGAGCTAGGGTTAGTTATGTGATGGTGTGAAATTTGGTGTGTTTATCTTCAATTGTTGTTGAAGTAAATACATCTCCTTGTATGGATAATAATGAACTCTCTTAAATCATGGGTATGAAATGTTTGCTTTTATGCTTGATCGCAAAGACATGTTGAATGAGATTGTATCACACAATGCTTAACCAACAATCTCCCTATCTGACAAAGGAATTCTAAACCACAATATTCTCTAACTTAGACACTCATCTTTTGGATGCACTTCATGAGAACGCACAATTGATAATTGCTCACTTATGGGCAAAAATCTGATTTCCTTTATTGGCTCAAATGGAGACATATTCTCAACACTATACTTTAAAATTCTAATAATCAGAGCTATCATTTGTTATAGATGAAGCCAAATATTTGTTTTTAGGGGCTTTTTGTCTTTTCTATTAGATTAGCGATGGCAAGACCCTAGTCGTTAAGACGCTAAAAAAGAAAATAGAGAGACAAGAAAAAGAGAGAAGAAAAAAAGTGAGTTTTTTCTTTATCAGGGTTCTCAATCTCTTTGTGCCCTGATCTTAAGAGAAGATCATCATTGTGGTCCAACTTTTTCCGAAGTCTAGTGGATTAACAGAGTGCCTCTGCGAAGACGTAGCCCAAGTTTGGGTGAACTTCGATAACAAATTTGCTGGCGTGTTCTTCGATTACGGTATTTTATTATTATATTCTCGCAGTGAATTGTTTGCAAGCGTTATTTTCTGGAATCGACATGCGATTTCGTAACAACTGGTATCAGAGCCTGAGTTGGCTAATCGAGAACATCAAGGATTTTTCGATGACGTTCAATTGAAAGCAAACAGGATGACAGAAGATAAAATCAGAATCGATAAGTTCGATGGGGAGGATTTCGAATGGTGGAAACTACAAATCGAGGATTATCTTTATCAAAAAGATCTCTATGCACCACTTGAGGGTTGGAAACCCAAGATGGCGGAAGTGGATCCGACAGCAAAAGCCGGATGGAAAATTCTTGATCGAAAGGCATTAGGTGCGATTCGTCTAGGGTTGACGAAAAATACGGGTACCACATCGCGAAAGCAAAAACTGCAAAAGAAGCCATGGATATTCTAACGAATATTTATGAGAAGCCATCCGCATCAAATCAGGTATTTTTGCTGAAAAAACTAGTTAATATGAAGCTATCTGATAGAGGTTCTGTAGCAGAGCATATTAATAGTTTCACACAGGTCACGGGTCAATTGGAATCCGCAGGCATAAATTTAGATATGAAGCTTCAAGCTTTATCATTTTTATGTTCTCTTCTAGAAAGCTACAATACCGCAGTGCAGGGAATTTTGAGCACTATGAAGGATGATTTAACTCTTGATGATGTTGTGAGTAGTATCATGGATGAAGAGATGCGAAGGAAAGTCTCGGTGGAGATAATTTTCTGCATCTACATCTTCAACGGCACTCACGGTGGAGAACCGTGGAAGAAGTAAAAGTAGAGGAAAATTCAGCGGGCGTGGCAGATCACTATCAAGGGGTCAGAGACAGGTTGCAAAAGATGAGTGTTGGTTTTGTCATAAAACCGGACACCGGAGGTTTCAATGTGAAGCCTACAAAAAGAAGCAGCAGCAAGATGAGAAACAAGGAGCTAATGTGGTTAGCGATGAATCTTTGTTAGATAACTTGTGTTTGTACGCGGGGTTTGACTTGACAACGATAAATGGTTTATTGATTCTGGTGCTTCTTTTCATTGCACATCGCAAAAAGACATATTTGATGATTATGCCAGTGGAGATTTTGGACAAGTGGTTGTGGGGAAACGGCCACATGTGTCCCATTGTTGGGAAAGAAACGTGATTTGTGAACATCTCGGGTGGAAGACGTCTAGTTTTGCGTGAAACTAGACATATTCCGGAATTAAAGAAAAATCCGATTTCAACCAGTAAACTTGACGAAGAAGGTTTGGTAATAACCTTTGGATGTGGAGAGTGGAAGATAACCTCAGGGGCAAGAATAGTAGCAAAGGGAAAGCGTACAGGTACACTTTACCTTCTCCAAGGAGACACTATCAGTGATATGGTTGCAACTACAATGGCTACAGGTAATTTGTCTACTCTTTGACATTATCGTTTAGGACATATTGGTGAAAAATGTGTAAAGCAGTTACACTCAAAGAAATTACTTCCGGGTTTACAAAAAGTTGAGTTAGATTTTTGTGAGAGTTGCATTTATGGAAAACAGAAGGCTGTTAGTTTTCAATTGAATGGGCGACAAAATAAAGGCCGAAGCTAGAGTTGGTTCATGCGATGTATGGGGACCTACTCAAGAACTCTCTTATGGTGGTAAGAGATATTTTGTCACATTCATTGATGATGCAACAAGGAAGACTTGGGTCTATGCTCTTAGAGAAAAATCAGAAGTTTTTGGGATGTTCAAAATGTGGAAAACCATGGTAAAAAAAGAGACAGGTTATCAGATTAAAGTCCTGAAGTCCGATAATGGTGGTGAATACACTAGTAAGGAATTTGCATAATATTTGAGTCGAGAAGGCATACACGGGTTAAAGACTGTTCCTAGAACTCCTCAAGAGAACGGTGTAGCTAAAAGGATAAACAGGACTATTCTAGAACGTGCGAGATGCATGAGATTACACGCGGGTCTCCCGCTACACTTATGGGCTGCCACGGTTGATGCAGGCTGTTTATCTTATCAACAGTCCATCTAGTGCGCTGGATGGAGAAATACCACAAGAGCAATGGTCGGTACAAAGATTAATTATTCATATTTAAAGGTGTTTGGTTGTATTGCATATACTTTGATTGACAGGGAGGATAGGAAAAAGCTTGATACTAAGTCCCAGAAGTGCGTCTTTATCGGATACAGTGGCGATGAGTATGGCTATAGGCTTTGGGATTATGAGAATAACAAAGTCATCCGCATCGAATGTGGTATTCCATGAAAAAAGATGTACAAGGATCGTCGAGACAGAGCATGAGAAGGTAGTACAACCAGAATATGTTGAATTAGACACAATGCCCATGAAGATGTTTCCAGTAGATCAAAGTGCACTTGAAAGAGAGGTTCAAGATGAGCCTATTATCAGTGAGGAGGTAGTTCAAGATGAACACATTGATCCAGAGCAAACTAACGACCCTGAAGTACCTATATTGAGGAGGTCTACACGTGTGAAAAAGCCAAAGGTAATTTTTCATCCATCAGCTAATATTGTTCTGAGCCATGTCTTATATACAGATTCAGGTTAACCGGAGACTTATGATGAGGCAAAGGCAGACACGTCTCACTTGCAATGGGAGTGTGCTATGAAAGACGAGATAAGCTCGTTACTTCAGAACAAAACTTGGGAGTTGACCAAATTGCCCACAGGTAAAAAAGCTTTATTAAACAAATGGGTGTACAGGATTAAGAATGAAGCAGATGGTAGTATTAGATACAAGGCGAGACTTGTAGTCAAGGGCTTTTCTCAAAAAGAAGGGATTGACTACTCTGAGATATTTTCACCTGTAGTGAAAATGACATCAATTAGAGTTCTGCTAAGTATAGTTGCAGTGGAGGATCTTCATCTTGAGCAGTTAGACGTAAAAACAGCATTTTTACACGGTGACTTAGATGAAGAATTATACATGGCACAACCTAAAGGTTTTGAAGTCAAAGGTAAGGAGCACATGGTATCTCGCTTGAAGAAAAGCTTGTATGGCTTGAACCAAGCTCCGCGGCAATGGTACCTAAAATTTGATGGTTTCATGCAAGAAAAAGGATTTGCACACTGTGAGTCGATCCTTTGTTTATTTTCGCAAGTATGATGATGGTGACATTGTGTATCTCTCTTTATATGTGGATGACATGCTAGTGGCTAGTTCCAATATGAAGAGAATCGTAGAAGTGAAGAAGATGTTATCATCACGGTTTGCTATGAAAGACTTAGGAGAGGCCAAGAATATTTTAGGCATGAAAATCATCGGGGGATAGGAAAAATAAAAAATTATGGTTGTCGCAGGAAGACTATGTGAACAAGGTGTTAAAGAGATTTAACATGGACAAAGCAAAACCGGTTGTGACTCCTCTAGCGAGTCACTTCAAACTTTCCAAGGATATGTGTCCAAGCGCTCAGGCTTTGAAAGATGAGATGGTGGTAGTTCCATATGCATCAGCAGTGGGGACTTTGATGTATGCCATGGTGAGCACAAGACCAGACATTGCACAAGCAGTGGGAGTTGTGAGTCGATATATGCAGAACCCAGGCAGAGAGCATTGGAATGCAGTAAAATAGATATTGAGATATCTAGCAGGTACTTCCAATTACTCACTTTGTTATGGTGGTACATCTCTAAAGTTGCAGGGTTATGTAGATGCAGATCATTCGGGTGATCGAGATAGTGGTAAGAGTACCACTGGATATGTCTTTACAATTGCAGGTACAGCAGTGAGTTGGGTATCTCAACTACAAAAAGTAGTGGCTTTATCGACGACAAAGGTAGAATATGTAGCGATTACAGTAGCCTCCAAGGAAATCATATGGTTTGAAGATTACATGGAGGAGCTACATCGAAAACAGCCAGTCAATACACTGTGGAGTGATAGTCAAAGTGCAGTGCACTTAGCAAAGAATGCAGCTTATCACTCAAGGACTAGACATGTCAAGAAGCGTTATCACTTTATCGGTCGGTATTGAAAGATAATGAGTTAAAGCTACGAGAAGATTGATGGCTCGAAGAATCCGGTGACATGATGACCAAGGTAGTAGACGAGAGAGAAGCATAGTTTACGTACTACTATCATTGGTATTACTCCATGTTGATTGATGAGGAGTATCGCAGGGCACAAGTTTTTCAACTACTATTTTTTTTTTAAGAAGATGGATACAAAGTTGCTTGGTGCTTGGGTATATTTGTCTTCAAGTGGGAGATTATTATAGATGAAGCCAAATATTTGTTTTTAGGGGCCTTTTTGTCTTTTCTATTAGATTTGCTTTTAGGCTAAAAGTGATACATTTATATTAGCGATTGCAAGACCCTAGCCGTTAAGACGCTGAAAAAGAAAATAGAGAGACAAGAAAAAGAGAGAAGAAAAAAAGTGAGTTTTTTCTTTATGAGGGTTATCAATCTCTTTGTGCCCTGATCTTGAGAGAAGATCATCGTTGTAGTCCAACTTTTTCCAAAGTCTAGTGGATTCGCAGAGTGCCTCTGCGCGGAGACGTAGCCCAAGTTTGGGTGAACTTCGATAACAAATTTGCTGGCGTGTTCTTCTGATTCTGTTATTTTATTAATATATTATGCCTGGTGAATTGTTTGCGAACGTTATTTTTCTAGAATCGATGTGCGATTTCGTAACATCATTCTCATTAAAATGATCGGAACAATTGCCTCACGGACATTTGTTGAACGTTCAAATAGGAAAATTTGTTATCTTAAATACACTATCCCTTTCTTGTTACATATGATGAATGCATTCAGAAATCAAGACATTTCCTTATTAAGTATCCTTAATAATTGCTTTGAGAGCATTGGTTGGCAAGACCACAAGAAATGGCTTATTAGAGAATAAAATTAGTTGGCGGCACTATTTTCACCCTCTATATAACTAAATCTACCCAATTTTCATCAAAAAGACAAAATTACCCTCTATCATTCAATTGCAATTTAGATTTTGTGTTCTCAAATTTATTTACTTCCCTTTTGTAGTTTCTTTTTATTATATCAATGTAGGATCTACTTACTATACATAAGAATTTCATATGTTTATTTTTATTTATTTATTGTAGATTTCCCATTAATATTAAAAGCACTATGTTTTTTTTTTTTTTTTTTTTTTAGAATTACTTCCATAAAAATTTATTGTTGAAAAGAGATTTTCAAAAACCTAGTTCTTTTCCACATTATTGATCATATATTATGGATAAATTGTTAAGTAGATGACATTTAATTATATCATAACATTATATAAAGTAAGTATTTTTTTTGGAAATGCCAGTGAAATGTCATTATTTTAATTTGACAAAAATTAATATAAAAAAATCAAGACACCTTATTATGCATAATGTTTTTAGTGCACTTCTATATATTCCTATAACGCCTTAGATGCTCTATATAAAAAATCTCTCACCCGTATAATAAGGAAAAAAAGATAAATTCTTTAATGTAGTAAATTCTTTAGTGCACGGCGACGTGGCCGTGCATGGCTGGCCCTCGGTCAACCCTTCTTCGGTTGACAATGGCTTGGACGTGGCTGCTTGAGGGAAGAATAAATGGGGATGTCGTGGCCTTCAGCTGAAGAGAGACCAGGTCTCATGCGGCGCCAGCTCGTTTTCCCCCCCGTTCCTGCACGTTGCAGCTGCTGAGATGGTCGAAGTCTTCCTTCTTGCATGTATGTGCTGTGGACGTGGCCCTTACTAGTTGACTACGTGAGTCAACTCCTCTGTTTGTTACTCAACGAGAAGAAGGGAACGTGCATGGGAATTCAGGGGAATGGTCTACATTTCCTTGGCTGTCCATGAAAAAGATAATGTGGTGGTGTGGCCAAGGTCTGGGAATGCATGTTCTAGTGTAGCTGAAATTTCGGAAGTCTACATCTCTGCGTGCATGAAAAGCTCACTTGGTAAGGTATCAATGCCGAAGATGTTAGCCTTGCGAGCGACGTTGCGTGAAGAAATTTCTAGATGAGGTGCTATTGCGAGAACGTGACGAAAGGTGACGTTTCATTACGGCGAGTGTGGTGACGAAACGGCATCCACAAGCGGTGCCAACAACTTAGTCTGACGACAAATTCATCGACCTGTTTTGGACAGTTACGTACTCGAGGTCCGGCGAAATCCGGATGTCACACGCTAAGGCCTAGATTTTGGGTTTTGGAGAAAGGCTGAAGAATGGAAAAATTATCATAAAAGTCCTAAATTTATTATACAAATCAAATAGTCCTAAATTTTTCAATTTGACTAATTTAAGCCCAAATCTTTTGATAATTTTTCAATATAGTCCTTCTAGCCAAATGTGACCTAAATTGTTGAAGTGACGGTCCAATTAACAACACCTATTCCATATGGCACATTTGACAATGACATGAAAAATTTTAGCAATTTTTTTATATTTTATGTTTTTTTTTTCTTTTATCTTTTCTCTCTTTCCCTATTTCCCTCAATCAATCACTAGGGGCTTGGCAATGGCCAATAGAGTTCCTAGTCTACAAGCGAGGGTGTCATGGTCTTGCCTAGATCTAGCGAGACGAGGTGATGGCATCATCGTCAAATCTGGGTGAGGGTCAACGAGGGCGTTCCGACCCTCACCTGCTCAGGCCTTCCGTCTAAGAAAGAAAGAGATCCCATATTCAAATTTTCTCAATCTTAGTTCCTAGAGTCACCCTCATGAGTCATGGCCCCATGTGACATTGTAATTATCTAGTGTGATCAAGATGGAGGGACAGCTACACTTGTTTGAAATTAGTCAGTTGCCAACTGGCACCTGACACTCCTTATATAAAAATCAAAATACGAGTGAAAATATCAAATACTAAGAGAGACAACTTGAATCGAAATCTATTATTGCTTCCTATAAATACCCCCAACAACATGGCCATCTTCTCATCTTCTCAATCTTCGACCGAACAGCTTTAAGAAAGAGAGAGGGAGAGAGAGAGAGAGAGAGAGACAGAGAGAGGGAAAAAATGGTGGCGCTGGCTGTGAATCTGCTCGTTTGTAATGGAGTCTCCTTCCCCCGTCCATGTGCCCAGGTGGACTCCGAGATCGAGTCCCACAATTTCATTCCCGCCTCGCGAGGAAGCCAACGAAGATGATGAAATACAGGGCTCGGCTTCTGAAGGAGATGATGATGGCCTGTCCACTGGAGGCCACGGCGTCGTCTTTCCATTCAGCATCAGCTTCGCCGCGGTTCGCGATGCCCATGATGATAAAAGAGCGCACGACGACGGGAGCGGGATGTTCTTGACGTGGAAGGACTTGTGGGTGACGGTGCCAGACCGGAGGAACGGGACGCATCCCATATTGCAGGGCCTCACCGGGTGTGCCGAGCCGGGTCGGATGCTGGCCGTCATGGGTCCTTCCGGCTGTGGCAAGTCAACTCTCCTCGATGCCCTTGGAGGTACCTTATGGAATAAATCTATCTTTCTACAATAATTCAGCATGTCTTAAATGCGCTTTTCAAGTGCCATTATTCTATAGGTAAAGCAAGCTCAAAACAGTTTGACTTCTAGATGTTATTAGAAAGTTTCCATTTTGGCTAGTGAAATGTGCGATAGCTGAACATTTTTTATATAATGGACAGATCCATAGTTTAATAATGTAGATCTTATAAGCAAAATTGTCTATATATTACTCTATTACACATTATAAAATAAAAATATAAATCCCCCACTTCTCCAATTTTTTATATTGTAATTGCCCCGAGTTATTGAAACCTTTAAATATATTCTCTTTGGTTAGTATTTAAATTCTCTTTCTGCACGTTTTCACGGATACGCGAATGCTCCTTTATTTGTCAAGCCTAATGAAACAAAAATCTTATTAGTAAAATTAGTAGAAATGCGTGACAAATTATATATATTTATTTTGAAATAAATGGAATGAAGTAACTAGACCTTCGAGGAAATATAAGAACCCAACCAGAGTTAGCTACAATCTTTTGTGATCCAACTTTGTAGAATAATCTTTGTGTCATGGTATTATTCTTCTGTCCCAGCAACTGATTTGATAAGTGTGTAAGCCTTTCTATATGCCCAAGGACCAAGGGTTATTCCTCGCTCTATCACAAAGATACAGACTTAGATGAAGAAAAGGAAATCATTTATGATAAATCAGGACGCTGGAGACCTTGACTAGAAAACAATCGATACTAAAGAAATGGGTAAATACCACAACGAATCCTAAATTGGTGCATCCGTACCACATTTATATTAAATTAATTTTATATCACAAATTATTTGAAATTCATACACCTATGACAAATCTATCAAAATCTTAGACCAAAATTAGGGATTTTAGTAGATTTTCAAAACATGAGGGAGCTCTCGGGTCAAAATTGTTTTATCACATTTCCTGATCTTAGTTCATTTTCTTTAGATCTGATTTCTCCAAAACACCGTCATTTAAAAGACCTATTTATATTGAATTTTCACTTGAATTAACGTCACACACCAATAATCCGAGTTGTTTGCCACGTATGTTTCCATGTTAGTAATTTAAGAGGGATATAGAACGGAAGTTAATAGAGAGTAGATTTTTAATAGGTGTATTAATTTGGAATTTTTCACGGCACTGAACATTAATTCGGGGAAAGACTCTATTTGTTTCGTAAAAAATGAATAATTTGGAAAATATTAGCCTAAAAATAATTGTTTATATCTCTTACAAAAATGAACGAACAAAAAATATCTTCATGGTCTATGAAAATATTTACAACAATGAAAATATTTGGACATACAAATGATCATTTTTAGGAAAATATTTTTAAATGATTCTACTTCGGTGAAACAAACATAGCTTAATAAATGTGGCACAAGCATATCGATTTGGGATATTTTTATTTTATTTCACATAACAACAGTGCTTAGGTAATACTTTTTCAATCTACGATGCCCACATTTATCCCATTTATCTCATCAAGTGCACCAGATTTAGACTTTTTCCCGTGTGTACTTATTCCATCCTTTCATTACCATGTTTTACAAAATTTTGGCAGAGTAAATTCAACAACATACGAATACGACCGAACGGCTCGAGTGATTTTTTTTTGGTCAAATGATTTGCTGAAGTGAACGATTTTCATATGCATTGTAACCCCTTTTGTGAGAAGGCACCCCTTCTCTAGAAATTACGGGGCCCTTTTATTTTGTCCCTTAAAGGAAAAAACATATTCTCAAGGCAATGCATATGTCAGCGTCATCCCAAGACATAAACTATGTAAACTCCAATTTATTGGGAGATCGTGTCAAGTGGCCGTAGTCATTGACCCTAGATGCATGCTGATCCAATATGATTACAGCTTTTTATTATTTTAAAAATGTATTTTCCCACTCGGTCTCCAGTGAAGACTTAGACGAAGAAAAATAAGAGTTTTTCATGATAAATTAAGATGCTGGACATCTTGGATTAGAAAACAAACAATAATATATAAACATTGAAATCAGATCGCCGAATATTTCGAACCCACGTTGAGGCAAGCTGACTAATACTGAAGCCGATGAAGTTACGTAACCCGCCAAACCTTAAAAAAGAAACTGTAGAAGTCAACGAATCTTATCCAAGCTGTCTCGTCTCATTTATCGGGAAGTCGACGAATGATACGACTTCCCTCCCCTTCGACAGCTTTCTTCTTTTCCTGACTAATCCCCACAAGGCACAACGTTTCTATCGTCTCGGCCGCATTTGATAATCGATAGTTAGATAGGATATCGTAACATGATATTACGGGCAGATGAATTTGAATTAGGTATGAATAAGAAAAACATGGATTTTCGATTTTGTCCATGTTGTGAGGGCATGAAATTAACCGAATTCTCCTTTTTATTTCAAATTCAAGCATTCAATCATTTTGAACAAAGTACCCAACAAATCTGTTATCTTTCCTTATCTATTTCATTTTTATTTACGGGGGATTAAATTCTATCCCTTTGTTCTTAACAAAAAACTTTTGCAGGGAGATTAAATTCAAGCACTCAACAGAAAGGAGAGATCTTAATCAATGGTCGCAAACAACCACTTTCTTTCGGAACTTCCGTAAGCCTAGCTGATAGATCTAAATCTTAGTTTATACAAATCGTTCTTATAGTAAATTTTCACTTTATTTATTTATTTATTTTTGTTTTTGGTTTTGCTATAGGCTTATGTGACTCAGGATGACACACTAATAACAACTCTAACGGTGAGAGAAGCCGTGTGCTACTCAGCTCAGCTCCAATTGCCGGAATCCATGTCGAAATCAGAGAAGAAGGAGAGAGCCGAGGCGACGATTAGAGAGATGGGATTGCAAGATGCGAGAGATGCTAGGATAGGTGGGGGTAGCGCCAAGGGCCTCAGCGGTGGCCAAAAGAGGAGGGTCAGCATTTGCATCGAGATACTGACACACCCGAAGCTCCTCTTCCTTGACGAGCCGACCAGCGGGCTTGACAGTGCCGCATCATACCATGTGATGAACCGCATTGCCAAGCTAGCCCAACATGACCGGAGGACGGTGATTGCCTCGATTCATCAGCCTAGCAGTGAAGTCTTTGAGCTTTTCCACAATCTCTGCCTTCTTTCTTCTGGGAAAACAGTCTATTTTGGCCTTAGATCAGGGGCAGAACAGGTGCATGTGATATTGGAATACTAAGGACTACTGAGTTATAAATTTTTGCTTGTTGCAAGCAATGAACATTTTCCTAACCATCTTTTTTTTGTTGCAGTTTTTTGCATCAAATGGTTTCCCATGTCCAACTCTTAGAAATCCATCTGATCACTACCTCAGGACGATTAACAAGGACTTCAACTTAGTAAGTCAGCCACTGAAACTTGATTTATTCAACCATAATTTCAAGAATTGAAGGAAATTTCATGGACCCAATGAAACAAAAAATTTTGTCAGGACATTGAACAAGGAGGCCATGGCATGAATGCAGAAGAAGCCATTGAAACTCTGGTCAAATCTTATGAGTCATCTCTCATGCGTCACCAAGTTCGGCGAAAAGTGTCCAGGATATCCGAAAAGGTATGCAATTTTTGATATCATGTGGATTGGAAAATTATAAAGATATACGAATCAGAAAGTTTCTGATAACTTGTATGTTTCCGTTAGAATGTTGGCGGAAATTTGGGAAGAAGAAGTCAAGCAAGCTTCATTACCCAGAGTATTGTTCTGACTAAGCGATCGTTCGTGAACATGTATCGTGACTTGGGGTATTACTGGCTTCGTTTAGCAATCTACATTGCATTGTGTCTGTGTGTTGGGACTATCTTCTACGACATCGGATCCACCTATGGCTCAATTCAGGTAAGGTCTGCTATTGGGACAGTATGTATGTTCTAAATAATCTAGTGAACAAATCATTGAAGAATGAGATTTATAAGTTATTGCACATTCCATTGACCAAGTTTCTTAATTTTTACGAGTTTACAGGCAAGAGGTTCGATGCTAATGTTCGTTGCGACATTTCTTACTTTTATGGCAATCGGCGGTTTCCCCTCCTTTAATGAGGACATGAAGGTACTTCTCTCTATTTCCTTTTCTTTTCTTTTAGGTTTAATGCTCCGATTGCTTATCATTATACCAAAGTCATGAGAATCCTACATTTTCATTTTACCAGGTCTTTGGGCGAGAGAGATTAAATGGGCATTATGGTGTCGCGGCGTTCGTTATAGGGCAATACATTTTCGTCCATCCCTTATCTACTAATCATCTCTCTTATCCCAGGAGCCATTGCTTATTACTTGGTTGGCCTCCAAAAGAGTTTTGAGCACTTTGCCTACTTCGCTTCAGTGCTCTTTGCGTGCATGTTGCTAGTCGAGAGCTTGATGATGATCATCGCAAGTATAGTCCCAGACTTCCTCATGGGGATCATAACTGGTGCAGGAATTCAAGGTGTGATGATGCTAAATGGAGGGTATTTCAGGTTGCCAGATGATCTCCCCAAGCCATTCTGGAGATATCCCACGTATTACATCTCGTTTCATAAATATGCCAACCAAGGTTTCTTCAAGAATGAGTTCGAAGGTTTAATGTTTCCCAATCAGATGGCGGGGTCACCTACAATTCGTGGTGAAGAGATCTTGAGAAACTATTGGCAAGTGGAAATGGGCTACTCTAAATGGGTGGATCTTGCTATCTTGCTTGGCATGGTGGTCGTTTACAGGCTCATGTTCCTTGGAATAATAAAGGCGGTGGAGAAGATGAAGCCGCTGGTGAAAAACTTTAGGGCTAAATTTCCTAACCATCCCATACATGCCATGGAGAATCATTCTTCAACGCCCTGATGTGGCAGCAAGTTAGTGTTATTTAATAGTGATAAACTGGTGTGCTTATCTTTAACTGTAGTTGAAGTAATAAATCTCATTCCATGGATAGCAATAAACTCTCTTCGATCATGGGTCTGAAATGTCTGCTTGGTGCTTGATCATGAAGAAATATGTTGAATGGGCTTGTATGGGAAACATATCTCCATAGCATAGGACCAAAGAGCATTATTCTAAAACCCCACCACCTTTGAAGCTCAAGATAGTTCTGATGAAGTACAGATTGTGAATCCAGCCAGGGTTGTGGAGGATACCTCTTATACCAAATGATAAGAGCACACAAAGTTTTGCGCTCCAGTCCTCATTTCCAGTTACAGGAAGAGCCGAGATGGTCATTTGGTCTCTTACTTATATCACGGGTGTGTATTTTGGACCTTTTTGATCCTTACAAAGGATCTCCTATTCATTTCCCTCGACAGGTTCGATTCATTTGCAAACTCATCCCAGATTTTCCTTAATAAGGTCCCTTCTCATAATGCATTCTAATTAAAGTTAATGTCACGAAGAACCCCAAATTGATACGTTCATGATAAATTTATCTTAAACTAATATTTTGATCACAAAAAACTCCAAACCGATTCATTTGTGATAAATTTACCCTCTGTTAATTTTGCGACCTATCTTTCCAAGCCTTGTGATAATCCCAAGGAATAGGTTTAGAATCATTTATTTATAAAGTCAATTCGAATGGTTCGTACAAATGGAATCTCAAATAAAGTCACTGAACAACCCCACAAACAAATAGAAAATTTGAATAGTACATACGAATGGTGACCTAGAATGACTCTTCCGATTTGTTAAAATTGCAAATAGATTGGCAATTATAAACATAAGTCCCCTCATACTCATCCTTCGCAAGACAACGGTTTATTTAAAATTTGTTTAGATAATCTAAAATATGAATCTAGGAGTCGCCACTAGTCTCTTGTTTGGGGCTAGCTAAATCAAGGGTTGAGAGACCACCCTTGATTTCCATGGGACAAAGATTTCATGGGTTTGGGGACTTGGGCTATGGTAAAGATTTTTGTTAATACCTATGAGTATGGTTGTTAGCTAAAGTGGTCATACAGTCTTTTTACATTTTCATACATGTCTAAAGATAGGTGATCACATATGGATGGTTTGTTTGTGCCATTTTTATGCTAACTATGGAAAAAGAAAAAGAAAGGCAATCAAGGGCTAAAGTACAACACAAGTGCTAAAACTTGGCACAATAGACACTTAAGTGCTAAAAATTTCTAGAATGTACACTTAAGTGCCAAAATCGAAGAAGAATTGGACACTTAAGTACCAAAAGCGAAAATTTCCAAATAAATTGTTGACGTGGTAATTTTCCAACAAGTTAAGTACAAAATAAAGTCATTTTACGAGCGGACGTGGCTAGGTAAGTGCATAATGACGTCGTTTTTTGTGTTGACGTGACTATATAAGCCCAAAACAACATCGTTTTGCCTCCGAATTCAAATTTTAATATAAATAATAATTAAATAAATTAAAAGAACTAAATTTATTTTAAAAAAAAACAATAGTAGCAACGTTTGGTGAGGGCCTGCACAGCCTTTGTCGCCGCCGCCCCACCGTTGCCAACCCCATGCCCTTTTGGCATCGTGCAAATCCCAAGTCCGAGCCCATCAAATTCAATTGGACCCACTTTCACTCAAAAGCTTAAGGCAATTAATTACGGACCAACTAGGATATATTAACTACTCAACGCTATACTAATTCTTCGATGGGACTTCCTAACACAACTATCAAGCGCAACTCAACAATCTCCCCCTCAATGTTAGGTTTGCTCTCTTTAATGAAACACCAATATATATTAGAAGTGGGCCACCAATCAATCATCAATTTTAACACCATTTGTTGGGAGTGCGCAGTAGAAATCTCGATACTATCAATCGGAAGATCGGCAAGAGGAAGCTCAAGTCCAAGCTCGTCAACATATTCAATTTAATTCATCTTCACTCAAAAGCTTCAGTCGATTAGTTATGAGCCAATTAAAATATATTAATTATTCCCCACCACACCAATTTTCTAATGTGGAACTTTCTAACATAACTCACACGCACAACTCAACAACACTTACTTGTTATCAATTCGCATTGAGCCATATCATCTAGTGATACTCCCTTTATTTTATATGCAATCTAATCATTCCTCTCATTTGTCTGAGCCCTCATGCACATTCGATCACTCCCAATATTTGTCGGATCGAATGTGGCTGTAGTCTGTCCACAACCAAGCCGTTATTGGAGAGGGTCTGTGTGATATTCAGATTTCGCCAGACCTCAAGTACGTAACGGTCCAAGACGTGTCGACAAGTTTCTTGTCGGACTACGTCATTGGCACCTTTTACGGCCCTCCTTTTGTCATCATCCTCACCATACTGAAGCGTCACGTTCTCGCAATAACACCTCGTCTAAAATCTTCTCGCTCAATGCGGTCAACTACGAAGGAAAACGTTAACCCCGAGCTGCCCCGCCAATCAACCGAGCTGAAGACCTGGATTACGTGCGCCTCGCCACAGCCATTCATTTCCTTTGATAGCCATGCAAGAAGCCACATCTTCAGCCATGCTTTATTTCTTTCTATTGGCCATGCAGCAGCCCATGCACACGTCCAATTGGTAGTCAACCAAAGGGAATGATTGACCAAGAATGCAGCCACGTCCTCTTCCCCTTCCTTAGCCAGCCGAATTCCCAATTGAAGACTTGGACCATGCAGCTACGTCAGCCGCCCTTCCTCATGCAGAAATGAAGACCATTGACTTCAAACTCTGCAACCACGTTTGCTTCCCTTCGTGGACAACCGTTGCTGTCTCTAACCATGCTTGAAGGCACGTCAGTTGCATGAAAATTGCAAGTGTCATGCCAAAGGCCAAACCATGGGTGCTGTCTTCGCCCTTTGCTGCCACCAAATGGTGAGGATTGTTGACTGAATTAGTCAACCAGCGGAGGAAACAAGGCAAGCAGAAGACCACTCTTTCTTTCTTCTTCTCTCTCGGCGCCCAGCTCTCTGTCTCTCTCGGTACTCACTTCCTCTTCATTCCAGTGGCATTTGCATCAACAAAACCCGGAAAATTCTCACACTCTCTCTTTCTCTCTCTCTCTCTCGTGTTTTGCCTCCAGCCACCGACCACCGCACCTCCATCCAGCCCGCGCCGCTCGCCTCAGCCCACTGTCGATCAGGACGCCACAGCTCACTGACCCTCAGCTACACCGCTCGCTGTCCGTCGCTTCATCGACGCCTCGCTTCACCACAGCCGTGCCTGCCACTCACGTTTCAAGGAATCGAGGCAAGTGGTGGTCTTGTTATTCTATATTGCGCGAGAATATCCTGCTCGTGTGTCCGGTTTAGGATCGGCTAGAGTCCGAGTTCGAATACGGCAGGTTGTTCGAAATCAAGTCGGTTTACGTATCGATTGGAGTTGGATCGGAGGATGGGTGTGCGTGGACCACCGGTTGTAGGGCAGTCGGTACCGCTTGCATGTTGGTAAAGAACAGCATTGGTTGTTAGATGGATGTCGCAAAATTAGCATTAGTCTACTTCCGTTAGGCGGTCCGATCTGAGTATGTTGCTGTTCAAGTTTGGAATAATGTGACGTCTTAGGCGATACGGGAGTAAACGGACCTATGCTAGGCAAGTTGAGTCGAAGGCATGATTGAATTGCCTTGTGATGCTTGTGACGACCGTCAGCACGGTCGGCGTTAGTTCGGATGTGGATCCGTGAGTCTAAATGGTAGTAGGATGGATTGTACTAGTTTTCTTTGAGCCGAGTCATTGATGGTTAGTCCGGCTTCATCATTGTTGTGTTCATAATTAAAGTTAATTGAGTGAGTGTGGAAATGCTATGGCTGTTTAACGTCTTTCGGCTTAGGGTTCGGGTTAGACGTGCATGATGGCTTTACTAAAACCTGTTAGGTGCAACGTGATGGTTCAACTGATACTGCTGCTGTCGACCCCTGTGGCGACAATGCCTTGGGTGTTAGGTTGCCTGGATGGTCGTGAAGACGATGCCTCTGGATGCCTGGGGATAGGGATGAGCCCCGGAGGTGTGCCGGGTGTCGGGATGCCTAGAAGTGTGACGTAACACGTTCCGGATGCCTGGGGACATGATGAGCCCCGGAGGTCCTCGTGATGCTAGGTAGGGTGCAAGATGTCTGAAGGTGTGACGAACACACTCTGGATGCCCGGGAACTGAAATATGAAACCGAAGGTCCTCGTGATGCCAGGTGAGATGCGAGATGCCTGGAGGGATGCAAACACGAGTCCCTCTGGAAGATGGCGGCAGTTAGAATTAAAGTCAAATCGATTATTGAATTGTACTAACTGTTTATTTGTCTTCCTAGTGTCTCATTTATGTTGATCTTTCAGGGCTTTGGTATCCTAAGTCGTTTCGTGTTGCATATTGCATGTCTAGAATGTTATAGGTTGAGTAGCGGTAGACTTGTGTAATATGGTTTGATAGGCTGTTATTGCTGAGTAGTCGTACTCACCCCTTGTGGGACTATTACATTTCAGAGACGTAGCTATGCCGCTCCAACCTGCGTCTTTCGGCATGTTCTATGGCATCCCCATCGACCTTACATGGGACCAAGTGGAGAATGCCGACCCTGACTTTCCGAGCGTCACATTTATCCAGATCACGGTGATCATCACCGTGGACGCCGGTCTCACCACGGGCCCTATACTTATGGGGTTCATTGTCTTGTATGCCCGAGTCAACGAGTGTAGCGGTAGCGTACGGCTTCCGAAGGATGATGATGACGGCTTGAGTGGGCCCGAGTAGGTGGAGGACCCGGGAGGATGGCAGCATTTTTGGACGCTAGGATGTGATGCCAAGACGACAGTGTAGATAGACCGCAGGATAGTCAGACAAATTTTGGTTTAGCTAAAAATAGGAACTTTTTGGCCTATATGTACCGACTGGTGTCGTTTGAAAATCATAAATAAATAAAAGTGCCTGGTTTATATATTGTGTGCATCATTTTAAATTAAGACTGAGTTGGATACTCGTTTCCACAATGAAACAAGCGCAAGGACCAGGAAAAGGAAGTGGCGGACCCTAAGGATTGAGGATCGTCACGGCCAGGGTCGTCACAAAGAGTGGTATCAAAGCTTGGTCTGTCTGGAGTGATAAGGTGCACTAGTTGAAAAAGGAGGTTATGATGATCGCACACGATAAGGCACAAGGTGTATACAGTTGATTTGAATTGAATAACAGGTGATTGATTTCACTCGTAAAATATCGATAGCGATTGTGAGTTACTTTTGCATGCCAGTAACATTTGTATGTTACTTATATAATCTTAGTAACATGTGAACATTACTTTTCTTTTAGTCGATTAGTGACATAGGGTCACTAATTGTTCCTGAGGTAAATGCTTGATAACCTGCAGGAAGTCATGGTATGAACAGGAAGTTCTCACCCATCAAGGACTGAAGCTAGGGTAGAACCCCGAATGGAAGATATTCTACAAGTGCTGGCTAACGTAGGGAATCTGATGAAAGACAGGCTCAACAACAACCAGGAGCGGAACGTCGTACTCAGGGATTGGTGGAACAATTCCTGAAGTTGAAGCCACCTACGTTTACCGGAATGGGAAGTCCTGAGGAGGCGAAACAATGGATTGATGTGATAGAAAGGATCTTCCGGTTGTTGAATTGCTACGACACCGAGAAGATAACCCTGGCTCAGTATCAATTGGAGGGTAACGCCAAATATTGGTGGAGAGCTTCTAGAGATACAATCTTTCTACCGGGTACTGCCGTAAACTGGGATGAGTTTGTCAGGGCTTTCAATAGAAAGCATTTTTCTGACTGTGCTATGGATAAGAAAATAATTGAATTTGTTCAACTAGAACAAAAGGAGCTGACGATAGGCCAATATGAAGCGAAATTTTTTGAACTATCTAGGTATGCTCCTAGATTGGTAGAAGACCGAGAGGAGGAAGTTAAGAAATCTCTTAGCTTTCTAAAGGGCCTGAGGACGGACATCAGGAGGCAATTAGTGCCTTTGAATATGAGGGATTATAATGAAATTTATGAACGGGTCCATCTTGTAGAACAGGAAGTAATAAGGGAGAGAATGGAGTCAGGGCGACAAATGGCACTAAGTGATACCCGATAGGGTAAGAGACCCTATCCAAACCGAGAGATACCTTGGGATTTTAAGAAGAAATGAAATTTTGGAAATTTCGAAAAGGCCATGAGTAGTCATGCTCTAGGAAAAGTGCCATATCAAAATAATTCTTGTCAAAAGTGTGGTAGACAACATGGGCCAGGACCTTGTCTAGATCCCTAGAGGTGTTTCGAGTGTGGGCAGAGAGGTCACTTTAGGAGAGACTGTCCATAAGGAGGATCACAGTCGAACGTTAACCCGGTGCGACAAGCGCAACAACATGTAGGCGGACCACCTCCACGAAGAAACCCATAGAGACCATGTGACATCCCAAATTTTCAACTCTGTTTTCTTCTGAATTAATCGGGCATTTCATTGACGCATCTATAGGGTTATTCTCAGAGCCAATCACTCTCGAGATAACTAGACTATCTGGGGGAATTATTAAGTATTTTAAGGCAAATAGACTTGAGAATTCGATCAGGAATCGGCTTCTCGACCGTGTTCATCTTTAGAAGCCATTATGGCATAGTTAAAAATCGATTTGAAATCAGAGATAAACTAGATCGACAGTGATGTGTAGCTAATCGTGGGTGACACCACTAAATTAGAAAATTCATGTCGACCGGCACTATACTGATTTTCTTATTATTTTGGTACCATATGTCCGTATTTGGGTCATCGGGATTTTCACGACAATCGAGAGTCGCCAATGAGTCGAGTGGGTTCATAGTGGCTCGAAGAAAATCGACCACGGGTCAATTGCACTTAAAAATATCTAAAAGTTACCTAAGAAATGCAGGTCACGCTAAAAATGCGTCGAATAGAAATTAATCGCCAATTCGAGTCCGATTTCAGAAATTAAAGATTCTGTCATGTCACAATAAATTTTAGGAGTATCGACTTAGTCTCAAAAGATTTTTCTAACACCCGACACTTTTTGGGAAAAAGTTGTCGTGTGGCCATTTTCATTCAATTGAAACCGGGGATTATTTCTGATTGTGAAATTGAGAAGCATGAGAGATTTTTGGATAAGGAAAATTAATCAATTTGATAATGGAGATATCAATTGATTTTTGTTGGGAGTCAATTGAGAGAAATTCAAGAGGGAATGGACGAAAAACGAAGTGGGGGCCAAGAACTCTAAGTTGAAAATTAACTTTTGAGAATCATGAGCTTATTTAAAAGAAATTGGGATTAGAATTTTCTATTTGAGAAATTCTTTTATTTTAATGTTCTTCCCATTTCTTTTTTCCATTTTTAAATAAACACATTTTCCCATTTCTCTCCCTTTTTCTTTCTTTCTTTTTCTTTCTCTCTCTCTCTCCCTCTCTCTCTTTTCCCTCATGCGATTTTTCCCCCTCCACCGAATGCTTAGCTGTCTTCCTCTTTACTATTTTCTTTCTTTGACTTTTCAACACATTTTTCTCTCTCCCCCTCACCTCCCTCACGTAACCAACCCCTCTCTCCTTCCCCCTCTCCCTCTCCGTTCGTGCGAAACTAAAGCTAAAGCGAAGACAGCAAAACAGAAGCAGCAACCACCGTCGTTTGAAGATCGGAGCAGCCGCCGTCGCCACCCATGCTCCACCGCTCGCCAGTCGCTCTTCCCCGCGCGCGCATGCGTGTAGCCGTGCTTGACCGCACCTCTCACCGCCTCGCCGTGCGACCCAGCTCCTGTTCGGCCTTTGTTCAGCCACCGTGAGCGGCTGAGCAGACCGCCAGAGCCGCCGTGCAGCCTTGCCGGACCGCCGCCTACCTTCCCGACCCCTTGCCGCCCCCAACCAACTCACTTCCCCTCTGTTTTGCAGCAAAACCAGCAACTTGCAGAGTGGGTTTCCAGCCACTCTTGGCCCTCTTTTGGGCCGTTTCCGGGCCCCGAACCTGAGGTCCGCTTTGGAGTTTATTGTTCGCTCGTCGTCCCGTCGGATTGATCCACCACGCACGATTCCGGTGAGTAATCTCACCAATCCTTCTCAATTTAATTTACTTAATTATACCTAAGTGTTGTTTAGTGTTAATTAATTAGGATTATGTAGTTAGATTAGAATATATTAGTGATTATTAATCAATCGTGATGCATATTAGACATTTTGATTGTGCAATTAGTAGATGTGGTCTACTATTTAATGAACGCATCTTGGGATTTTTCCCGACCTTATCGAGCTCACTATTAGCATTTGGGCCAAATTGGATTTTTAGTAATTAATAATTAATTTTCGAAATTAATTATTTATTTATTTATTTTTCCGAAAATTAACCGGATGGCAGGTGACCAGGGATTTTATCTTGCCAACGATCGTGGTGCAATCCGTTTATTTAATTGAGTTTTATTTTGAGCTAAATGGAATTATTGTATTTAATAATTAATTTTCGAAATTATTTATTTATTTATTTATTTATTTATTTTTAGGAAATTAAGGCTGGGATAGCCGACGGCCGAAATTTCGTGCGATTGTTGTAGCGCAACCGTTTATTTATTTAAACTCTACGTTACATGGAATTAAATTAATTGTGATATTTTAGGGATTTACCCTAAATTGATTGAAATTGAGTGGGATTGAATGATTGATTGGTAGATGGCAGTATGTTTATTTAGCATTTATAATACTTTGATAAGTTGTAAAGTGGATAGAATCATGAGAGTGAACTAGGGATACTCTTGGCTATAACCGATCAGTTACGGTGTTATGGGCCTACGTGGTTCGGTGACTAAGGACGTCACTGGCGAAAACGGCGCCTTAAAGAACGCACGTATCGGTCTAATACTCATATTGTTATAGGCATGTGTGGTTCGGTGATTAAGGACATCACTGGTGAAAACGGCGCCTTAAAGAACACATGCAATTGTCTATTAAACATCGTTGCAGACATGTGTGGTTCGGTGATTAAGGACATCATTGGTGAAAACGGCGCCTTAAAGAACGCATGCAATTGTCTATTAAACACATCGTTATAGGCATGTGTGGTTCGGTAATTTGGGATATCACTGGCGAAAATGATGCCTTAAAGAACGCACGCAATTGTTTAGTATATATGTCACATTGGCGAATTTGGCGCCCGAGAGCATTAATGTGGCTCTGTGACCGAGTGTACTATGAGAGGTTATATGGTGTGGAATGACCTAGAATGGTCCGACTGACATGTAATCGACTAGCTCGATTGATCAATGATTTGATCCGTTTGTCGTGATTTGATTGACTGTTCGATGTGATGTATGAAGCATCTGTATATAACCTTAAATTGCAAGTTGAGACTGAGGCCAAGGTAAGTCTTCTGACTCGTGTTGTGCTTAGGCAATCATGTGGTGTATTGGTTCCCTAATTGAGTCTTAGTGGAGTAGAACTTGCTGAGACATAGTCTCATCCCGGTTGTGGGATAACATTTCAGGACCCTGATAAGGAGCCTGAGGAGGAGGAATCTGAGAAGGAGATCACTAATGTGAAACCTGAGGAGGAGAAAGATTTTTGAAGAAGAAGATGATCCAGAGAGGGATCTTGAGTATGACCCGGATGAGGATTGAGATCCCATCTCTTTTGTGAAACTTGTCTTAGTGTAGATAGGTGTGAGACTAGTATGCTGTGAATAGTATTGTAAATATACTATGAGTTGTGCTATTAATAGAAGTGTGGTTGTGAATTTCAATATGAAAAATATGGCCAGCTTTTCTATCCCATTGTTTTATTGTCTGGGGATTTTCTATATGCTTCCGCATGAGTATATTAAATGAACAAGGTCGGCGATGCATCCTGAGACGTCGCTATTAATTGACCGGGTGAGAGATGGGCACGCGTTCGAGGATCGAGGCGTGACAAACCACCAGCACAATGACGGGTGTACGCAATCACCCAAGAGGAAGTGGAAGCTTCCAAAAACGTTATCTTAGGTATGATTTCTATAAATGACAAGAAAGCATATACATTATTTGACACGGGTGCTATGCATTTTTTTGTGTCTGAGAGATATAGACAACTAGGTGAAATAGGAACCACATCTCTTGATATGCCTCTTCATATTTCTACGCCGTTGAAAGATGTAGTGTTATCTACATTAATATGCGAGAAATATAAGATTTCTATAGGTGGACGAGATCAGGAAATAGACCTAGTGGTGGTGGTCATGTATGACTTTGACATCACCATATGAATGGATCGGCTCCGTGAACAACGAGCTAGGGTGGATTGTTATAGAAAGATGATTCAGTTTAACTCGCTAAATCAGCCTAGTTTTGAATTTTACGAAGATCAGACAAACCTTTAATGGCTCTTATTTTGATAGTAGAGGCACATGTACTTCTTGACGAAGGATGTCAAGGATACTTGGTGGTAGTACGAGACCATACTAAGGAAGAAGCCAAACTCGATGAAATTCGAGTGGTTCAGGAGTTTCCATATGTATTTCCTAAAGAATTACCCGAATTACCACCGGAACGGGAAATCGAGTTCGTAATCGAACTGATACTTGGAACTGAACCTATATCCAAAGCCCATATAGGATGGCTTTGGCAGAACTAAAAGAGTTGAAAGTACAATTGCAAGAGTTACTCGGTAGGGGATTTATTAGGCCAAGTGCGTCCCTGTGCGTATCGAATAATTCTCTATTTCTTCAAAATGTAAACTTTCAGGAAATCAATGATAGATTAAGACGCCGCGGATCTTGGGTTAGAAAACAAACAAAAATCTAATAAATAAGAGCAGGACTCGAGTACTTTATAGAAAAAATTAGTGTTTAGGGTAAATACCTTTTCAACCATCTGTTTACAGGTTCTTTTCCCTCGTGGACATCATGGATTAGAAAACAAACAATAATATATGAGCAACAAAAGCAAAAGAACGCAAATGTTGCGTAGTCACTGGAGGCAAGTCGACTTATTCGAAAGCCAATTACGTTAATTGACCCGCTAAACCTTAAAAAAGAAAGGAGGAGTAGTCAATGGATCTTGTCCCAGCTTCTCTCTTGTCGAGACTTCAAGAAGTCAACGTATGATATGTCTGCTCTCCCCTTTCGACAAATATAGTTGACGTCGATGGTCCTCCGACAACGGACGAATCCCCACAAGAAACAGCGTTCCTGTCGTCTCAACCACGCTATTAACAGAGTTGTACAGTTTCATGTCGGGTGACAGTAAGAGACTGAACTAAACCCGAAGCCTCTCGCTTGCTCTGAAACTCGTTGTCCCCTAACTATTGCACGGCCTGGCAACGACGACCTCAAATTTCGGGAAAGCAAACAGGGTGGGTTAAGAATCTTGAAGACGTCTTAGCTTAAGGAGGGCGATACATGCAAATATCACATGAAAAAACTTTGCTGAGTACGCAAGAATACACAGTCGTATGGCGTCTACTTGCTCTGACCCATGAGGATTTCCTTCTTTTGAAGGAATTGTTCTTTGAGACAGAAAAACAAGGATTTTTTATGGTCCTCATGTTGTCAGGAGGGAATGAAATAAACCGAATTCTCCTTTTTATTTCACATTCAAGCATTTAATCATTTGTAAGAAGCACCCAACAAGTCTGTAGTCTTTCCATAACAATTTATTGATCTATTTCATTTTCATTTTCGGTTTCTTCCCCTTTGTTTCCAAATGAGCAACTTTTGCAGGGAGATTTAAGTTCAAGCATCCAACAGATCGGAGAGATCTTGCTCAACGATCGCAAACAACCTCTTTCTTTCGGCACTTCGGTAAGCCTAGCCAAAGATGCAGTGCTTTATTGAATTTCAATTTGCAGCATTCCTTGCCAAATCTTTGTTTATACAAATCGCTCTTAGAAATAAATTTTCACTTTGTTCATTTGTTTTGGGGGTTTTGCTATAGGCTTATGTGACTGAGGATGACACACTCATGACAACTTTAACGGTGAGAGAAGCTGTGTACTATTCAGCTCAGCTCCTATTGCCGGAATCCATGTCCAAGTCGGAGAAGAAGGAGAGAGCCCAGGTGACGATTAAAGAGATGGGACCTCAAGACACGATAGACACGAGGATAGGCAGCAGGAGTGCCAAGGGCCTTAGTGGTGGCCAAAAGAGGACAGTGAGCATTTGCATCGAGATCCTGACGCGCTCCAAGCTACACTTCCTCGACGAACCAACCAGTGGGCTTGGCTGCGTCATACCATGTGATGAACCAACGGTGCTCGCCTCGATTCATCAGCCTGGCAGTGAAGTCTTCGAACTCTTCCACGATCCATGCCTTCTTTCTTCTGGGAAAACTGTCTATTTTGGCCTCAGATCAGGGGCAGAACGGTGCTTGTTATATTTGACTTCCATGTTATGAATCTTTACTTGTTGCAAGCAAAAGAAAATTTCCTAACTATCACTTTTTCTTTTTTTTCTTTTTTTTCTTTCTATGCATTTTTTTGCATCAAATGGTTTTCCATGTCCAACTCTTAAAAATCCATCTGATCACTATCTCAGGACGATTAACGGGGACTTCAACGCAGTAAGTCATGCCACTCAAACTTAATTTGTTCAACCATAATTTCAAAAATTGAAGGAGATCTCATGGACCCAATGAAATAATATTTCTTCTCAGGGCATTGAACGAGGAGGCAATGGCATGAATGCTGAAGAAGGCATCGACACTCTGGTCACGTCTTATCAGTCATCTCCTATTTGTCACCAAGTTCAGCAGCAAGTGTCCAAGACATCCGAAAAGGTATGGAATTTTATTATTGTGTGGATTAGAAACTTAAAATTTATTAAGAATCTGAGAGTTTCTGATAAGTTGGGTGTTTCCGTTAGAAATTTGGAGGAAATTTGGAAAGAAATGGAAGTCGAGCAAGCTTCGTTACCCACAGCCTTGTTCTAACTAAGCGATAGTTCGTGAAGTAGAATTTTGGAGGAAATTTGGAAAGAAATGGAAGTCAAACAAGCTTCGTTACCCATAGCCTTGTCATAACTAAGTGATCGTTCGTGAATATGTATCCCGACTTGGGGTATCACTGGCTTCGTTTGGCAATCTACGTTGCATTGTCTGTGTTTGGGACTATCTTCTACGACATCGGATCCACCTAAGGTTCAATTCAAGTAAGCTCCACTAGTGTGACAAACTCAGTGAAGAATGAGATTTATAAGTTTTCTGCACATTCCATTTACCAAGTTTATTAATTTCTACGAATTTGTAGGCAAGAGGTTAGATGCTAATGTTCGTTGCGGCATTTCTTGCTTTTTATGGCAAATCGGCGGATTCCCCTCCTTTGTTGAGGACATAAAGGTACTTCACTTAATTTCCCCTTTCTTTTTTTTTCTTTTTTTATGCTCCGATTGCTTTTCATTGTGCTAAAGTAATAAGATTCCTACATTTTCATTTTACCAAGTCTTCGGGCGAGAGATATTTTATTTTTTTTGGACAAAGTAAACACTTGTATTTATATTAACGGAAACTTACAACCTAAAACTAAAGCATCGGCATATACAAGGTCAAGAAGAACAGCAGGGGGTAAAGAAACCAGTTTTGGGATGCAAAATCTGAGCGCTAGGCCTTCGCGGCCTAGTCGGCTACCATATTGGCCTCTCGTCGACAGTAGTGCAACGTTAGGTTAGGAAAAAGGGAAATGAAAAGGATAGCTGCGGCGATCAAAGGACGAAGCTCCCACGGCGCAAATCTCCCGTCACGCACAGCTTCAACGAGGGCAAGGCAGTCAAAATCAATCACTAGATTGGCATCATGGAGTTCTTGCCACAGCAGATGTTGAAGGGTGAAGGTAAGTGCTTGAATCTCTACTTCAAAAGCTGATTTCGCCGAAACTCGTCTTGAAAAATAATCTGTGAGTCAGCCTCGGTGATCTCTGCAGATACATGGTATCGATCCCTCTGCACTTCCCGGTTGATAGGCACCATCAATGTTACACTTAAGGGTTCCTAAGTTTAGAGGCCGCCAAAGCTGCTCCGAATTCAAGGTATCTTGCCCTGTTCTCGATCAAGTCGAATCAAGTGAGTAGAATAATCTGATCTAAGCTAATGCCGATTCAACTGCGAGATATGGATCCGGTTGCTGATTGTGAAACACGAAGTTATTTCGCATCTGCCAAATTTGCCAGAGGACATTGGCTGTGATCTCTAGCCCAGGTAAGTGTTTTGGCGTTGACACTCTATCTGTTAACCATGTATCAAGACGATGTATCGAGTGAGGCTAAATTTGAATATTGATCTGTGGGTGAGTCCATATGGTTTGAGTCCATGAGCAGTAGAGAAAAAGATGCTCTAGGGTTTCGGATGTGTGCTGTTGACACATTTTGCAGCAGGGATCCGAAATTTTGTGTCTGTGGAATAAATTTTCTCTGATGGCGAGTGCATTGTGACAATTTGCCCAGATAAATGTTTTGATTTTTGGTACTGTTTTCATTGCCCATATTCATTGCCATAAGAAACTGGGAATCTGATGAGATGTTGACACATTGTTGTTGTGAGGATTGCATGTTGCCTACTTGATATTATAGTAGCTGCTTTTAACAGTATAAAGACCGTCCTTCATGGCTATCCATACCAATTGATCTCTGTAACTAGGGGTCTTACTGGGATAGTGAGGGCTTCTGCTGTAATCTGATCTTCGAAGATACTGAGGAGTAAAGACCGATTCTAATTATGCTGTATCGGATCAATAAGATCAGCCACCATTAATGGTTCCTCTCTAGTTTTTGGTCCATGTAGAATCCCCATTGGTAACCATCAATCACCTCGTATTCTAATATTTTTCCCATTACCCACTGACCAGCGTAAATGTAGTAGAATAGCATCTCTGCCCATAAGAATACTCCGCCATCCCCAGGACGGTCGAGTGCCTTTAACTGCCGAATAGAAGTCTTTCAAATGAAAGTATAGACCTTTAAAAATTTGACTCCACAAAGCGTGAGGTTGTTGTAATAATCTCCAAGCCTGCTTTCCAAGCATGGCTCTGTTTAACGCTATAAGGTCTCGGAAACCTAGACCTCCGTTGTCTTTACTTTCTATAAGAACTTCCCATCTCTGCCAATGGATACCAACTTTATTCTAATCATTTCTCCACCAAAATCTAGCAATGCTCTTCTCAATAGATTTGCAAATAGACATAGGCAACTTGAAGATGGACATAGCGTAATGAGGCAGTGCCTGTACAACAGATTTAATAAGAATTTCCTTACCTCCTTTTGAAATCAATTTCCCCTTCCATCCCTCCAACTTTGCATTTACTCTTGCTATTATCCAAGAAAGCATCTCCCTCTTTGATCGACCCCAGTCAGATGGTATTCTCAGATCTTGCCATATCTTGGCAGCACAGGCATTCTAAGCTCCCTGGAAATATTTTCCTGCAAGCTAGAAGGACAGTGTTTACTAAAGAATATGCCAGACTTATTGCGGTTCACTACCTAACCGGTCGCCATGCAATACTGATTTAAGATATCAGCAAAATTTTGGCATTCCTGAATAGAACCCTCTAGGAAGAAAATCTCATCATCAGCAAAAAATAGGTGAGATAGGGTTGGACATCATCTATTAAATTTAATACCTTTAATGTGTCCCACTCTGACAGCTTGATTAATTAGACTTGATAACACATCTGCCAGCAAAATAAAAAGATATGGAGATAAATGATCACCCTGCCGTAGGCCTCGAGAAGGGTAAAAAGGAGGTAGCTAGTCGCCATTAAATTTCACACTAAAATATGTTGTTGTAATGCACAGCATAATCCACTGAACCCATCTAGGATGGAACCCCAATTTGAGGAGGTAGTCATGAAGGAAATCCCACTCAACTCTGTCGTAAGCCTTTTGCATGTCTGTCTTTAGGATAGCATTGAACCTTCTTGTTCTCTTCCTGGTCTTAAATTGATGAAGAACTTCTTGAACGATTAAAATATTATCTTGGATCTGACGTCCACTCACGAAAGCCGATTGTTCTTTAGAGATGAGATAATTCAACCAAGGTTTCAGATGGTTGGCAAGTACCTTTGATATAATTTTGTAGGCAAAGTTGCAAAGGTTGATTGGGCGATATTGTTCCAATTTCTCTGGGTGAGGTGTCTTAGGAATCAAAGCAAGAAAAGTATGATTGAGACAGGTGGGCGTCTCCCCATACATGAAGAAATTCTGCACCATAAGAGTTAGATCATCTTTAATAGTTTCCCAGTGTTTTTGATAAAATAAACCATTTAAACCATCAAGACCAGGGGTTTTAGTAGTACCCAACTGAAAGGTGGCCTGCCGAACCTCCTCAATAGTGATCGTAGCTATCAGCTATTCATTCATTTCAGAGGTGACGACCTGTTGGCATTGATCAAGTACAGGCCCGTAATCCCTATACCCTGTAGATGTATATAACTTGGAAAAGAAATCGTTCATCATACTTTGTAGGGTTTGTGTGTCACATACCCATTGCTGCTCCTCATCCTGCAACATAGTGATATGATTTCTTTGCCTTCTTTGAAGTGTAGTTGCATGGAAAAATCTCGTATTCTTGTCGCTCCATTTCAATCATTGTATTCTGGAACGTATGGCCCAATATTGTTCTTCCTATTGCCAAGTCCGTCTAATTTCCTCTCTAAGTCTCGATACTTCCACTCTATCATAATTTAAATGATGCTGGTTCATTAGATCCTATAGTTGTTGTTGTAAGGCAATCACTTTTATACGTCCATTTGAGAACTTTTCTCGACTCCACTTGGATAGTGCTGCTGCGACCTTCTTTAACTTTGTAAGGAAACCAGAATTCCATGCGGTTAAGATGACTTCTCTGCATTTTTCATCATCATTCCAATAAGCCTCATAAGTAAAAGGCCTCTTGTTTCATTTATAAGGTGTTCTAGTCTGAATAATCAAAGGACTGTGGTCGAATCCCACAGCAGGCAACGCAAACACTTCTGCCCCTGGAAACATTAAGCGCCAATCCATCGTGCATAATGCTCAATCCAATCTTTCCTTTACAAGCTCTTCCCCTTCCCTATTATTCATCCAAGTGTACTTGCAACCTTTACTTTCTATCTCCATAAGACCACAATCGTTTAGGACATCGTGAAAAGACAGCATCCTAGAAAAAGTTGCAGCTCACTTGCCTAACTTCTCCCAAGGATAAAGAATTTCATTAAAATCCCCAGCACATATCCAAGGTAAGTTGTTCTCACTGCTTATCTCCCGAAGCTCATCCCACAGAAGCTTACATTGTTGATAAGTATAAGGCGCATGAATACATGTAAGGCGCATAGTTCTATCTTCATGCACCATCCTACAGATCAAGTCAATCAGGCTTTGCGATGATCGAACCACTCACAAAGAGACCTGATCATTCCATAGTACTGCTAAGCCTCCGGCTAGACCCACTGGGTTCAAAATGTATGAGTTCGTGAAATGTAAATAGCTCTGTAGATGTTGAAGCTTTACTTCTGAGTTCTTTGTTTCCATTAAGAAGACAACCGCGGGCTTTTCGTTGGCCATCATGGCCTTAAGCGCTTGAACTGTCAAGGGATTGCCCAAACCCTGACAGTTCCAACAAAGCAGCTTCATTTGTGAATGGGTGGCTGTTTAGGGCCAGCCACCAAAGCCCATGCTCCCGCTTCCTCAGCTGCGTAGATAGGTGTTTCCATTAGGTTTGTGTCATCATGGTCGTCGATTAGCAAACTTTTTGCCTCGTAGGGGTTGTATCTCTTCAACTTTTTGGCTACCCCCAATTTTGGTGTCATTCTCGTATTTTTCATCTTCTTTTGTAACTTGGCTTCCATGGGTTGGGTCTGAATTCCCTTTAATTTGGCTGTTGCAGGTATAAGTGTGTGTTAAGAGAGGTTCCCTACATATCTGTTTGCTGAAGGTGCTGTGTAGTCATGCCTACTGCATTTGTCCTGGTTGTGTCGATTGCGCTGGACAGGTGTGCTTGATTGACATTTATTGGTGGTGGCAATAAAGAAACATGCTGGATCTGTGAGGGTGGAGTTTCAAGTACAGCTTCTTCGGGCTGCTCTGATTTATCTTGAGCTGTATAGAAAGTGTGCCAATAATGGCTATTTTCCTTAACCTCAGCCCGAAGCCATTGGCCGTAGGCCATTTTTTCTCTACCTTCTAGTTTTGCTTCATCATAGGGGATATCCTTACAGTACATTGCATAATGTCCCAGCTTTCCACAACGGTAGCATAAATGCGATAGGCATTCATATCGAAAATCAAGCCAAAGAGTCTTACCATCAATGCGAATAAGCTTCCCTATTTTTAGGGGTTCTTGCAAATTCAGGTCTACCCTGGCTCGGCCAACTCTAGATGATGTCCCTTCCTTTGTATCGACTCTGACTTCTAAGACTCGGCCCATATGTTGCACCGCCCTGCTGAGCATCTGTTATGTACACCATTCTAAAGGCAATCCAAGCACCTGAACACAGAAGGCACAACTAGAGAAGTCATAGCAATGTAATGGTGTATTAAGGATCCATGGTTTGAATATAACCAAATGGCCTGAGAAGAGCCAAGGTCCGCCTTCAAGTGCTCTCTGTTTTTCTGCTTGGGAAGTGAATTTTGCTACATAGATGCCTACCTTTTGTTGTGATATTTCCACTTGTTCACTTCGCCAGACTCACTTTAAAGTACTTTGGAAAGCTTGGAAGTTTATGGAAGGATTTGAAAGGATTTTTCCTATTAAAGTTAACCGGCATTCTTCCAATTTTTCAGGTGGGGCTCATCATCCCAGTCTTCTATGATCTGTTCAGTAGTGAGGCGGCCTAACCTATTGCAAAGAGCAGCCAAATGCGAAGAGTCGGCATGGTCTTCCGCTGCCATTCAGTTGTCCAAAACAAGTAACAATACATAGTCGAGCTCAATAAGAGTGAAAGCAGAGGGAAAAGTTTAATTGCCCCACATCAGAAGAGTCCCATGGCAAAATCAAAGTAAGGTCTTCTAGTTCCATTCAAATGTCAACAAACAGGATTCTGTACAGAGACGTACTCTAATCCGAACTTCGCTATACAGAATAGTACTCATTAATATAGAGTTATCATCTCAGGATCATCGACTGGGTGTGAAACAACGATATAAATACAGATGGAAAGAAATCGAGGGCATGCATTAAACAAACCAAGGAGTAACAGTTGCGGGTGGGCAGTCCACAAATGGCATATGCTGTCGAAATTGAGTGAGCTGCAATGCCGAGTTGAAACAACCACACTTCAAGCACAAGAAGAAACCGTTGCAGGTCAGAAAAATTGGGTCGTCCACAGAAAGCTGAAATGCGAAGCCGAATCAACCACCCTTCAATCAAGATCACGCGAGAGCGAGGTTGGATAACGCCAGAGCTAGTAGAGCGGAAGGAAATTCATCGAGGGAGATGGGTTATACTGTCAATCGATGGTCGGGAGGATGGTGTGGATTTGTTTGGGGTTAGGGTTTCGAAAGTCATGGCTACCAAGAGGTAGGAAAAAACTCTACATGTCAAGAGAGAACTTAGTTCAACCCAATTTTTGAATTCGGGCGAGAGATATTGAATGGGCACTATGGTGTAGCCGCGTTCGTTGTAGGCAATACATTTTCGTCCATCCCTTATCTACTGATCATCTCTCTTGTCCCGGGAGCCATAACTTATTAATTGGTTGGCCTCCAAAAGAGTTTTGAGCACTTTGCATACTTCACTTCATTGCTCTTCGCGTGCATGTTGCTAGTCAAGAGCTTGATGATGATCTTTGCAAGTATAGTTCCCGACTTCCTCATGGGAATCAAAAGGTGTGATGATGCTAAATGGAGGGTTTTTCAGGTTGCTAAATGATATCCCCAAGCTATTTTGGAGATATCCCATGTATTACATCTCCTTCCATAAGTATGCCAATCAAGGTTTCTTCAAGAATGAGTTCAAAGGGTTAATGTTTCCCAACCAGATGGGAGGATCACCTACAATAGGTGGTGAAGAAATCTTGAGAAATTATTGGCGAGTGGAAATGGACTACTCTAAATGAGTGGATCTTGCTATCTTACTTTGAATGGTGGTTGTTCACAGGCTAATGTTCCTTGGAATAATAAAGGCCGTGGAGAAGATGAAGCCACTGGTGAAAAACTTAAGGGCTAAATCTCTTAAACGTCCTAAACTTGTCAACGCCAAAATAATACAGGGAGCTAGGGTTAGTTAAGTGATGGTGTGAAATTTTGGTGTGTTTATCTTCAATTGTTGTTTAAGTAAATACATCTCCTTGTATGGATAATAATGAACTCTCTTAAATCATGGGTATGAAATGTTTGCTTTTATGCTTGATCGCAAAGACATGTTGAATGAGATTGTATCACACCATGCTTAACCAACAATCTCCCTATCTGACAAAGGAATTCTTAAGAACTATACCACAATATTCTCTAACTTAGACACTCATCTTTTGGATGCACTTCATGAGAACTCACAATTGATAGTTTCTCACTTATGGGCAAAAATCCAATTTCCTTTATTGGCTCAAATGGAGACATATTCTCAACATGATACTTTAAAATTCTGATAATTAGAGCTATCATTTTCATTAAAATGATCAGAACAATTGCCTCAAGGACATTTGTTGAACATTCAAATAGGAAAATTTGTTATCTTAAATACACTATCCCTTTCTTGCTACATATGATGAATGCATTCAGAAATCAAGACATTTCCCTAACAAGTCTGGAATAGAAAATTTGTTTCTGGAATAGAAATTCTGGTTTGTCATGCACCCCTAAGTATACCTAATAATTGCTTCGAGAGCATTGGTTGGCAAGACCACAAGAAATGGCTTATCAGAGAATAAAAGTTAGTTGGCGGCACTATTTTCACCCTCTATATAACTAAATCTACCCAATTTTCATCAAAAAAGACAAAATTACCCTCTATCATTCAATTGCAATTTAGATTTTGTGTTCTCAAATTTATTTACTTTCCTTTTGTAGTTCTTTTTTATATCTATATAGGATCTACTTACTATACATAAGAATTTCATATGTTTATTTTTTTATTTATTTTAGATTTCCCATTAATATTAAAAGCACTGTTTTTTATTGTTAGAATTACTTCCATAAAAAATTATTTTGTTGAAAAGAGATTTTCAAAAATCTAGTTCTTTTCCACAATATTGATCATATATTATGGATAAATTATTAAGTAGATGACATTTAATTATATCAAAACATTATATAAAGTAAGATTTTTTTGGAAATGCCAGTGAAATGTCATTATTTTGATTTGACAAAAATTAATATAAAAAAATATCAAGAACCTTATTATGCATAATGTTTTTAGTGTATTCCTATATATTCCTATAACACCTTAGATGCTCTATATAAAAAAAATCTCTCACCTGTATAATAAGGAAAAAAGATAAATTCTTTAATGTAGTAAATAAAGAGACTTGATATATGTTGTAGACTAATGAAATTACTAGAAGGTTCGCCAAAAAGTGAGCTTTTAAGATAAGAGAGACAAAAAATAGACAAGTTGTTAAGATCAATGATGAAAAAAAAATTCCAGTTTTCTACTATATCAAAGAATATCTTTTTTCCTTACTACTTACAAGATGATTTTACACGGAGTATGTAAAACGTTATAAGAATATCTAAGAATGCATTTTTCTATAATAAGCTAAAAAATAAAGTATGTGAAATATTTAATAAAACTATCATAAATAGAAAAAAGAAAGAATCGGGTCATCTGGTCTAGTCATTTTAACATGAGTGTGGGTGGACATAGTCATTTAGTGGGATGGAAATAGTGCTGCAAAAAGTGGGCTAAATTCTATAAAATAATGGCTAACACATGCAATCTGAGTTTGTCCAAACAGTTAAATATATAACAATGTAGTCCACAACAAAGAGGGCTGTTCATGAACAAGTTGGCTCATCAAATTTGGAATTTGACCGGGCCAAAACGACCTTTAAAAGACAAATGTATCTTTACTGTGATCTTGAAAAAGGTTTAGGTTGTCTCCTTTATCACACTGAAAGTTGAGGAATATGTGAATATTTTAGTATTGCGTCACTGTGATCCAAGTTGAAGTGATCTATGAGCTATACCGAGACAAGCCATCTAATAAATAAATAAATAAAGTGTGAATTTCCCACAATAGCTGTTGAAGTAGTCCATGATTGTAAAAGATAATTATTTGGTTTCTTTTCCTCTGCTGACAAAACTTTTCTTTAATTAACTACTTGACTATGGCGGTTGATTCATGATTACTCAAAAGGGCCTATCCCAATCAATGTGAGAATTAAGACATCGTAAACTCTCCCACTTAAAAAATTGGCATCCTCATTAGGGTTGAGTTGTATCACTTGGTGATACCCCTCTATATGATGTTCGGTCCAGCCATTTGTTTCGATTTGTCTGAGCCCTCACACACAAGCAATCACTCCCTATCTTTGTTGGATCAAATATGGTTGTGGTTTGTCCACAACTGTCGTGACCAATTTTTCGGGTTGCACTACCTAAAATTAGGCTAATGGATTACTAAGCCTAGACTTAGCTCGGGCTCTCCCAAGCCCATACCAACTCGCAATTTAAATTCAAATATCTAGCATGCAAAAAGGGAGTCGACACTAATCAGTTTATGGTAGGTCGATTAGACACCTAAATAAAATAATGGGAGAATCATCTTACTCCTACAAACCAGAGATTTGTGAGTTCGGAAACTTGATTACGTTAGATTTCTCTAACGCCCTTTCGGTACCTTTTCTTTTATCTTTTGAAAAAAAAAGTTTGGCAAGCAGCTTGAATTAATTTCACTTTCCTAACATGTGAGGTGATCATACGAGTGCGCAAACCATCAATTTAACACTCAAGAAAGCAAATAAAATAATGCAAGACTTACCTCAAAACAACGAAAGCATCTCGTATTGTTAGATCAAAATTCACATCAACAATCTTAGATATGATTTCTAATTAACAAGCAATCACTCAATTTTTGCCTTCACTTTTTAATGAGAATATAGTCCATATGCAATGCAATGCTTCTAATCTAATATGAAATAATATGGCATGACAAAATGTCCTAAATTATATGAATGATTAAAAAAAAACTAATGATTTTTAATAAACATGCAATAATTAAATATGCAATCTAAATTAACCAAAATGACCTAATTCTAATGACGGGTAATTTCTAATTAAATGAACCTAGCAACAATCACTAATGGGCCTAATTCTATATGACGTGCACATGATTTTTTTTGTATTTTTTATGAAAATTCGTGATTAAAATTGCTAAAAATCAAAATCTAACTAAAGCGAGACATTATCTATTATAAGTTAGGAGTAGATCAATCCGAATCCTATCTTAATCTAGAAAATTATCTCGTCATGCAATCCAATCCAAGAAATATTATCTAACCCTAGATACTACATGCATTTAAAAAAAAAAAAAATTCTATCATGCAACCTTATCTAGGAATCTATCTAGACTTAAAATTAAACATGCAATTCTATCTAATATGCAATGACGTGCAGAGAATGCCATAATTCTAATTTTTTTTCCCTTTTTTTTTATGAAATTCGAAATTAAAATTAAACATGCAATTCAAATAAAAGAAAACTAACATCCTAAATGAATGCACTTTTTCTTTTTCTTTTTCATGATTCAAAATAAAATCCCTATTCTAAACATGCAAGATAATAAATAAATAAAAAAAACAAACCTAATCCTAATTCAAATTTTTTTGGATTTTTTCCTCTTACGAAAATAAAATTGACTCAAACACCACGACATCAAATCAAACAAGATAAGATTGATATCCGAAAATTGGCGAACCATATCTCGTGCATGAGATCGGGTTGTCCAATTTAAAAATTAAATCGCGAATCGAATCTCGGGCATGAGATCGGATTGTCGATTTTTGCAAGGATTGCGAGTGGGATTTCGGGCGCGAAAATCGACCGACAACCCCTAATTTGAGGGCACTTTCATGTCGGAATATCAATCATATATTCAGGGAACAACTTCACTAAAAAAACAAGCTATAGAAGAAAATAAAAACAAACAAAAATAAATAAATAAAAGACTACCTAAATTTGAATTTTCCAAAAATCCAAAGGGTGATGTATGGATCACAATGGAAATTCGGGGCAGCACGGCTAAGGACGATGGCTGTGGTGGTGGGTCACCGTGAGTCGGTGGTCGCGGTCGAGTTCGTCACGAACGCTTGCGGTGGATGGCAGCGAGCCGTCATTGGCGCCGAGAGGACACTCGGGTGCCCTGCAAAACAGAAAAAATCCGGCGTCGTGGAGGGGCTCTCGATAGTGCTTGGCTTGGTGTTGTCTGTTCTTCCTCTGGAGGATATGAACAAAATCCAAAAAGAAACAAATCCACCGCTTGGACTTTGGGCTGATAAAAAATTTGTCTAGAAAATCTGCAGGGAAATTCAACCGAGATATGTGACATTGCAGGGCTGAAATCAATGCTATTGCGCGAGCTAGCAACACTAATTTCTAAATATTGAAGGTGCAGCAAGTTGGCTTTGGGGAGCACGCCAGTCTGTTTGGCAGCAAGAGCGACGAAATCGTGAAGGAAAGATCGGGACGACGGCTCGTCAACTTAATCCAACACGGGGTGCGGCGTCGCGGCTTAAATGAGGGAAGCGTCGTAGCAAGCGGGAGCGCAACGCCACGGTGGGAGGAATCACGAAGCCGAGACTACGAGGAAAATACCTCGCTCTCCCTCTATTCTCTCTCCAGATTTTTTGTGCATCCAGTGTTGATCGAGAGATATTCATCCCCCTCCTATTTGACGAAGCAAAGACCTATCTTTATGTCTTCTTCTCCCTTTTCTTACGGGCCTGTGTTGCTGGAAATTCGAAGCTTGCTGGATTTGAACCCCAACCTTCCCCTTCCATCTTGGAAGGAAGAGGTTGGGGTTCAAATCCCCACCTTTCGGGGGGGACGGGGGGGTTGGGATGGGGGCAGATTTCATTTCGGGTGGGTTTTATTCCCACGCCCGCAAAGGAGAGCGAGACGAAAGTTTCGGTAGCAGTGTTAGAGTAGAGCTTAGCGTGGGAGACCGACCAAAAAAAAAAAAAAAAAAACCATTGAATTGTCTATCCATCAACCGCTCATCAGGTTAGCAGGAGGGAAATATTGGCACGGATGAAGTTGCAATAGAGTAGTACAAAAACTGAAGATGTCTCCTCGTCTTCAAGGCGTCCGGGGCAGCAAAATCAAGACCACTATCAAGAAGGCACCCCCAGAATCTGTCCTCCCACTATCAAGGTTCCACCTCTCGTGATTTTTCTTCTCCGTTACTCTTCTTCTCGGATTGTACCCTCTTGTCTATAGGTTGGCCCCAATATCTCACGTCCTCTCCGCCTCACGTAGCAAGCGTGCTTCCCCCTCTCGCAGACCGATCGTACCCCTAAAAGAACGAACCAAAAGAATTTTTCTTTTTCTCTTGAGTTTTTGACCTCGAATTCCAGGGAAAAGCCCCCTTCGACGTTAATAAAAAAAACCAATGTGGCCGTATTTCTATTGTGTGGCCCCCTCAAAAGCCCTATGTGTTTTTCTTTTTATAGGCCATCGATTAGGGTTTTTAATTTTTCAAAATCAATATCCACGAAGATCTTTTTTCAAATGCAATATTCACTTTTCCGAACGCAATATTTGTTTCATATCTGCCCTATCCCCTATCCAAAAAAGTTCATATCTCGGAAAAATTTTAAAATTTTATTTTCCCGCGAGATAATTTTCAATTATTAAAAAAAACATGGGCTTGGGCCAACCCGCTCGCTTCGTGGGCCCCATCTAATTTGAACCCATCCGCCACCAGGTCAATAAAATGCAAAAAATGCAAATAACAAGTAAATGCACCTAAATCTATATGCTATGCAATTAAAAATATTATTTTTTTCAGGGATAATATTAACCCATAATTTTCTATGCAATAAATAAATAAACTAAATTGCCAAAATTTAGGTGTCAACAACAACCAAGCCTTTATTGGAGATGGTCCAGCTCTGATACTATCTGTAAAAGCTCGGCTCATTCCACATGAGCGAACTAATCTAAGCAAACACAAAAGGTAGTGGCCATTCGGGGGTGAGTGCTAATTTATAAATCACAGAAGATGACATCTTTCAACCAATGTATGGGCTCTTGATTAAATATAGAAAGGAGAGAGATGTCATGAGGACCGAGTTGACGCTAGCAAAATGTAAACAATGCCATACAATCTAAGCGAGCATTACACGATTCAAGTTCATCTAATTCCAACCAAGCAAGTGCTGGCAAAAATAAACAAGTGCTAAGAAGAAAATTTTCTTTCAAATAAACCAAGGCCTACACTACTATCTTGACCAAGCCTAGTTGAGGAAGGCGCGAAAAACAACTTATCAATTTAATGGGACATTTATTGGCTAATGTTGGTACTCATTTTTACCACATACTTTTCTAGATAAGTTTGACATTGAATGTCGGTACACCCTTTTAGTCAGAGAAGTGTAATTTAGTGAAGCCAGCTTTGACTACATTTTGATTAGAGCCATTAATATTTAGAATTGGCGTGTCCAGAAAATTAGTTGCTTCCTCGTACAGGAAATTTCACAAATTGATAAGAAGTAAATGCATGGGGCTAAGGACTTAGATCTACCCGTGAAAACAATGCTAGAAGTTATTAGAAAGTCCAACCTAAAATCTTAAGTTGGTAATTAGAATGGATCACGAGAAGAGACCCAATGTGAGCTTGGTTAAGGATTCGGAAATGAACAGGTGATCCTTTGTAAGGATCAACAAGGTCCAAAATACATTTGGTACAGTAGGAATCCTCAACAACCATGGCTGGATTCACAATCTGTACTTCATCAGAACTGTCTTGAGTTTGAAAGATCAAATGGGGGTTTAGAATAATGCTCTTTGCTCCTATGTTATCGAGATATGTTTCCCATACAAACCCATTCAACATTTCTGTATGATCAAGCATAATGTACATTATTATCCATGGAGGGAGATTTATTAATTCATCTACAATTTAAGATAAACACACCAGTTTACCACTGAAAAATAAGTAACCCTGACTTGCTGCCATATTAAGGCTTTGAAGAAGGGTTCTCCATGACATGTGTGGGATGTCTAGGAGATTTAGCCCTAAAGATTTTCACCAGCGGCTTCATCTTCTCCACTGCCTTTATAATTCCAAGGAACATTAGCCTATAAACAACCACCATCCCAAGCAAGGTAGCAAGATCCACCCATTTAGAGTAGCCCATCTCCACTTGCCAATAGCTTCTCAAGATTTCTTCACCACTGATCGTTGGTGACCCTCCCATCCGGTTGGGAAATATTAACCCTTCAAACTCATTCTTGAAGAAACCTTGGTTGGCATACTTATGGAAGGAGATGTAATACATGGGATATCTCCAGAATGGCTTGGGAGATCATCTGGCAACCTGAAAAACCCTCCATTTAGCATCATCACACCTTGAATTCCGGCACCGGTTATGATCCCCATGAGGAAGTCGGGGACTACACTTGCGACGATCATCATTAGGCTCTCGACTAGCAACATGCACACGAAGAGGACCAAAGCGAAGTACGCAAAGTGCTCGAAACTCTTTTTGGAGGCCAACCAAGTAATAAGCTATGGCTCCTGGGATAAGAGAGATGATTAGCAGATAAGGGATGGACGAAAATGTATTGCCTATCACGAACGCGGCTACACCATAATGCCCATTCAATCTCTCTCGCCCAAAGACCTGGTAAAATGAAAATGTAGGATTCTCAAGACTTCGGTACAATGAAAAGCAATCGGAGCATCAACATAAAAGAAAAGAAAAAAAAAGATTAAGAAAAATACCTTCATGTCCTCAACAAAGGAGGGGAATCCGCCGATTGCCATAAAAGTAAGAAATGCCGCAACGAACATTAGCATAGAACCTCTTGCCTGAAAATTCGTTAAAATTATGAAACTTGGTCAATGCAATGTGCAATAACTTTAAATCTCATTCTTCATTGATTTGGTCACTAGATTATTTAGAACACACCGTCACGCTAGAGAGCTTACCTGAATTGAGCCGTAGGTGAATCCAATGTCGTAGAAGATAGTCCCAACACACAGACACAATGCAATGTAGACTGCTAAACGAAGCCAGTAATACCCCAAGTCACGATACATGTTCACGAACGATCGCTTGGTTAGAACGAGGCTCTGGGTAAGGAAGCTTGCTTGACTCCCATGTCTTTCCAAATTTCCTCCAACGTTCTAATGGAAACACACAATTTATCAGAAATTCTCAGATTCTTATATTTTATAAGTTTCCAATCGACATAATATCGAAATTGCATACCTTTCCGGATATCTTGGACACTTGCTGCTGAAATTCGTGACACATCAAAGATGACAAATAAGATTTGACCAGAGTGTCAATGGCCTTTTCGGCATTCATGCCATTGCTTCCTTGTTCGATGTCCTGACAAGAAATTTCTGTTTCATTGGGTCCATGAAATTTCTTGAAATTATGGTCGAACAAATCAAGTTTCAGTAGCATGGCTTACTGCGTCAAAGTCCTTGTTAATCGTCTTGAGGTAGTGATCAGACGGATTTCTAAGCGTTGGACATGGGAAACCATTTGATGCAAAAAACTGCAAAAAGTAAATAAGGAAAAAAAAATAGTCAGGTAAATGTTCGCTGCTTGCTACAAGCAGAAGTTCATAACCTAGTAGTCCAGTATCCCAAGCACCTGTTCTGCCACTGATCTAAGGCCAAAAAAGACTGTTTTCCCAGAAGAAAGAAGGCAGAGATTGTGGAAAAGCTCAAAGACTTCACTGCTAGGCTGATGAATCGAGGCAATCACCGTCCTCTGGTCTTGACTGTCTAGCTTGGCAATGCGGTTCATCACATGGTATGACGCAGCGCTGTCGAGGCCGCTGGTTGGCTCGTCAAGGAAGAGTAGCATCGGGCGCGTCAGGATCTCGATGCAAATGCTCACTCTCCTTTTTTGGCCACCACTGAGGCCTTTGGCGCTGCCCCCACCTATCCTAGTATCTCTCGCATCTTGCAGTCCCATCTCTCTAATCGTTGCCTCAGCTCGCTCCTTCTTCTCCGAATTCGACATGGATTCTGGCAATTGGAGCTGAGCGGAGTAGTACACGGCTTCTCTCACCGTTAAAGTTGTTATCAGTGTGTCATCCTGAGTGACATAAGCCTATAACAAAACCAAAACGAAATATAAATAAAGTGAAATTTTACTACGAAGAACGATTTGTATAAACTACGATTTGGCTAGGAAATCTGCACATTGAAATTCAACTCAGCGCCACATCTATCAGCTAGGCTTACCGAAGTTCCGAAAGAAAGTGGTTGTTTGCGACCATTAATTAAGATCCCCCCTGTCTGTTGAGTGCTTGAACTTAGTCTCCCTGCAAAAAGTTGCTTCTTAAGAAAAAGGAAAGGGTAGAAACCGAGAGTAAAAATGAAAAAAATTAATAAATGTTATTTAAAGGTTACCGATATGTTAGTTACTTCGTCGATTGTTCTCCTCGAAAACAAATTAATCTACTTCTAAATGATTAATTGCTTGAATGTGAGGTAAAAAAGCAAATTCGATTAAATCTATTCAGCTGCAGCACAGTTGAATCTGCAGCAGCAATCCAAGAGGGCATACTAAAAATGAAACTTAACTTCCCACTCATGACCCTTATAACAAGCTACACTGAGGAAGAAGTGCAGAACAATTAGCTCAAAAAGATCCCCGTTGTATAACCATTCATCAACAGACGCCGCTTCCCATATTGGGTAGACAAATCGTGACCGGAAAGGTTATAACGGCAAAAGCCATTGGAATTTTTCATTTGGTACATTAGAAGAATCCATTTTACGACATATGTTGTGACATCTCGAAATTCGACCTCGTTTCGATAAAGTGAAATGGGCCTTTCGTCGACGTGCGTACGGTCCTTTTTCTCTCGAGCCTCGATCACTTCACGAGTTAACTAACCTATTGAGTGAAGCCGTTAAGGGATGTATCCGCGGTAAAAATCCCTAAAAGTTACTTAATTGGTTGGATTGGACTAAAATCGCGTCGATTGATTTTAACCACGAAATCAACTCGATTTCGGGAATCGAATTTTAAGCGTGTCATAATTCTTATTTTTGGACTTTGTCTCATCGTTCGTCAATTTATTGACGGTACCGAAATTTCGAAAAGAAATTATCGGAAGAAAAATCGAAGGAAAGAAAATAAAAAGAGAAAAGAAAAATAATTGGAATAATTGAAATAGTAAAATTATTTTACTATTTAATTATAATTATTTTTTTTTTTCTTCCATTTCTTTTTCTTTCTCTCTCTTCCCTCTCTCTCCCATTTTTCCCCATGTGCTCCCCCCATTCGTACGAGCCCCTCCCCCAAGCCAAATTGAATTTGGCCTCCCCTTCCCTTTTGACTAGTCAATTGGTTTTATCCCTTCCTTTTTCTTTTTCTTTTATTCTCTTTTCTCTCTCTCCTCTCTCTCTCTTCCTTCCCCACCCACGTGAACCGAAAGCCCCCTCCCCTTTCTTCTTCTTTCTTCTTCTTGTGAAAGAAAAACCAACAAACCAGAGGAGGAAGGAGCTCGCCGGACAGCCGCGCACCGCCCGTCGCCGCTGTTCCGCCGCCCACGCACCCGCGCCGCACCACTTGCCGCCGTTCACCCGCGCCTGTGCGCCCGTCCCCGTGCGCGACCAGCTGCTGCCCAGCTCGGCCGCCGCCTCCAGCCGCCGCCGCACGCCGCCCAGCCGCCGCCCTACCTCCCCGGAGTCCCCCCTCACCTCCACCGACCCTCCCCTCGCCGCCTCAGCCACCGGAAGCCCTCCGGCCAGCCCAATCCAGCAACCCACGAGTGGGTATTCCAGCAGCTTTAGGCCCGCTTTTGGGCCGTTTCCGGGCCCCGAACCCGAGACCCGCTTTGGAGTTTGTTGTTCCCCGTGCCGAGCCCGTCGATTTGGTACCGGTTGCGCGATTCCGGTGGGTAACCACACTAATGCTTGCTTAGTGGGTTAATTATACTTAATTGGTTGTTTAGTTTATTTAATTAAGCTTATGTGATTTGATTAGGGTTTATTAGTTGATTATGTTGTAAATTAGTCAAATTGAATGCGTAATTAGCAGTAGACATAGTCTACTTATTTATTGAGGGTAGTCTTAATTTTCCGACCCTTTATCGAGCTTCATTTGATATTTCGGGCCTAAGTAGAATTTTTGGCATTTAAATATTATTTTTCGAAATTAAATTAAATAATTATTTATTTTCCGAAAATTCAACTGTGATAATAGCGACCTAATATTATGCGATGACAGTGGTGAAGTTCGTTTATTTAATCGAGAACTTTATTTTTGAAAAACTGAATTTTTAATATTTATTATTTAATTTTCGAAATTAATTATTTATTTATTTATTTTTCGGAAATTAAGGCGGAGATAAGCCAATGACCGAAATTTAGTGTTGATTGTCGTGGCGCGGTCCGTTTATTTATTTGAGCTCTACGTTCTTGGAATTAATTAAATTGTGTTATTTTAGGGATTTACCCTAAATTGATTGGAATGGATTGAGATTGAGTTATTGATTGGAAAAATGGCCAAGTTTGTTTATTTAGCATTCTTATGCTTTATTGAGTTGTAAAGCGTGTGGAATGGTGAGAATGAATCGAAATATTTTGGGGTTGGGCCGATCATAAGATGCACGGTGTATGGACCTACGTGGTTCGGTGACTGGGGCGTCGCGCAAAAAACGCGCGCCTTAAAAACGCACGTATCGGTCTAGTACTCTTATTGTTATAGGCATACATGGTTCGGTGATGGGGAAGATCGCTGGCGAAAACGGCGCTTTAAAAACGCGTGCACTGTCTATTGAACACATTGTTGTAGGCATGTGTGGTTCGGTGATTAAGGGCATCACCTGGCGAAAAAACGGCGCCTTAAAACGCACACAATTGTCTATTGAGTATGAAGTATAGACAGGCGTGGTTCGGTGATTGAGGAATATCACTATGCGAAAACGGCGCCTTAAAGAACGCACGTAGACTGTCTATGACTCGTGGCAGGCGTGGTTCGGTGATGGAGGAATATCATTGTGCGAAAACGGCGCCTTAAAGAACGCATGTAGACTGCCTATGAATCGTGACGGGCGTGGTTCGGTGATGGGGAAAATCACTGTGCGAAAACGGCGCCTTAAAGAACGCACGTAGACCGTCTGTTACTTATGTCACCTTGGCGAAAACAACGCCCGAGAGCAATGATGGAGCTCTGTGACTAAGTGTACTATTGAAAGTTATATGGGATGGAAGGAATGACCGAGAGATGGTCCGATTGATCGATGATCCGACCTAAGTGTGATTTAATGTGATTGACCATTGCTTGAGTCTGATGTTGTAATTTGATTGATTGAATGGGAATGACCGTGAGTGGTCTTGTTGGTGTGAAATCGACTGGTCGATTTGATCGATCTTTTGATCGTGATGTGATTGCTTGGATGCCTATGTGATATGTGCTAACATGCGGGTGGAATGAGGCCAGCGTAGCCTCTCGACTCGTCTTGCTTAGGCAACCGAGCCAGTAGTGTATTGGCTCCCTAATTGAGTATTGCACTTGGGTAACTCGGCGGGACGTAGTCTCATCCCTTGTGGGATAACATTTCGGGATCCCGATGAGGAGGCGAGGAGGAGGAAATCGAGAAGGAAAACTTTGAGGTGAAACCGAAGGAGAAGAATTTTTGGAAGAAGAAGATAGCATCGAGAGGGATCTTGAGTACGATCCGGATGGGCTGAGATCCCATCTTCTTTTGTGAGCTCCATTTTGATGTGAATAGAGTTAAGAGTAAAAGTTGTGAATAGTTGTGAAGTACTCTAGTTTGTACTTGGTATAAAAGTTTGGTTATAAATTTCAATATGAAAATATGGCCGCTTTTCTATCCCGTTGTTTATTGTCGTTCTGGGATTTTCTTTATACTTCCGCTTGCGCATATTAAATGAACAGGGGTCGGCGTGCGTCCCTGGACGTCGCTATTAATCGACTGGGTGAGGGATGGCACGCGTTCGAGGATCGGGCGTGACATGTGTTCACTTTGGGAAATCCATGTCATTTCATTGACATTCGATATTGGTCGCTGGGACGTGCGAATAGCTAGGACCATTGCCACTTGTGGGGATTAATCCGATGTCATGGACATCCAACCTCGACAACATATAAACAAGAAAAAGCTGTCAAAAGGGTCCAGTCGCCATATCATTTGTTGACTCCTTTAGAGATAATTAGGATAATTCTCTAGGATATTTTCCTATATTTAAGATAATTAGAATAATTATATTGGTTTTTAGTATCTCTTTTTATTGGTTTTCTATAACTTTCAAGTTTGTGAGATATCTCTTTTGATTGTGCATATATTGATTAAAATATGTTAATTTTAATAGTATCTCATAAAGCCTATAAATAGGCTGATATACTTCACATTAACATATATCGAATTAAGGAGTTCCCACATCAGTTATGAAAAAATTTGGTGGTTAATTTATAAGTGTGAGGGATTACCTTACCTCTAAAGCTAGCCTTTTAGGTGAGGAAGGCCCAAGACAATAACTTTTCTCCACGTTAACATTGGTCCTTTGTATCTCTTTATGGGTAGTTTTATGTATCTTTCAAGATTCTGCGATCTCTCTTCTTTGTACATATTTTGATTGATATATGTTACCTTTAATAATATATCATAAAACCTATAAATAAGCTAATGTAGTCCCCAATAACATATATCGAATTATACTAAAATTTCTTAAATCTGTCTTAACTAACTCCTCCATGAGAGAGAAGGTGGGACAAGATTCATTGACTTTTCCTTTGTTCTTTTTAGTGACTATGAAATATTTGCGTTCTGCTTTCATTTATTTATTGTTCGTTTGTTTGTTTTCTAACCCAAGATGTCCGGCGTCTTAATTTATCATGAAAAATTAATATAATTTAAAGGACTGATCTGTATTTTATAAAGTGAGAGCGTGACGCGTGGACAATTTGCAAACAAGATCTACATTTGTGGATAGAAATGGCTACTTACCAGTCAATTTAGTTGAAATTTTCTCATAGAATCTTGGAAGTTAGATCTCATTTTGAGTTTGCTTTACATGTAGGATATTAAAACATGAAAATGACATAAATCACCTAACCATCTATATAGAAAGAGAGATTTATTCGAAACGGTACCTCCAAGGGCATCGAGGAGCGTTGACTTGCCACTGCCCGAAGGACCCATGACAGCAAGCATCCGGCCCGGCTCGGCATAACCGGTCAGCCCCTGCAATATGGGACGTGTCCCATTCCTCCGGTCCAGCACCGTCACCCACAAGTCCTTCCATGTCAACACCATCCCGTTCCCGTTCTCGTGTGCTCCTGTAGCCTGGTCAGGTCGAGATCCTTCGCCTCCGCCATGGACTTCCCATGGGGGCACTTCGTGGTCACGGGCATCTCGAGTATCGGCTTTGCCAATACTGAATGGAAAGATGACGTCGTGGCTTCGGGCGGACACACCATCATCCTCTTCTTCGGGAACGTCGTCAACTTTCTCGGGAGGCAGCAATGAGATTGTCTGAGGCGGGCTCGGACTCCACCTGGGAACATAGATGGGAGAAGTAGACTCCATTGAAAAGAAGAAAATTCGTTGCCGCCGCCGCCCTTTTCTTCTCTCTCTCTCTCTCTCTCTCTCTCTCTTCCTAGAGCTGTTGGATTGAAGATTAAGAAGATGGCGATGTCGTTGTGGTATTTATAGGGAGCTAAGAATTCGAACGCGGGTTTTGAAACGATTCAAAGAAAGTGGGGAGATGGTGGATGGAAAGGAGTGTGAACGGTGATGGGAATACCACTTTATGCTCTAGCTTTCCTCGTTGGACTTAACCACTTTATAACCAATGAATAGCCCCCAAACAAAATGGTGAATTGGGAATCACCTAGTCTCTGGCGGCTTTCTCATGGATAGTACCTTCCTCGTATTTTTAGCGATTTTCTAAACGCGTACAAACATCTGATTTTTTTTCAATAGCTATTGCATTAGTCGGCACCAATTGGCAACTGACTAATCTACAATAGTTGTGACGGTCCTTCCATCCCAACCACGGCGAGTCCGTTGAATTAATACTACCAACTCAAATATAATTTGACCATGTAATTAAAATAACATCCGTGGCGAGCCCAGTAGCTCAATACTTAATATCATATCGATGTCGACAATATGTACCGCACTCTGGGAATTGATAGAACTGAGGAAGGGGTGAATTGATATAATCTATGTAACCTATAGAAAGATTCTTCCATAATTTAAATTATCTTTGACATCGGTTATGGGTTTAATAAAAAAGATCCCATATCTCATTGATAGTACCTTCCACCTATTTTTAGCGGTTTTCTAAACACATACAAACATGTGATTTTTTTTTTAATAGCTATTGCATTAGTCGGCACCAATTAGCAATCGACTAATCTGCAATAGTTGTGACATTCCTCCCATCCCAACCACGGCGAGTCCGTTAAATTAATACCACCAACTTAAATATTATTGGGGCATATAACTAAAAAACATCCGTGGCGAGCCTGATAGATCAATACTATATATTAAATTGACGTCAACAATATGAACTACATTCTGAGAATTGATAGAACCGACGAATAGGTGAATTGATATAATCTAACTATGTAAGGTATAGAAAGATTCTTCCAGTATTTGATTATCTTTGACATCGCTAATGGGTTTGATCAGAAAGATCCCATCTCTCATCCTTGGATGCTCATGTCCATTCTTACGATCCTACATCTTTTAAGAAATGGTCTCACCATTGATCGCAATTATGCATCATGAATCTATGCTTTGACCTATGGTTAGTTGGTTAAGTGCTAGAAAAATTGTCCAAAAAGTCTCAAACTTATTACACTTTTGTCAATTTAATTATAAACCTTTCAATTTAACTAATTGAATTCTAAACATTCTCATGTCTTGCCAATCGAGTCTATACGACCAATTTTGGCCGGAAATCGCTAATGTAGATGTTGATCGTCTTATATGGCACAACCAATACTAACATGGATAATTTTAATAATATTTTCAACATCTTTCTATTTTTATTAATTTTATTAATTTTTCTTTTCTTTGTCCTCTTTTCTTTTCTTTTCTTTTTTTGTATAACTCTAGGTTCGACCTCACCTAGTTTGTGCAAGGTCATTGCTATCCTCACTTGTTGCCATAAGCGAGGCGGTGTGGCAACACTCAATTTTCTAAGTTGTTTCCGATTAAATAAATCGGGCTTTTCGTCGACGCTGTCATAGTCTATTCTCCAGTTGGCCACTCACGAGATAACTGGTCTATCTGGGGAAATAATTAAGGAATCTAAATGCAATGGACTTGAGAATTCGACCAGGAATCGACTGCTCGACCGTGTCTATCTGTCGAGATCATTACGGCACTGTCGAAATCGATTAGAGACCGAAGATAGGTCAATTCGACTGAGATATGTGATCAGAGTGTGGGTGATTCCACCTGATTGCAAAATACTTGTCGATCGGCACTAGATCGATTTTTCGATCGTTTTGGTACCCGGTGTTCGTATTTGAAATCTCGAGATTTTCACGACAACCGAGAGTCGCCAATGTGTCGGAGATGTACATTGTGACTCGAGATAAATCGATCACGGGTCAATTGCACCGAAAATTCCTAAAAACTACCCGGTAGACTAGGTCACGTTAAAAGCGCACCGGAATGAAATTAACTGCTTATTTGAACCCAATTTCAGAAATTGAAAGTTCTGTGGTGTCACGAGCTATATTAGAATGTCGACTCATCTTCCGAAAATTTTCTGGAGATACCGGTATTTTTACGGAAAATCGAATCGGACGCCGTGGAAAATTAGCGGAAATTCGCATGGCCGAATCAAGAGATTTTCAACTCGGCTAGCCTATACGTTATTGTGGGGACTTATAGAAAATTATTTGAGATTTTTCTATCACAAATTGAACCTCAATTTGGGAAATTGAGTGAGGAAATTGAAGACAAAAAAAAAATGGAAATTCGGAGCTATGGTTTGAGGGCTGCATTTTGGCACCAAAATTGGATAAATTGTGGATATTAAGACAAGAAAATGATTGAGGGACATGAGAGGATAAGTATTTGGACTCTAGGGGACTAGGTCATGATGGAATAGATATTTGTTTTAGACTTTTCTTCCCCTAGCTCAATCTTCCTTCACATGTTTGTTGCTACCCTCCATCTACGACCGATCTCCTTGCCCTTTTATTTTATTCACTCGGTCCGCTTCTTCTGTCTCTCTCGTTGAACTCTCTGCCATCTCACCATCTCAAGTTTTCTGCCCATCTCCCTCCACGAAGTAGTTTGGGCCATCATCATTCCCATTTTTCCTTCCATCGTGCGGACGCCAGTCAACCAAGCCTTCTTCTCCTCAATTTGTTGACCGAAGCCAGCACTTCTTCGCGCGCCCACCGATCCACTCAGCCCCGAAGTGCTCCACCGTTTGTTGCAGCTCATCTCACGCGTGGGCCAACAATCCACCGAAGCGTCGCCATCGAAGACCTTAGCTGCTTCTCTCCCCAAGGCCACGCGTCCAACAGCATCGAAGCAGAATCCACCGAGCACGTTCAGCCGCAAGAAGACCTAGCGAGCTGCTCCTTCCATCCGCGTGTCTTCAAGCTGCAGCCCATCAACCGAGCGGCCCGTGTCTTCAGCTTCAGTCTTGCCGCGTCTTCAGCTTCATCGGTCAAAGCCCAGCTTCCACGCTCGTGAAATCCACCGAAGACAGGCCCACATTTTCTTCGGCCCAGCTTGCAAAGAATCAGCCCAGCAGGTTTTTATTTTCAGCAAGCCCGTGAAGGTTCAGCCCACTTGAAGTCAGGCCCAATTCCAGCAAGTTAATGAAGCCCAGTCCAGTTGAAAACAAATCTCGCCGGGCTGAGATTTGTTGGCCGTTTTTAGCCTGGTCGAGAATCCGCCGACACCGCCGAAAAATTAAGATTTCGGCCGCCGTCGCGTCGCTCGCGGCAACCGGTTTCGCGATACACCGGTGAGTTTATTCTCTAAACTCTTCTTAGTAGCTTTGATCTTGGGGTGTTTAGATTTATTTAATTAGAATTATATGGTTAGTTAGATTAAATTAATGATTTAATTATTTAATTGAGTATGTTAGGTGGTTAGCATGGTTGGCTAAGGCCTATTTAAATTGTCTATTTATCTGAAGGGTTCGGGAAATTTTCCGGGTCCGTATTGGTATTTAATTTAATAATTTTGGCCTAGATTAATATTTTTAGAAATTAAATTGAATTAATTATTTATTTATTAATTATTTTTCCGGAAATTAGGCGGGATGGCGGTGACCAATTTCGTGCCGATTGAATGGTGTGGTTAGTTTTTGCAATTGAGTGTTAAATTATGCAAATTGAGTGATGATTGGATTTTTGGTATTTAATTCCAAAATTGTGAATTTTCAATATTTACTCGAAAATCCCGGGTGTCGGATTTTAACACCGAAAATGGTTTTATATGCTATATAAAATAGTGGGATTTTAAAAAGAAAGAATGTCAATTTTTCTCGAGTTGAAGCCATTAGTGTGCACTCCACACACGACTATTTTCATGCGTATTTCTAATACAAAGAAAAAGGCCAGGTTCACCATTTTAATTGAAGCATTTGAGTTCAATGCACGGTGCCCTGGGCCATATTTGAGTGATCGTGTGATGACAATGAGAAATCGTCCCGGGCTGTTGAGTTGGATGTTATCCCTATTTGGGATACCCCTTGATAAAGGGTGCCTGGCGCAAGAGATTCCGACCCTATGCTCCTTCTCGAAAAGCCGTCGACGTAGTGACGTGCCGTGCTCACCGGGGTGAGACGATGCCAAGAATGCTTTAGAAGACCGCCGAACGAGAGTAGGCCGTGCTATATGCCGATATCAAAACTAGAACGCATGATGATTTGAGTATTGTGTTCCAATTAATTGAGCTTGAGTGATGCTTTCTAATTTGTGAAATGAGCATCACCTCCGGGGTGGAACCGAGACGAGGTAAGTATCCTTGATTGTGTGATTGCGTGCTTAGGATGCTTCTTGCGTCTTTCCCTCCTACAAGCAGCTTTAGAGTTTAGACCTACGGAGACATTGTCTCACCGGTTATTATATAACCACTTTCGGGTCATCGAGTGGAGGACTTGGAGCGAGAGGGAGGTGATTTGAAGCATGGGTCTGATAGGGCCGCTTCTTTTTGGAGAATCTTTTGTAGTTTTTTGACCATGACTCTTGTACTGACTCAGCATATGTTTATAAAGGCATGTTTGTTTGTGAAATTGTTGTTTTGCTTTTCTATCCCAAGATGGTTCTTGTCGGGGGGGATTCTTTTTCGCTTCCGCATGCGCACATAAAGTAAAAGGGTCGGCGGCTAGTCCCGGGAAGTCGCAAAATTTTATCGACTGCAGGAGAGGGATGGGTACGCGCTCGGGGTTCGGGCGTGACGGTCGACCCTCCCCAAATTTAAGCGAGGATTGCAACTTGGCCTTTTGGCTAGAAAGGGCCAGGACACCCTCACTTGTGGTCCATGAGGGTGTGAAGGCCCTTACCTTTGGCTAGCGAGGGCCAGTGATCTCACAGACCTAGAGTTAGAAAAAAAATGATAAAATAATACAATTTTTTTGGAAAAGTATTAAATATTATTAAAATCGTTTTACATAAGCACTATCGTGCCATGTAAGATAGCCGATCATATTAATGAATCTTGACCAAAATTGATTAAATGGACTTAATTAGTAAAACGTAAAAAATTTTAAAACTCAATTGGTATGTTACTCAAAACATAAATTAAGCAGGTTTCCTAAAGAATCCGCAGCAGCCAGATTGAAAGATCGATTTTGAAACCAACAGTTTCAGAACCAATCGCTTTGGTTCTCAATTCCAATCTGTTGAAACCAAAGGCCACGAGGATACGTGGAAGAATTTATTCAACGTTGCCACGCGGTAGACATTTCACTAAGAAAAGTAAATAAAGATGAAAGATTTTGAAAATATAAAACAGGTTTGCCGTGTGTAATTTCACTTTGCTTATGTGATTTTGATGTCACGTAAATTTGTCATTTGACAACCATTCAACTTTTGACTTATAACATTAATCTCTTTTGACTTTTAACATCCGTTCACTCTCAATTTAAAAAGATGGATAAGGATAAAATATCTTGAAATACATATTTTATCTATTCAATTTGAAATTAAAATTAACAGAAGAAGTCTATCATAATTACCTCAATAATATACTACATGGATAAACATATGGTTTATCCATTTAAGCTAACGTGAATAAAATAATATGAAACGAAAGCTTATTAAATACATACGTAAGTTTCACTTAATATTCACTAAGCCTTTTTCATTACAACAAAGTCAATTCCTCAAAAAAAAAAAAAAAAAGTAACTACATTGATGAAACTCTCTCTCTCTCTCTCTCTCTCATCACAGCCTCTCTCCTTTCTCATCAGCTCCCTTGAGTTGTAGCCATTGTGTTGTTGCATGGTTGCGAAATTCATGAAGACGTGCTGTTCATAAAATTCTAAACGCAAGTGAACGTGTCGAACAAGTAATATAATGATGAGAAAAAGTATCGTCCCACCTGAGATCGATAATTAATAAACTAATTAACTACTAAAATAGATTAATTCTAAAATTTATCTAACAGATCAAAATATAATTGAGAATAAATTAAAAATAAAATTTGTAAACTAAATGCAGTAAATCGATCGATAAATATGTTAGAGCATCTCGATTTCACCATAACCACTAGATATGAATTTCATATTATCAAAGTGAATACAAGAACGATATCAAACATGTGATAGCGGAATTTCCTAACCTATTTACTATCCTATCTCTAGGTATAGAAACCTACTCGTTTATTAATCCACTATATCTCTATGTGAATTAAAATAAACATGAGTGCATTAAGAACTATGAATATTCCCAGCTTACAATAAGTCTTTTGGATCACCTTATCACCGAAAAACACAAAATAACGCGGTATATCTCTATCCACGTTTAATTCATAGTTATATATTATAATGAGCAATTGCATATCATCACTTCTCAGTCTTAGACATGCACATCAGATCATTCAAGTGGTGGCCAGTCACTCAAACGCATTAGGCACAATAATATATAACTCACATGAATGAAATCAATTATAAAACATAAAAATTATGAAATTCACATCATCATGGTTAGGCTACATCGTAGCCCTAACAAAAGAAAATTAGAACATAGTAGATGAATAAATAAAAATATAAATTAAACTCAGCATCTTGAATCAAAGAACAAGAATTTTGTCACCACTTTTGTCTTCTCTTCAAAATACTTGAAAAACTCTCTGAACAATGAAAAACGATCTAACAGAAAAACTCTCTAGAACCTAGCTGCTCTTCCTCTTTATTCTCCTCTTCATAGGATATATCCAAGATCTTTATCTCTAAACAATTGCGCACAAAATCAGGGAGTAAATCGAGGGATTTTGATTTGATATCTATCTCCCCGCTCGTCTGCTTGATTTAAATTCCTCGCTTTGCCATCTTTTTCCTTATCTTCTCCATATATCATTATTCTGCATAAATAAGGAAAATTCAAATAATCGAAGGAAATCCAAATATTTTCTCATAGATATTGCATTAATTGTTACCTAAAATAGGTAAAATAACTCTATTTTTATAGAGTTATCACGTGCATTTGTTCCTATTGACTTATTGTTTTGCCTTGTGCACTTGTGCTCGTTTTTTATGTTCACGAGCTTTCGTTGTTCTTGAATATGAGGAAAAATTTTAAATAAAAGCTTGAAATACAGTCATTTTTCTAAAAGAGAGTTCATAATAAATTTTATCTCTAATAAGAACTTGAAGTGATCAACTTTAGTCTCAAATAAAAAGACAAGTTCACCAACCGACCAAATCTTTACCAACTAGCTTACCAGTAGGAACATCAATAGCCATATTGTCTGAAACTTTCTACCTTAAGCCAATTGAAGAAGCTCCAAATTGATGCTGGGGTTCTTGGAGAAAAATTTTCAGGCAATTTTCCTCTTAATATCATTGACATAGCTTCTATTCAGGGCTCTATATGTTCCCTGATCATTCGGCTGATAACGACCTTGGTCTCTATATGTTCTTTGATCATTCGGCTGACAACGACCTCAACCCTAGGTAAGAGTTGCCAGCATCTATCCAAATTTTAATGAGGATCAAGACATCCAAGATAAGTGGTCTGACCAATTGAGAGTGCCCAACAACTCATACCCTTCATTGACTAGCTTCTTCAATTCTTTCAATTCTCTATTCAAATGATCCAGTTCAAATCTACGTCTATGATTCGCTTTGGACAAAAGAAATGGGTATTAAAGATTCTCATCAATGCTTTGCACTAGTCACTACAAGTACCAAACCTTATCTTCCATATGGGCTTCTTCAATTTGAGTCAAAACATAAAATTCCAAATAAAATTGCCTTGATTTTATTACTAGTTACTACCGGAATAAACTGACCAATGAAAATTTGATCGATTGGTGTGGTCAAGCCCTTATTAAAATTGAATTTGTTCACTCCTAACTTTTGAAAAAAATACCATCATAGGCCAATTCCCTTGTCTCTTTTTTTTTTTTTTTTTTTTTTTGGGTGTTTTTTTTTGGGGGGGGTTGTTTCTTCTGATTGTTCGCAGCCACTTTTTTATACGGAAGGAAAATAAAAAGGGAGGGAAAGTGAGCGGAGCAAAAGAAATTCAAATTATTTACGCGGAATGGCGATTTTACCCTTCAAGGAAAACCTGCACCATTTTTGAATTCCCCCCTTGTTCACTCTCTCTTCCCCAAATTTTCCTAGCGAACATCTTCTCCGGCGGTCTGAAAATCCGCCGGCGCTCTGCTTCTCTTCCTTCTCTCCGCCGGCGACCGCGCCTGCACGGCCTGATGATGTGATGGGGACCGGACTGCGGTTGCGAAGCTTGGCCTGAGCCACGTCCTCCTCCGACCCGCCGCCCGGCGTACCGTCTCCACGCGTGAGTTCGCTTCTCCAAATCGTTCTCGTGGCTTGAAGTTTCTCTAGACATCGACCGTGAAATCGGGAGAAATTCCCCTTTTTCGAAGTACCCTCGTGATCTTGGATAGAAATCTTGGGAAATTTCGGGGGTTCGATTCGACGAAATCTGTCCCGGGTTTCGGTGGCTTAAAGTTTCTCTAGACATTGACTGTGAAGTCGGAGAAATTCCCTTTTGAAGCTGATTTTAACATGACTCTCGTGATTTTGGATGGAAATCGTGGGGAATTTGGGGGGTTTGATTTGACGATATCCGTCCCGGATCATAAAGATACTTGGGCTTGGACGATAGATACAGTGCCGCGGTTCTTGCCTGCCAATTCCCCGGCATTCGATGTTCTGTCCCTAATGGCGCATCGAATTTACTTTTTGACTTTCTGCAGGGTGATAAAAGGGGGAGTATTAGATGATTTCGAGAGCACTTTTGTTAGTGTCGACTCACATTGTTAAATGGGTGTGTTTCTTCAGGCTCTGGCACCATTCAGTGGTGAGGTTCCTACACCGCTCTATCGAACGGCTGCTTACAAGACCATTTTGCTAGCGGCTAGTCCCATTTGCCCGTTGCGCCCGAGGGTGCGTGACGCAAACTGAAATCTCTAAATGCCAAGAAAGAGAGGGAAGCGAACTGTTAAACGACCCCCTTCACCGCCTGGTGGAGATGAGGAAAGGCCATTAGACAAAGCCCAGGACGATGCTTCGACGGATCCGGAAGGTGCACGATTCATATCTTCAGCGGCATTGAATCTATTTATTATGATCATTTTTGCTGTTGTATGCAGTTAATCCACTTGCAGTTTCTAGGCCTTCAATTTGGATGGCCATTATCCTTCTATGATGTTAGAACTATTTGGGTTATATAGGTTCTTGAACTTTTGACGACTTCAATATGTGGTTAATTAAGTTGCCCATAGTAAGACTAGATATATGTTAAGTGCTGGCTTAAGGATTCTCAATCCAAAGTACATTGATCAATCGTAAATGTTTACATTTAGAGGTAAACTGCAACTGAGTTTTTTGCTAATATTTAGGGGAAATTTGGAAACTGTTTAAGCACCTATCCTGGCGGTTTTTCCTTGGTTAAGTGGTTTTTCCATTAGAAGTTGAGATGGGTTGTCTTGAAATATTTTAGGTTGTGTAATTGTATTCTTGGGTCTTTCTTATGTTTTTTCACGTATCTAATGAATGTCCACAGTGGAAAAAAGAGTTGCAGCAATCAGAGCTATTCGTGATGTACAGATTGAGCATTTGCTGACTGAGTTACGTCTACTGCGCTCTTGTATGACCGAGGAACAGATGGGAAGTCCCGTGCTTCAGTTTTTCACTGAAAATCTTCCACATCTATCGTTTGAGCTAGACAGAGAAGATGGGCAGTTCGAAGTCCATTGGGGAAATAAAGATGGAAAATTATGTCTGGACAACACTGATGGAAAAACTCTACATGCTTCACTTGTCCACCGAATGTCCATAGCTCATTCTGGAAACTCTGATGCAGTTCCATACTTTGGTGGCTTTGAGTTTTCCAGCAAAGGCGGTACATTTTTGTTCTTAAAGCATGCATAACGTAGGAAAGATATTCAAAATCCAACTCCTATACTCAGTGGATCTACTTGATTGTTGCAGGGAAAGCAGGCCTTTTTAGTTCAGAAAATCTGCAAGTGAGCGACTTCGTATGTCTTTCAAAGCTTTCATCGTCTAGCTTTTAGCCCTATTAGATGATGCGGCTTAAAGACAGGCACCCTTAAGAATCTTTTGCCTCTTGCCACTGCTGTCTTCTCCTTTTTTAATGGACAACCAACAGATACTCAAACCAGTCTGCAAAGATTATTCCTTCTTTGATCTTGTTTTAGATAGAGACTGTTCCTGATATAGTAATTTCATCTTTCTAAAGATGAAATTTATGAGTTCTACCCTTTTACAAATACCAGTTCATTTAATGACAGTAGGGCGTCTATAGAATCTTGCACCTAACCTGACTTTGCTTCTACCTTCACTCATGAATTTCATGTTATATTTAAAAAATTGTTATAGGTTTTGGATGAGCCATCGGACTGTCAGATGCTTGGGCTGCCGGATACTCTTAGAACTCCTGGGGTTAGTTTCTGAATAACTATTTGGTACCCCCCCCAAAAAAAAAAAAAAAAAAAAAAAACCTTCTCTCTCTTCTCTTCTTGAATTTTGGCTATTTGAAAGAATTTGACGAATAACAGATTTAAGGTCCCGAAGTCATTGTCTTGGTAACTTAGACATATCTATCATTTCAGCATGGAGATGAAGTTATTGTGATTGTCAAATAAGTGGGTATTGAACTAAACAGGAAGGACTTAAAAGTATAAGTCATAATTTATTTAGAACACAAATTATGGCCTGCCTAACTTTCAAGTGTTATGTTTTGACCCCAAAAAAAAAAAAAAAAAACAATTTAGAGTGTTATGAACCCACCTTATTCTCAGTAAAAATTCATATCCTCAACCAATTTTGATAGAAAATATTTTTTTGTTTTAAGTTTCATGTAAAATCTATGTCAATTTGCGGCTATGTGGATATTATCATTCATATCTGAGGCCAGTGAGCCTTTTCCAGTTCGAATTGTAACCTCAAATTTATTTTTTCATTTTAACGTAAAGTTTTCTGCCGAAAAAGTCTTGATGTAAAATTGAGATAGGCACTATGCATCATTTTAGAAGTAAAGCATATAAACAACGTAGGAGGTATGATAGAAACTGTGGACCTTATTGGAACTTTTGAGGCTATGTATCAGAGCTTTGCTAGACATTTTATATAACTGTGGTGACATGATTGCCCATTTAAAACCTATTAGTAAAAGATGTGCCAAGTTTCTATGTTCAGCCAAGACTTGTAAGAATGCGTACCTTTACATCTGCTTTTAAATGGTTTTTTTGCTGAAATTATTCAGCTAAATAGTGACATAGTGACATTAAAAGTAGTCACATGTCCAGAACTACATGATTTTCAGCACTAACGTAGTCATCAAATAATTAGTGCCCTCCGCTACTTTGTGATGGAATTCTTCTGCTCCATATATGGTATGTAATTCTCTTTCACCTCATTGCTTGCTCTCTGCAGCTGAGTAGCCAAAGGCTCTCCATAGGGATGACACCTAAAACCTTAAGGTTGCCTAAGCCTGGGGAGATGCTTCTATCTGTTCGTGGTTCTCCTCTCGGTGTCTACAAAGAAGAGAACATGGAAGTGATAAAGGGTATGATTGGATCTGTGTTGGAACTTTTTTTCATTAAGATGTAAAGACAAGGAATTTGTTTAATCGGAAGGGTCAAATGGACTAGCGGCAGATGGAGGGATATTGCTTTTCAGAGTGGAAACTATCCTCTTTCTCTCTCTTAACCCGTGTTTCTTTCTTCAATTGCAGAATCTGATGAAGATTGACGAGATTTAAATCTGTCAGGCATCATGCTTCAGGAGTGGCAGCAAAATGTTGATTCAGTCTAATTGCCACTGCTATAATAGTGAAGCTTTTGCCATGATTAGTGAATCTGAGCTTGTATTGAAAATTGAATTGCTGCTGCTTATTCTCCTAACATTGGAAATAGGTGCTGGGCTACTGCACTGTCTCGTTTCTGGGGATGTATTCTTCTTTTTTATGTCAATGGGTCAAGTAGATTATTGAGCTTGTTCAGTCACATGCACCATCAAATGTTTCTTCTGCATAGCTAACTCAGGTTTGCTGATCCATTGCCTTTGCCTGTCAATCTCAAAAATATTTTTCTAGCCTGACACATTAAGACTGCAGTTCTTTTTGCAGGGACAAAAACTTTTATGGCATGATTGGAAATTCATGACTTCCCATCTAGCACATGAGCCCGGTTGTATGATGTGCTAGTAGTTCATGAATGCACTGTTTGCTAAATTGACTGGTTCAATGATATACGATAAATTCCAATGTGGACATACATGATAAAGAATGGAATCAACTAGTTTACATTCTCTGTTTTCATTCCTTACCCATCACAACCTGCACGTATATGACGATTGAAGACTAGATTCCCTACCAGCAGTCCTAATCCTCCCACAACCAACCGACAAGTTCCTGATGGATCTTGTAGGTGGACAAGTTCGGAAGCCAAATCTGTTCTCTGGGTTCATGAATCGACTGATCAAGCAAATCATTACCAGTGACCCTGCCAGAGTATAACCCATGATTGCCAACCCAATGGTTTTGGCCAACACAATGTACATGCCCGAAGCAAAGGCTAGTACCATACCTAGAACAGCAATGTAAATACCGACTCCAGCAACATGCACATGTCGCATTCCCACGGGCTCGAAATTCGCCAGTTAGAGACAAATCGAACAGGAGGTAGATTGCCAGGACTGAGAAACAAAATGCTGTTGTGTTAAACACCACAAAGGCTTTGAAAGCCGCTTGTCTCGCGAAAGTTGCTGTCCCTTGATCGGGCCCAACATCATTGTAGCCGCCAGGCATTGTGAATGCTGCCGTGAAGGTGACGGTGGCAATAAACACTGCGATGAGCAGATGGCTGTCATGCACACATCCTTTTGATTTATTGAATTTTCTCGGTTGACTATACTCCCTGTGGTTATGGAAATGCTAGATCTTTCCTCACTGTTAAGTTTAATTAAGTTTCCTTTATTATCATAGTTTATTTCCTTCTTTTATTATTAGAGTTTTATTTCCCTTTTTACTTACGTAAGGGTATTATTGTCATATACAATTTATATTTAATATAAATACAATGGGTGTAGGGTTTCTGTTACTACAGAAAAACTACAGCCCTCTCTTTCTTTCTTTTACGTTCTCCTTCTCCTCCTCCTCTCTATTCCTTCTCTCTTCCTTCTTTATCTCTTTCTACTTGCTGCGGGTTCTTTGATCAACTTTGTGACATGGTATCAGAGCAGATCTAACTACCTGATTATTTGATCATATTGCTGGTTTGAGAGTCCCTTAGTAACCCTAATTCTTCTCTGGTGCGCAACCACCTAAAGTTGCAATTTTTATGGGTTTTCTTTTTGAGTCTCGATATATATGAGATCAAAAGATATCAGATTCATCAGGTTTGATTTCTGAACATGGATTACGACACTTATTGATCGGTGGATTCAAGAATCAAAGTATTTATTTGATTATGGTTGACTGATTTTTCTGGGTTCCCTTTGGTTAACTGATCGAAGATATCGATTCATTAGTGTTGCTGTTTTGTTTCTTGCACTAAAGTTTCAGCCTTCTTGATTAAGTGGTAAATATATTTATATTGAGACTATCATCATGAGTGATACTAAGACTTCTACAGATAGTGTCAATGTTCAAATTACCACTATTAAATTAAATGGATCTTCCAATTACTTGTTATGGGCCCAAGGCGTGAAGGTCTATATTAATGCCAAAGGGAAACTCCATTATCTTACTACAGACCCTCCTGCTGAAAATTCTAGAGACTATAGTGATTGGATGAGACAGAATGATACACTTTTGGTGTGGTTATGGAATAGCATGGAACCATCCATCGCTGCTAATGTCATGTTCCACACAACTTGCTAAAGGAGTGTGGGATGATCTTATGGAGAGTTACTCACAAGACAAAAATATGTCTAGAGTTTATGAATTATATGAGAAGATCTTTAATTTTAAACAGGAGACAAGTCTCTTGGAGAGTATTATAGTGCTTTGAAAGGTATGTGGGAAGAACTCAATCTTTATCAGCCCATCACTACTGATCTTGAGAGACTTAAGACACAACGAGCTGAATTTCAAGTGGCCAAGTTTTTATCTGGTTTGAATGTTGACTTACAGCCTGTGAAGAGTCAGCTTCTTGCTGGAGAGAGAGTTCCTTCTATGAATGAAGCATTTTGTCGAATTCAGCGCATTGTCCCTCCGTCTTCTACGTCATCTAAAGACAATTCCGCATTTGTGGCTAGTAGTGGTGGTCGTGGTCGTGGTGGTTTTTCCAATAGAGGTCGTGGTTTCGGAGGAGGTCGTAGTCGTGGTGGTGGACGTAGTGGACAAAATTCTGATCGAGATAGCCGTCAGTGTATATTTTGTGGCAAATCTGGTCATATTATTGACACATGTTGGGCCAAGCATGGCAAGCCTGAGTGGACTCAACGATTAATTACTGCAAATGCTGTTGTGTCTGAAGGGAGTGCTGGAATTGTGTCTTACAAATGACATGAACCCATCTATCCCACCCGGAGGTAGTTCTTCCGAGTCTACGACTCGAGATGATATGGTTGCACAACTCATCAAGCGTGTCCAACAACTAGAGGCTTCCAATTCCTCATCCACCGCCACTCTTGCACGTACAGGTAACATGGCCTCTTCCTCTACTTTGTCTCCTAGCACCCCTTGGGTCATTGACTCGGGAGCTTCTAGTCATATGACGGGTAAGCAAGAACTATTTTCTTCCCACCATAACTCTAGTCCTTCATCAGAAGTTATTTTAGCTAATGGTTCCTCGACTCAAGTGGTTGGAGGATCGGGGACTGTTTCACTTACACCTTCCACATCTTTGTCCTCTCGTTTTACATGTTCCCCAACTTCCTCTAAATTTGTTATCTGTTAGTCAGTTAACTAAAGCTTTTAATTGTTCAGTTACATTTTACCCATCTTATTGTGTTTTTCAGGACCTTCAGACAAAGAAGACGATTGGTGGAGGGCATGAACGTGATGGACTCTATTATCTGAATGGTGTCTCTACTCGCGACGCCAATGGTCTAGTTGCTAGTTCTATTAACCCCTATTATGGCATTCTCGTTTAGGGCATTTATCTTTATTTAAGTTACAACAAATAATTCCCGAGTGTAAATCAATTTCTACTCTTGAGTGTGAAGCTTGTGAACTTGGGAAACATCATCGTAGTTCTTTTCCTAGTCGTAATGATTCTCGTGCATCTACTTTACTTGAACTTGTTCATTCGGACATCTGGGACCTTCCCGTATTGTTAGTAGAAATGGTTTTAAGTATTTTGTTACTTTTGTGGATGATTATTCTCGTTTAACGTGGCTCTATATGCTTCATGACCGTTCTGAATTTTTACATGTTTTCAAATTATTTCATCGTGAAGTTACTAATCAGTTTAATACATCCCTTAAAATTTTGCGAACAGATAATGCTCTAGAATATACACAGAAATCAATTTCTTTGTTTTGTTCTAATCTTGGCATTATACATCAAACAAGTTGTGCTTATACCCCTCAGCAGAATGGTGTGGCCGAGAGAAAGTACCGTCACCTTCTAGAAGTTGCTCGTTCACTCTTATTTCATATGCATGTGCCAAAATCATTTTGGAGTGATGCTGTCCTTACCGCATGTTATCTCATAAATCGTATGCCTTCCACTGTCCTCAATCATCAGTCACCAATTAGTGTTATATTTCCTGACAAGCCGTTATTCCCTCTTACCCCGCGCGTCTTTGGGTGTGTTTGTTTTGTTCATAACCTACGTTCCGGTTCTGATAAACTATCTCCTCGTGCCACTAAATGTATTTTTCTTGGGTATTCACGTACACAAAAGGGATATCGGTGTTATGATCCAACAACTTGTACCCAATATGTTAGTGCTGATGTTACTTTTTTCGAAGGCACACCATACTATTCTACGAGGGTAAAGAGTTTTCAACGACATTATAACCGATCCTCCTATCCCACATCTTATCCCCTTAGATTCTGTTAGTTCTTCTCTAGTACCTCCTCCCTTGCAGGTGTATCAGCGGCGAAAGCAGTCTATGGCACCACCAGTTTCCAGCTCTTCCATGCCCTCCGTTCAATCTTCCTCCTTGTCTCCTGGTCCGGACGATCTTCCGATTGCCCTTCGCAAAGGTACTCGATCGTGCACACAAAAATCCTCTTTGGCTTACCCTATTGAGCATTATGTGTCTCTTTCACATCTTCCTTCTCCATTACATGACTTTGCTCTATCATTACAAACTCACACAATTCCTACTTCTACCACTGAGGCTTTGTCTCGCCTTGAGTGGAAGAAAGCTATGGATGTGGAAATGGAAGCTCGGTGTCTCGCCAAACATGGTCATTAGTTGATCTTCCTCTTGGGAAAGATGTGGTGAAGTGTCGTTGGGTGTACACTATCAAGTACAATCCGGATGGCTCAATTGAACGTCTTAAAGCTCGGCTTGTTGCTAAAGGTTTTACTCAAACCTATGGAGTGGATTACTTTGAGACTTTCTCCCCTGTGGCACGTCTCAATTCTGTTCGTGTTATTATTTCTCTTGCTGTGAATTTCGATTGGCCATTATACCAATTAGATGTCAAGAATGCTTTTCTTTATGGTGATTTGTCTGAAGAAGTATACATGGAGCAACCTCCTGGGTATGTTGCTCAGGGGGAGAATCATAGTAAAGTATGTCGGCTACATAAGGCCATTTATGGGTTGAAACAGTCTCAAGAGCATGGTTTGAAAAATTCAGTTCAGTGATTTCCAAATGTGGTTTCCACCAATGTTATTCGATCATTCTGTGTTTGTTCGCAAGAAGGAGTCGGGGTGGTCATTCTTGTGGTATATGTGGATGATATAATTGTCTCTGGTAGTGATGTGACCGGCATTTCTGAGGTTAAGTCTTTTCTTCAGCAGCAATTTCAGATTAAAGACTTGGGAACTCTTAGATATTTTCTGGGTATTGAAGTTTTACGGAGTAAAAAAGGTATTAATTTGTCTCAGCGAAAGTATGTTCTTGATCTTTTGTCTGAGACGGGTACACTAGCTTCCAAGCCAATTGATACTCCTATGGATCCAAATCAAAAGTTTGGAGTTGATGATGGAAATGAAATTAAAGACAAGCAACAATATCGACGTTTGGTTGGAAAACTAATTTATCTTACTGTTACACGTCCTGATATTTCTTTTGCTGTTGGTGTGGTGAGTCAGTTTATGGAGTCACCTAAGAAGGCTCATTGGGATGCTGTCTGTCGCATTCTTCGATATCTTAAAAGCTCTCCTGGTAAAGGACTAATTTATAAACCTAATGGTTCTTCCACTCTTGTTGGCTATTCTGATGCTGATTGGGCTGGGTCAAGGTATGATCGACGGTCTACAACTGGGTACTGCACCTTTATTGGTGGTAATTTGGTTACTTGGAGGAGCAAGAAACAGACTACTATTGCTAGATCTAGTGCGGAGGCTGAATATCGTGCTATGGCACATACTGTGGGCGAATTGTTGTGGTTGAAATCTTTTCTTCAGGAGCTTGGATTTTCAATTAATCAACCTATTGATATGATGTGTGATAATCAAGCAGCTATTTATATTGCTGGGAATCCTGTTTTTCAGGAGCGAACTAAGCATATAGAAGTTGACTGTCACTTTATTCGTGATGCTGTGAAGCAGAAGCTGGTTGCTACTCCTTACGTTGCCTCTAGAGATCAGTTTGCTGATATGTTTACCAAAGCATTATTTCGTCCTGCTTTTGTTGTCGGTTGTTCCAAGCTGGGCATGGGTGACCTATATGCTCCAGCTTGAGGGGAGTGTTAAGTTTAATTAAGTTTCCTTTATTATCATAGTTTATTTCCTTCTTTTATTATTAGAGTTTTATTTCCCTTTTTACTTACGTAAGGGTATTATTGTCATATACAATTTATATTTAATATAAATACAATGGGTGTAGGGGTTTACATTTACTACAAAAACTACAGCCCTCTCTTTCTTTCTTTTACGTTCTCCTTCTCCTCCTCCTCTCTATTCCTTCTCTCTTCCTTCTTTATCTCTTTCTACTTGCTGCGGGTTCTTTGATCAACTTTGTGACACTCACCATATTGCTTCTCAAGTCTCTTCGCATGTTTAATAACCCGGTCTTGCATATCGCTGACACATAACCATGCTTCCAACAAGTACTGGACTTTTGCAGCTTTAAAGCCAACCTAAATCCACAGAATAAATCAATCAATCAATCAATTATGGCTTTTCTTACATAGGCGGAGGCAATATTTGATCACCTCATACAAAATGATCGTTGAAAGTGGACATACAAGATGTTTATGACTAGTTGTTCAACATGTCAAGACCCTGCTAATGCCTTCCATTCTTGACATGAAACTGTTAAGTTGTGGAATTCGAAAGCTACTTCAGCGTAAGATCAGTTTAGCATTAAGGTCAACTCTGCACATTGGCTTAAACAAAGTATGGTGTTGATGGGAAAGAAAACCTACTCAGCACTGCATTTAAGGATAAACTCAAGGAAGAAAAGTGAGCTCGATTTAGTTATTGTCTGCGCATTCTTCATGACTGACCCTCGCCTTATGCCGAAGGCTGAGGTTTTGCCTAAGACTACAATGTGGAAATTGACTATAAATAGTGAAGTGAGTGAAGGGCTCGGAGAGATCTCTTAAAACCGTCATTTGAGAATGGCTTATGATATGCATTATGAATATTTCTTTCGACTAGGTCCCAGCTTTTCATGGACATCAAGAAAGTATTAAGTTAAATCAATGCGAGCTGCATCACCATTCCAGAAAGCATACCTTTTCATGATCATCGAAAATGCCTAGGGCTGTCAAACGTTCCTTATTCGTGGCTCTGATGTCGACTCTCTTATCAAATACCAGGATGTTCATCATGCTGTAATCTCGGCGAAGAGCAGCCAAATGGAGAGCGGTGTTTCCATCTTTATCACGTACATTTATAAGATCCTCCAGGTTTGGCATCTCCAATATGTGCTTGATGACCTTTATCTGCCCGCCTAATACTGCAGAGTGAAGAGCGGTTTGTCCTCTGTTGTTTATCGAGTCACAAGCATCAGGACAGAATGCAATGAGCTCGTCCAGTACATCGATATGGCCAAGAAGTGCTGCAATATGAAGAGCGGTGGCGCCATCCTTGGTTAACAGGTAAGTAGCAGAAACCTCATGCTGCAATAATATTCGAACTGCTTCGACTTTGCCAAAGTGAGCAGCATAATGAAGAGGAGTCCACCCAATGTCATCTCCTTCACTGATCATGTGTGGTCTCTTGTTCACGATCATGCTCAAGCAATCATGTCCTTCACACAGATCATAACCGAGAGAACCATCAAAAATCTATTAAGACAGATTTCCTGTGCCTTCAGAATAACTTATCATGTTCAACTTGCAGCTTGATAAACTTTTTTTCTTCGGGTTAAGTACAGATTTAGTCCTTTTAAGTTTCAACATTTGTGCGGTTTGATCCTCCAATTTTATTTTGTTTAATTAAATTCTCTTAGCTTGTTTTACCTGTGCAATTCGGTCTTTTAAGTTTTATTTTTTTGTGATCAAGTCCTCTAACTCTCTGGACTTGTGCAATCAAATCCTTCAGTCCACCACTACAGCTAAACCGTCAAATTAGTTAACGATGTAGCATTGCTTATGTGATGGAAATGACACAGTGATGTTAATTTGCTATCAAATGAGTAGAAAACAAACGGGAAAAACAAAAACTAAATCATAATTCGACGGGATTAGTCGGCGTTCGTAAACAAAACACTTCTTTGCACAAATCAAGAAAGTCAGAAGATTTGATCGCACAAAACAGAATTTAGAAGACCAAATTGCACTGATCAAATGCGAAAATCAAACTACACGACTTGCTCTCGTCCTACCAAATGCAGACAATTCAGAAGTCACATTGAGCAGCAGTTCCCTCTATTTATTCAGCAGGGCAAGTGATGTGCTCCGGCAAGGCCAGAGCCGGCGGCCTAGGCATACTTCATGCATGTCAAGACTTATAATAACGTGAATCAATAGAGCTTTAACACAATTATACAGCTAACTTGAAAGTGGCACGAATAGGCCCTAGTTTAATAAATGTATAGTGCCCTAAATGACATGATTTGACACAACTACACAATTACAGAACTTATTATGACACACGATTACAAATCGTCAGCCTTACCAGTAGTACCTTGCTCGCAATTCCAAAATTAGACAAGGACTCACATGGATACCGTGTTGAATTAGTAAGAGTTCACAGAAAAGTTCAAAATGATTCCCCAGTGCTTTTGCATGATTAAGCAAGCCTTCGCGTTTACTGCATTAATCCCTTCTTAACATGTTATCTAATCAGGTTGAAGAAAAGTACAGAACCCTTTGATTGGTTTGATGGTATGTCAAGTGAGGAAACGTCCGACAGCTAAGTCAGGTAAAACTGTGGTTTAGATGTCGAGCTCTTTTGGCCATGATGGCCTGCTGCCGTAGTTTCTGCATCCCACTTCTTTCTCTATAGAGATAAAGCAGTTCTAAGTTTCAGACATTTGGAATCTAAAACTAATCCGTCAGAACAGGTTCCTGATTTTTGAAACCTAAAACCTACCATGTATACTCAAAAATCTGGAAACTACCTAATCATAGGTTCCAAGTCTGCTCTGGAGTCTACCCATATTCCATCTATACTCTTAACTAAACGGTTACGGTGAATCATCACATCTAATAACCATTATTTGCTGCAATTCACTAATCACAACTCACATTTAGACATACGAAAATTATAAAATATTAACAAAGTAAAAATCACAATCCTTGATATTGCCAGAAATGGAAGCTTAGCCTAGTAGTTTAAGTTTACATATGCAGTCATAGATTCCAAGGTCTATCCATGTTCTACATATACTCTTAATTAAACGATTACAATAAATCATCACCTCCAATAGCCATCATTTGCTATAATCCAATAATCACAACTCATATTTAGACATATGAAAATTATGAAATATTAACAAAGTAAAGTCTTAATTATTCATATTGCTAGAAATGGAAGCTTAGACAAGTAGTTTAAGGACTATATATTCAATCATAGGTTCCAGGGTCTTACCATATTCCTCCTATATTCTTAATTGAATAATTACAATAAATCGTCATCTCTAATGACCATCATTTGCTACAATCTACTAATCACAACTCATATTTAGACTTACAAAGATTATGGAATATTAACAAAATAAAAGTCTCAATCATGGATATCGCCGGAAATAGAAACTCGGACTAGTAGTTTCAAATTACACGCTTAGAATGTAGCAAGATTGCGTGAAGACATAGAATAAGAAAAACACAAATACCTATCAATTTAGAACATGCCCGTTGGAACAAGTTTCTAATTTTTGAAACTTAAAACCTACCATGTATATCTTAGAATTTGGAACCGTTCCGATTTTCACATTCCTAATTCTATCCTACAATCATGCTAACCCCTATTTCTCTCTCCCCCTTCTTAAGCTCTACAAACTTCGTAGTTTTTTTTTTCTTCCCTAATGCTACATCACTCTTATATGCAACTCCACCGATGAAAATCAAGGATTTCCCGCTTGCGCCGAGTGCATGTGAGCTCAATGCATATAGGCAATCAGGATTATATGGATCTCACCAAATCGAACAACTCGACATGCCCCCAATTCACATGAACCTGGGGCATGCAATAACAAGGCTTGAAAATGACCGCCGAAAATTACCGCTGCTTCAAATAGAAGATTGGTCGGAGAGCGTCTTAAAAACTAAAGTATTTTCTCCTGGGATTCGTCGTCGCAAGAAGGAAAACGAAGAGAGAGAAAGATCGCACGCAACCGAATTGTAAATCGCAGGAGACACAGGCGCGCATACCTTGCGGTGTGTAGTAGATGGCTGCGTGCAACGCTGTCATGCCTTTGGGGCCTTTGCTAGAGGATGATGATGACGGCGACGGTGGTGGAGAAGCATCTAATATGAGTTCAGCAATATCGAAAAACCCCTGTGCAACTGCGAGATAGAGCGGGGACTCATCATCGCAGCTGGAGATGTCGCACAGTGTCGGATCGGCTTCAACCAGCAACTTCACCGCTAAGGAATGGCCGTTCCTCACTGCTTGGTGCAGCGTAGTTTCCTTGTCGGTGTTTGCCTTCCGAAGAAGATCGACCAGCCTACCTCCTTCGATGTCGCCATGTGGCGAACTTCTGAGATAGTCTATTACCACTCGGACTATGTCGTCGCACCCGACTCTTGCAGCAGTATGCAGCGGAGTGTGACCTTCGTAGTCCTCTTGCCAGAGGAGAGAGCCTCCGGACGGGTGCTGATAGATGAGCTGCTCGACGAAACTTGCCTGCTTGTGTCGCGCCGCGATGTGGAGAACGTTGTTGCCCATCGGCGTTTTCTGGTTCAAGATGTAATCGGAGTGATTACTACCGGACAAGTTCATCAGTAAATCGAAGTCTCCCGAAATTGCAGCCTCATACATTTCGGGCCGCATCTCTCCCTCCCTCTCCCTCTACCTCTCCCGGAGACCAACTACGCCTTATCTTCTGTCCGAGTGGTTGAAGACATTGAGCGTAATCTAGGTGACCCACGAGAGAAACTTCGAAGCGTTTTCCATGAAACTCGGTCGTCAATGACTTCTGGGACGACCCAGTGGAGAACGACGGGACAGGCAACAAGCATTCAAGGTGAGATCACAGAAAGCTACCAATAGGTCCAAAACCATCTTGACTGAACGTGCACGAACACCGTTCGCCCTCAACATCTAAAGATAATTTTAAGTATCTTGTTCATGAGATTGAGAGCTACGAGTTAATCAATTTCATTCGTTGAGAACCTTCTCCAAATTCTCCAATTGCGATTATGATTTTTTTCTCCATTTATATTAATCCACAAATGAGGAAATATAGTTATATTATTGATGTTAAGCCTCTAGTGTGTGATTAGAGAATAATATTTCGTATATACTACTATTCTTAGTGATTAGTGGAAGTTCTTTAGTAGTCCGTAGTTTTTCCTGCATTAGGTATCCAAGTTAAATTCTTGTATTATTATTATCTCCAACATTATATATTGCTAGTTATTGCTAGAGTTAAGTCGATTTTGGTTGGTTTAGTTTCGGGATAAAAATTGATCTTGGATTGGGTTTACTTGCCAGGTTCTCCTGAAAAACAACGGTTTAGTTAGGGTGCATTTGGTAACGTTTTTGTTCAAAAATTGTTCTAAGAAACATAAATAGAAAATACTATTTCTGTTCCTGAGAACAATTTTGAACAAAACGCGTTTGGTAATCGCACAAAATTTTCGTTTCCCTAAATAGAAAAAGAACAAAAATTGTGTTCTGGGAACAAAAAGAACACAAACAAATGCCCTTAGCGTCGGCCGTTCTACATGACACATTGTCATATGCTATTTATAACAAATTGGCCAAAAGGATTACATTGAAATTTTAGGCAAAGATTTAGAATTAAATTGATAAAATTAAAAAAAATACTAAATTGGCATAGTACTAATTGGACAATTCCTTCTATAATTATTCACTTATTAATTATATAATATGTGGAGGAAATGAAGGTAAATAATTTAAATAAGAGAGAAATAGTTTCTACATAGACTCACTTTCTATTTCTTTCGAAAACGTGTTGCACTTTCCTTCATTGACTACTCTTACTTTCTTACGAGATGTGAATAAAACAAAGGATAATTGAGTGTAGAAGCAAAATTGACTTTTCTTCGGATCATTCACGTTGAACGTGCATCCGACAAATGATGCAAAACGGATCTAGAAGGGAAGAAAAGAAAAAGCAGAAAGAGGACGCCAAACATGGCATTGGACACATGGAATATAGGGAAAGTATTCAATGTAAAATATTTTAGATGATTGTCGACGACTCTAAAAATTTAAGCTATTAAATTAATAATATGTTTCTGACAAAAAAAAAAGATTAATGATACATGAATTCATATTCAAATATCCTAATACTTCCCCTCAAGCATAGACTGGACTTTTACCTAAGGTTAAGCATGAAATACATAGGACCAATATTAGCTTCTTCAAAAGTTTAACGAAAAAAGCCACAAAAAATCTCAAACTTTACCCAAACTGACATATTTACCCTAAATTTTTTTTCGTGACACCAAAAACCTCAAACTTTTACCTATGTGAGATATTTATCCTAGACTTTTTTTTTATGATACAAAAAACCCTAAACATTTTTCTGTGATACCAAATTTTTGGGGTAAATATATTATACATATATAAGTTTGGGATTTTTTAACGTTACCAAAAAAAAAAATTGGGGGTATCACAAAATATTAAGTTTAGGGTATATGTGTCACACTATATAATTTTGGAATAAATTTGTCACATGAATACAAATTTGGGGTTTTTTATGTTACAAAATTTTTTTGGGATAAATGTGTCATAATGGAGAAAATTTAGGATTTTCGGTGGCTTTTACCCAAAGTTTAAACTATATGAAAGTGTAGTTTATTATTTAAATAATTGAATAGAAAAACCAAAAGAATCAATTCAAGCTTCTCTCTTATATAATTAATCATGACAAAAATAATAACATTGATATGTCGCTCCTTATTGTTATCGCCATAAACAAAACTGTTCCTAAAATAAGTAAGCTAGACAATCAAACATGAAACTTACCCTTAATTTAAAAGCTGATTTGACAACAATTATAGAGGAGGATCTCCATTGTACACCAGACTCCATCAACAAGAAACCAACTCCAATGAGTTTTTTCGGAAGAGGAACCGAACCCCTGTAAAAAAAGGGCCTCAAATGCGCATTTTTTAATTGACATCTCTTTGGTTGACTTTGGTAATCCTTTCATAATCAACTTAAGGATAAATGTAAGGGTTCAAGACGAAAATTCGCACCTTGATTGTGAATATTGTCGGTTAAGTGACGATTTGAAATTTTTGGGATGATGAAACAAATTGGAATGAATTTTGATAATTCGATAAGGAAATTATTTTAACGATTATTACCTTTGGAGACAGGTCGGAATTTTGATACAATCTTTTATGGTTCCGATTTTATCATTGGCAAAAAGAACTTTACAATTTCATCCAATCTTTTTATGCACAACAAATTGTTGTCCTGAATATTTTAAACATGTCTAGGAATTTTATTTTATTTTTTTGCAATGGGGTCCTTAATCTATTCAGGTTGGTCCTGTTATTAAATTAAGACAAAAATTACTAATATGGACCGACATCTAAGCATTCGTCAATATTGATTTGATAAATTAGTGCTTACATGTAATTTTAGAGATTGACTAGATAAAATTAGAAAAAATTATTAAAAAGAAAAAACCAGAAAGAGAGGGAGGGAGGGAGACCATCACTCAGGTCACGGGACCCTAAATGATCCCTCGTCGAAGGGTTGCGCGACCCCAATTGTCAATAGTCAAAGGTCGCTGGCTAGGGTAACGTGACTTGAGCCAGTTCTAACTTGGAGTCGTGACACCCCATTAGGTGAGGTTGAGGATTCTATGATTTGCATCGTCGATTGTTAAGGTTGCACAACCTCCGGCGACACCTGGCCAAGTCCACCGACCCTAATCTAAACTGGTCACCATCCAAACCTAATCTCTTTTTTCAAGTTTCCTTCTTTCTATATTTTAATACTTATTTTGTTTTATTATAATATTCTGTATTTCTAGTTTTCTTTTTTTACTTGCAAAATGTCACGAACGACTTCATATCAGCATTTTCATCCATAATTTTGATAGAAGGACCAACTCAAAAAATGTAAAAACTTAGAGGCCCAATTACACAAAATAAAAAGTTGAAGGACCTCAAATGGAAAATTTGAAAGAGTTCACGAACCTTTCATATTTTTCTCTCTTTTACAAAATAAATACTTGCATTTTTTTTTAGAAAATGACATAAATAATCCATTAACTTCGGCCCAATGTATAATATGATTCATAAATTTTTAATTTATCCAATATGGTTCCTGAACTTTAGGTATATGTTCAGTTTAATTACTTGACTATATATAAATGTTCAATTTTATTACTGAACTCAAATTAATGAAAATGCAATACTGTATATTTTCATATAGTTTAAGAATTATATTGATCATTTACTAAAAGTTTATGACCATATATTGTATAAAAATTCAGGATGACATTATACATTAGGTTAAAATTTAGATCATATTAAATAAATTAAAGATTTAGAAGTCTCATAAATTTAGGAAACATTGGTGTCATTATTTTTTTTTCTCTTAATTTTTTTGTGGAGAAAAATTTGAAACTTGCAAAAGGCACCCCGAATCCTTCCGACAACATCGAAAACAGACAGTTGCAAAGGCAATCGAGCAGCTTCCTGAGGCATGCGCAGAATTTTCCCCGCGCGCATCCCCATGCCACCACCTGCTTAATCACCTCTTTCAAAACACCGACCACTACTTGGAAAAAATAAATCAATGAAAGAAAAGAACACAGAATTTTGAATTTTATAAGTTTGAAAAGAAAATGCATGTATGAAACCAATTTCCTATTTGAATTTTCAAAATTTGCTTTTTTCACGCGTTTTTATTGCTGTCACGTGATGGAAAAATATTACATGACATTGACTTTCCACGTTATCTATGAGACGATCCACTCATTATACGCCATATAGCTAGACGGTCCACCCATCAATTTTTTTTAAACTTCATCTCTTCACTCTCCATTTCTTTTCCGCTAGCTTTCTCCATTTATTGAGAAAATTCGGGTGCGTTTGTTTGTGTTTTTCTTTTTTTGTTTCCGACGAGAACAAAAATAAAAAAACTATTTCCGTTAGGAAACAATTTTTTACCGGAAAACACGTTTGATAAACTTGTTCGGAAATAAAAAAGAACAAAAACATGTTTAGTAAATTTGTGTTCTTTTTTGTTTCTTTTAATTTTTTAATTTTTTATATTTTTCCTTTTTTTTTTTTTTTTTTTTTTTTTCTTCTTTTGGCCGATCGCCGGCCTCGGCCATGGCCGGCGACCGGCCGACGAGGGCTGGCGGCCTCGCCTAGCCACGGCGAGGCTCACCGGCCCCGGCGAGGCCGAGCCACCGCCCGTGACGCCGACCGGGCAGCGGTGGCTGGTGAGGCCGAGCCTCGTCAATGGCCGGGCGAGCTCCGCCTCGCTAGATCCGGGCGAGCCCGAGCTCGCCCAGCCGAGCTCACCACCGGGGTCGGCGACGCTCACCTCGCCGGGGCCGATGATGCTCCGGGCGAGGTCGCCGCCCTCGACGGCCGATCGCCGGCCATGGCCGAGGCCGAACCGGCCAAAGAAAAAATAAGAAGAAAAGAAGAAGAAAGAAAGAGAAGAAAAATAGAAGAGAGAGAAATGTTTCTTAAAAGTGTTTCTGGAACAAAAAAACAACTTTTTCTTATTTCTTATTTCTGTTCTTTTTTTGTTCATGGGAACAAAAAAAAGATTTAGAACAAAAATGTAAACAAACGCGTTTTTGTTCTTTTTTGTTCCCTAAAAAAAACAGAATTTTTGTTCAAAAACAGAAATAAAGAACATAAACAAATGCACCCTTCATGTCCCCCTCCCCCTCTCTCCCCAACCAAAAGGAGTCCAATGGACTTTGGAGGCGACAACAGAGGCAAAGGTAGCGGTGTGGTTAGAATTCACGGAAGGGTCATGAAGAGGGATGAAGAGATAGAGGAGGGAGGGAGCAGAGCGTGGTGCCTTTTGGTCATGAAGAGGGATGTAGAGAGAGAGAGAGAGAGAGCAAGGCCAAGCAAGGAGGGAGGGAGCAGAGTGGTCTTGAAGAGGGACGGTGTGAGAGAGTAGAATGGTACAGATTTTCTCAATAAATGGAGAAGCTAACGGAGAAGAAATAGAGAGAGAAGGGAGGGAGTTTCAAAAGATCTAACGAGTAGCACAAGAGATGCACATTCTTGGGTAAAAGTACCAAAAAAGTCATAAACCTATTGCATTTGTATCAATTCAGTCCTAAATTTTTCAATTGGACCAATTTAGTCCTAAACCTTTTTACATCGGTACCAATTCAGTCCATCCAGCCAATTTTGGCCTGCCGGCACTGACATGGACATTGGTGGTGACCGAACGCTAACGTGGCAATTTTTTTGAATTTTTTTGAATTTTTTCCTTTCCTTTTCTTCCTTCTTCTTGGACTGTTCTAGCAAGCCTCCGGTGAGGCTCACCGGCCACTGGGTGAGGGCCTCAAAGCCCTCGCCTGTCGCCAGCGAGGGTCGCAGCCCTCGCCCGGCCTCTCCTAGGGTCGCCGGCGAGGTGGCTTCTCCCGGATCTAGGCGAGGCCGCCTTTGCCCACGGCAAGGCCAAGGTGAGGCTGGCCTTGCCCACAGCCCTGGGTGAGGCCGAGCGAGGGCCGCGAAGCCCTCGTCGACGGCCAGCCATTGGGTGAGGGCCTTAAAACCTCCTCCTCTCGCCGGTTCCTCCGTTTCCCCCCAACTCCGCCAATCAAATCTCACTCGTCGCTCGCCGTCCTCTCTTTGCCGCCGCACCCCTCCTGGATCGATCTCCTCCGCGGCCGGAGCCGTCAATCATGAAGTCAACTTCGTCTCTTGTCTCCCTCTCCTTGGCAACGGGCACGAACGAGCTCCTCCGGGGTAGCCTTCTCTCCGCGATTCAGCCAAGCGAGGGCTTTACAGCCCTCGCTCGGCCTTGCCCAGGGCCGCGGGCGAGGCCAACCTCGCCCTAGCCTTGCCCGTGGTTGACGATAAGGGTGATCATGGTCCAGGTTGGGCCGGTCCGACGCCTAACCCTAGGACCAACCCGCACAGTGTCGATCCCCAATTTTTGAGACCAAGGACCGACCCGGTCAAGTCTGGGATCGAGGACCGGACCGACCCTATGGGTTCGGTCCGATTCCAGGGTCAACCCGGGACCAAGCGATAATTTTTTCATTTCATTTTTTTTATTCCTTAAAAAGCAAAACTCATTAATTCAAATTACATATCAATCAACAATATGATGTTGAGCAACCAAACTATAAATATAAGTACATATTCAACATAAATTTAAGATAAGGTGATCATTAAAATTTCACACTAGTTAAAAACAACAAACTATATGAATGATCGAGATTGCTAATAGAGATAAAGTGTTTCCATTGCTGAAGCATACTATAATTTTCTTGCTTTTGATTTTTCTTTGAATCATTCTTCCCTTCGCGAAATGGGATGAGATGGGAAGTTTAAGAGAAAAGAATTCTAGGCCAAAAATATTTTCTAGGCATCTTCTCCCTGCAATCATCTATCAATAATACTTGTAACATCATATGCAAAAACAATTCATACATTCAATCAAGCAAAGTCTAATCAACCAATAATGAAGCTTCACACCACTTGACAAGCACATACATCATCATAACAACGGCAATACTACTACTCAAAAAACTTCTTCCATTTGACACAAACTCAAAAGCAAAGTGCAAATGAACAATTAAACCATAAGTTCAAAATACTTAATATAAACTATGAATATACAACTTCACATTTTTAAGTGAAAAATGAACAAAATAAAGACGGAAGAATAAGGCAAGAGGCTGAAGACATTTTAAGCCATTTCACAACGTTATTCACACCGTTTCACGGCATCATTCACGCCGTCATTTAAGTCATTCAAGTGAAGAATGCTTTTGGCCGGGTTTGCTATTTATAAGAAAAACATAAAAAAATATATTATATATTAAATATCTAAAATATATTATATATAAATATATTTTATCAGGGTTGGTCCGAGTTGAACTGACCCTAAACTTCTAGGACTTATGACCAACCCGCACAGTACCGGTCCTGGAATCATAGGACCGAGAATCGACCCGATCCCCTTAAAAACCGGACCAGGACCAGCAGGGTTGGGCTAATCCAGGGTCGGTCTAGGATCGACCCTAGACCGCTGCTCACCCCTAGCCGACGAGGCCAAGGCGAGGTTGGCCTCACTTAGATCCGGGCGAAGCCGCCTCGCCGCAGCCCTGGGAGAGGCTAGGCGAGGCGGGGCGAGGGCCATGACCCTCGCCGGCGACAAGCAAGGGCTTTGAGGCCCTCACCCAGTGGCCGACGAGCCTCACCGGAGGCTCGCCGGAACAGTCCAAGAAGAATGAAGAAAAGAAAAGAAAAAAGAAAAAAGAAAAGAAAAAGGAAAATATTCAAAAAAATGCAAAAAAATTGCCATATCAGCGTCCAGTCACTGGCTGATGTCCACGTTAGCACCGGCAGGCCAAAATTGGCCGGATGGACTGAATTGGTACCGATGTAAAAAGGTTCAGGACTGAATTAGTCCAATTGAAAAGTTTAGGATTGAATTAATACCAATACAATAGGTTTATGACTTTTTTTGTACTTTTCCCCACATTCTTGTCAAAAGTAGATTTGTTCACTACACGAGAGAAAGACAATGTTATAATACTCCATTCTCTATTTTAAGACCAGCAGACAAAAGTAGCTCTGCTCCCTATGTAAGAATCCATTTGCTTGATTAGGATTATCCAACTGCGAGTGCATTGATCAGAGTTCAACAAAGATTAGCCCGTTCTAGAAGGACTAAGTCACCAAGTTGTACCTGCTGGTGTTTGGATTGCGATTAAGTCTCATTGTCAATGAGTGATGTGCCGTTGTTTAGTGGTTGAGTTGGGTTTAGTAATTTGACAAGTGTTTGTCACTAACTCTAAAGGATCATGACTTTAATCATTGTTCCCACTAGGATTCTTCATGATTCGATCATCATCCTATAAAATCCCACTCGTGCCCTCAGGCCAACACTACCATCAAACGATCCATCTTATTATAAGTTAGCAAAAATTCATAGCTCGATAAATATGGACACCAAGGTTGGCTCGCTCCACAAGTGCAAGCCCCCATGCAAACAGTGTGGCCAGCCCCCAACGGCGTCGCCTTCGCCATCCAGGCCCTCCCCATGTTCCCTTGGCCGACACCTAGCACGTTAGATAATCTAGATCGGTGTGGGATGCGCGGTGACATGACATTGAAGTTTTCCAGGATAGATAACGAGTCACCCATATCAATCTAGATGAGTCGGCATGCTAGGCAATGATAGGGGTAGGGGTGAGCGCGGTTCCCGAGTAGAACCGGGAACCGGAGAACCGAACCGGAGGGTCCACTCCGGTTCCCGGTTCTAAAGACACCGGTTCCGGTTCTCGGTTCCCTTTTTCGGGAACCGGTGGTTCCGATTTCGGTTCCGGTTCTCATAGGAACCGGAACCGGCGGAACCGGTTAGAGTAAAAAAAAAAAAAAAAATCCTATAACACATCATTTCTTTCCCCCACGTGATTTCCCTTCCCCCCCTCTTCCCCTTTCTTTTCTCCCCTTTTTCCTCCTCACGTCACTTCCTACCCCCAACTTTTTTTCTTTTCTTCTCTCTCTCCTCTTTCCCCCTCTCTCGGCCGAAACCCCCCTTCTCCTCCTCCTCTTCTTCTTCTTCTTCTTCTTCTTCTTCTTCTTCTTCTTCTTCCTTCCTTCCTTCCTCGGCCTGCCGCTTCACCTACCACCACACCGCCGCCCCCACGCTCTACTCACCACCACCTCTTGGCCACCCGAACCACCACCACCCGCGCGCCCCACGCTCGTCCGACGAGCCGTCTCGCCGTTGAGCCCGACGAGCTGTTGCGCCGTCCGCGCCGCCGTGAGCCACCGCCGCCGTACCCAAGCCACCGTCACCACCTCTTGCTGTGGCTCGCTCGGCCGTCCGAGCTGTCGTTGCTCAGAACCGCCACCACCTCCGCCAGAACCGAGCTCTTCCCCCCTTGGCCGTGGGTTGAGCCGTGACCGCCGCCGTCTTCGCCACGCCATCCATATCGCCGTTGGTGCTGTGAGACTTGTGTCTTCTTCGCCGTCACGTCGCCGTCGCCGCGTGCTCGTAGTCACTGGACCTCCCTCGACACCCTCGAAGTTCTTGGGGTTCATATGGAATCCCTTGTCCTGGGTCACGGAGCTTGCTACTATCATGGCCATTGCACTTACAAATGGAGGGGTTGGTGAATTGTTCCTCTATTGTTCTGTCTCTCTTTCTGTTTTAGAGTAAAGTTTGAGTTTTTGTGAAAGATGGTATCCATTTGTTTTTTATTCTTCCTTTGCGGGCGAGCCTCCGTTGGCAAGATTTCATAGGCATCGTCACTCTTCTGTTTATAAACTCCACTATTAGCTTTATCGAGGAGAACAATGCCGGAGGAGAACAATGCCGGTAACGCTGCGGTTTGAAGAGCTCGCTAAATCGATTCTAACCATTGAAGTCGAGGTTATCTAATGATCTCAGAGCATGTGCATTGCTTTTTGGGCTACGATAGTTAGTTTAAAAATGGCTTATTTTGCTTCATGTTACATTCTTTTTTATAGGAAACAGAGTGATAATCATAATATAGAAGAAGCCAAGAAATTGACCCATTAACTTCATGCTTCGGTTTACGGGCATCCCTTAACCGAGTCGTTACGTACTTTGGATCAATTGGTTAGTGCCGTGCTGGCGCACTTCATCTTGAAGGAGAAACTACACAAGTTGGGGATGTTGGGTGCGTGTGATGTGCATTGTTGGTTACGTCATAATTGTCATCCACGCACCGCAAGAAAGTCCCATCACTTTTGCTCAAGAAATATGGATTATGGAGACTCAACCAGTCAGTCTTCGAGGCCTGGTTTATGTGTTCTTTATACGATCACCGATTTGCTGATAACTGACTGCATTTAATATCTTTTTCAGCGTTTCTGCTTTACGTCGGCTCGGTAATCATGCTGGTGTTCATCCTAGTTTTCCATTTTTCACCTAGATGTGGGCACATGGATGTGCTAGTTTACACTGGCATCTACTCATTAATGGGCTCTCTCTCGGTAAATCAACTGCTTCTGCATCTTTTGGAATTTTTTCTTCCTTCCAACCTACTTTAGTGTATTTGCGCCAACCAGATTGTTGGAAGCCCCACTTAAACGCAAGAGTTGACCTTGCATTGTTAGCTTTAGGTAGATCATTGATTCGGGGTGCAGGGAGGCTCATCACCAGGGGACAAATCGTATTCTTTTTCGATTCTTTTTGTCCTCAAAACAAAGTTAATGAGTTACAATAATTGTCGTGGGAACATGTCTAAATTACTTCGTATATGGGTATTTTCCTTTCTCGTTCTCATAAGTTGTATGATCTATCTGCAAGTGATGAGTGTGAAAGCCCGTGGGACTTCTTTGAAGTTGACTTTTGAGGGGAAGAATCAGTTGATCTATCCAGAGACTCGGTTCTTTATGTTGGTGGTGGCTACATGTGTAGTTACCCAAATGAATTATCTCAACAAGGTCCGTCCCAAGATGTTATCCAACTTTAATTAGCTAACTTGCCCAATGATGAATTTGTAAATTTCATTTGTCATTGCCTCACAACAATCGATAATATTGAATGACACCAAATTTCCTCTTTTACAGTAAATTTTACTTTTCCCATATGTTGAGATTACATAACATTGGGAGAAAAGGAAGTCATGGAATATATGCATCTTTCTTAACTAGATATGGTGCTTGTCTTTTTTTGCGGTGCCTCCATGTTTCATGTTTCTTGGGATTGTAGGACAAGTAGAACTTTGGCTTTCCTTGGTTAGAAGCATTTTGCTGGTGATATGGTAAATTGACCAACCCGGTTAAAGTTAGCTCCTAAGATTATGATCATGAAGAAGTCAAATTTTTGTTTTTTGACATTCTCTCTTCTTTGGTAAAGGTCATTTTTGAGATTCCAAAATCTCTCTACCTCTAGTTTGCATTTTGTGTATACCGGTTGATTCTTGAACCTCATGAGCTGTGCTTAGAACAATAAGGAACTGCGGAGGAATCTGCCTTTTTTTGCCCTTGGGTCTATGATAATTGAGGACTCCGAGTGTCTGAGTCTTGCAATTCTTAACTAAATTTTCACCTGTAAACTTGAAAATCTATGTTCCGTGGCCTTTTGGCAAGATTATCACGCCCTCCTTCTTCATTCTTTGGATAGAGTGGTCTCGTCCTTTTCATTTACCTATGTGGTAATTCTTTCTCTCGGGATTGGGGAGTCAAATCTCTTGCTTCGAAACTATTTACGCTTGTTTTTTTTTTATTGCAAAAGGTTTCTTTGGGTTCTCGTTTACTTATGGATGATATAGTGCTTGATGAGAGCTTATCTTAAGAGCTTTTCTTAGCCTGCTTGGTCTCTCTTTGGTTTGTCTCTTTCCTTCTTCGCTATAGTTCAAATATGAAAATGAAAAAAAAAAAAAAAGAACCTGTTGGAACTTGGAACCGACCCTGGAACCTGTGACAGGGTAGGTTCTAGGTTCTTGGTTCTGACGGGTAGGTTCCAGGTTCCAAGCGGAACCTGTAAGGAACCGGGAACCGCTCACCCCTAGATAGGGGTGGGCTGGCCGAGGGTCAAAGAAAAAGAAGGCAACGAGATTGATTACTTATCGAGAATGTTTTGCTATGTCACAAGTTAATCATCAATGATCACTAGCCAAGGTAGCGCCACTCAAGGTAGTGTAATCTGTAAGAATTTTTCTAATGTGGACTACATTAATTGATATTGTAATTTACCGTTTAACGGTTACCGTTTTACGGGGTTGGTCTAAGGTGAGATAAAAGGTTTCTTAATTAGTCTAATATGGAATGAGTGTGGCCGAGTTGAGCGAGCCCGACCCGTAATGAGGGGGCTGGGCTTGAAACTCTATAAATAGTGCTCAAGTCTCTCCTCTAACCCGAATTTTCACACGTATTCTCACATAAGAGGCGTTAACCTAACGCTAAAGGGTGAGGGAGCCATCTCATTGAGCTAGTGATACGGAGGGCAATAGAGGAGAAGGACTTGCGCGTGAAACATCAATTTTCCGCTTTCACTTAAAAAACAATGAATCCCAAAACATGTGCGTTAATCTTTCTACTTTATTATGCGTGTTCTTGTTCTGATTATGGAGATCTTGGATTGCGCGATTTGCATCCAACATAATCCCATCAATCGAGGCCGAGGATCGTGTGAACCCACACCATCAATTACTTGGGTCACTCGACCCCTGTGATGGTTGGGCCGGAATCATCAAACCCATGTCTAATTTGGCCTAAGTTGAGATCCAAATCTGATCTCCTTTTTTTTTTTCATTCAAGTTTCTCTCTCTTCAAATACTTATTTCATTTTTTAAAAATTCACTATTTTTATTTTTATTTTCCTTTAAGATATCACATAAGACTTCACATCAGCATTTTCGTCCATAATTTTGATGGAAATACCAACTCGAACAAAAATATATACAATTTAGAGGCTCAATTATACACAAGAAAAAGAAAAGTTTAAAGACCTAAACGGACAATTTGAAAAAGTTCAAGAACTTTTCATCTCTCTCTTTTACAAAATAAGTGCACGATGTCCTCGTCTTTTCTTTCTTAATTCTTGCGGAGCGAAATTCGAACCTCGTAATGAAGCACCCCAAAAGACTTCCGACAACATGGAAAACGGACAGCTACAGAGCCCAATCGAGGCAGCTTCCCGAGACATGCGCAGAATTTTCCCCGCACGCATTCCCATGCCACCATTACCGATCTCCTCTGTTGAAGCACCGATTCCTACTTAGAAAAGATAAATTAATAAAAGCAAAGAAAATAGAACTTTCGATTTTGAAAATTTCGAAATTAAGAATATGTGAATCCGACAAATTTTCTATTTGAATTTTGAAATTCTACCTTCTTCGTGCGTTCCCATTACACGAGACGGAGTTAACAAACGAAATGCTCCTCCGTCGAACATGGGAAGCACGATTTCCATTTTCATCACGATTTTTCACGTCGAGTAGTGCGGTCTAGAAATGTTGACACTCGAAATATGGCTTACCTGATGCAAACACGTGACTGCACATGAAATGAACATAAATGACCATGTGCATAATGCATGAACATATCAACACATGTCATGACTTATCAATAAATATCGTATCAATATATATTGATTGACAGTGATATTCATCAACGCCACATGTTCAGTTATTGAAATACGGCGATAAAGCACATATAGTTGTTACAATAAATATTAGCAATATGCATTTGAAATTTGATATCAATAAGATTGATGGCATACAATTTTGGAGGAACTGTAATCGATTGAAGATCAAATTGTCCAATAAATTAGTTAGGACTTGAGGCGCAACTTTTAAAGGAAATAGTTACCGCTTAAAGATCGAGTCATCCAATAAGTCAGTTGAGATCAGAGACGCACGTTATTTAGAGGAATAGTCATTGCCTGGAGGCAAGATTTTGGAGTATATCTTGATTGCAAGAAACCACGTCTTGGAGTAGTTTGTGCACATAAAATTTAGAAACGTGGAGATAACTAGCAAAAGTTACCCTGGAAATTGTAATCGCTAGAAATCATCGGTGATACCATTAACCATTATAGCTACAGCCAATCACCACTAAAAAGCCTTGCACAAATAAAAAAAAAATATTATCATTCAATTATTTTTATCTTTCTTATAAAATTCCTTAGATATAGTTCTCAAGTTTATGTCGTCGATTGAATTGTGGTGTATATGTTTATTTTGATGCCGTATCGTCAATTAAATTTTGACAGCGTACCATTATGTTCTCAAGTTATGTTGTTGAATTAGAGAAATCAATTTCATTTTGCATGAGATATCCTCTATCTAAAATTAGTGTAAAATATTGATTTCCTTAAATAAAAGCAGAGGAGCTACATTTGGAAAATATATTTCGTCGCATAAATAATCATGAATCAGCATTCCAAACCCTCATTGACCTTATATAACAAAAGAAGAAGAAGAAGAAGATATTGTTGTTTTCAATGTACTGATTATGGTTATAAATGACATTTTATTTATCGAAATCCTCATCATTATTTAATTTATGACGTGTGACGTCGTGTCAATTCGCGTAAAAAATTATTACTAGAAAAAGGAAAGGGAAATCCACCCACCCATAGTTATCGGGTCATTTCAGTCTAATTATCTTCAACCTCTCGCTGAGGAAAAGAAGGAGATATTTTCGTTTTCAACGTATATATTATGTTTGACATGAGAATAACCATCCTTATAAATGACAATGAAATCATTATTGGTATTTATGCAAAACCCTAAATTGTTACACTCGCGATAATTTTACCTCTCATTAATTTTCATTAAATTTCATCATCAAATTGTTGAGTTAGATAATAGGTGATAGTTGACGAATGTACAAGTTGAACGTTTTACTCTCTATTTAATGAAAATTAATAAAAGATAAATTTATCATAAGTATATCAATTTAAGATTTTTTACGATAAAAAATTTATTTAGAGTAAATTTATTATAAATATATTAATATAAAGTTTTTTATAATATCAAATTTTATTTTTTTAGACGTTTGAAGTTGCCTCAATTCGGGTCGAAAATCATCATTGAAAAAGGAAGGAAAAAAATCCACCCGCCCGCAGTTATCGGGTCAGTTAAGTCTAATCATCTTCAACCTCTCACCGAAAAGACGCTGCTGCTGCTCTCTCCCTCTTTCCCCTTCCCCATCAACACGCTCGTCTCTGTCCCTGTCTCCGTTTCTCTCTCTACCCTCCAAGATCTCCACAGTAGAGAGAGAGAGAGAGAGAGAGAGAGAGTGACGTAGTGACAGTAGAGAGAGAAAGGAGGCGAGCTTGAGTTGTGGGTCGGTCCTGGGTCGGTGGTCGGACGTCGGCAATGGCGAGCGGAGGAGGCTACGGGGACGGGAACCAGAAGATCGACTACGTCTTCAAGGTGGTCCTGATCGGGGACTCCGCCGTCGGGAAGTCCCAGATACTCTCCCGCTTCGCCCGGAACGAGTTCAGCCTCGACTCCAAGGCCACCATCGGCGTCGAGTTCCAGACCCGGACCCTCGTCATCCAGCACAAGAGCGTGAAGGCCCAGATCTGGGACACCGCCGGCCAAGAACGGTGATCCTCTTTTCCCCCTTCCTCTCTTCGGTGGGTTTTGTCTGTGGTCGCCGGATCTTGATTTGAATGAGATCTGAGTGGGAAATGCGCGGGCTTTAGAGGCTCGTGAATCTTGGGGTTGATGGGTTGCCATTTGTCTGATGGTTCGGCTGCTTTTTGATGATGAATGATGCGGGAGAGCAAGTAAGTTTCAGGGTAATCGCATCGGGTTGGTCTGCTGGGAGTCTCTGAGTGTCCTATTACTAAACGGGTATTGTGGGATCGAAGTGTTTTTACCTATACATCTCACCGTTGAATAATTCATAGAAGTGAAGCATAATCTATGGCCAGCTTGAAGCTGTTGTCCTTAGTTCATGAGTGGATTCTTCCGAACAGCTTAACTGGTGGTGCTGGTGGAGTCATTTTGTAAGTTTGCAGAAATGAATGCGAAGAAATGTTAGATGCATGTCCAGGGAGGCGTGCGTTCGCTTGTAGATTCATATGTTTTCTCTGTCGAGATCAGCGAGTGGTAACTTCAACGAGTGGATAGCAGGGGCGGGCTGTTTGGATGAGTTTTCTCTATCCCACCCCATAGTAATGATTATTTAATTTTTGTCAAGGTTGCTTAATTGTCCAACGGTGCATGATGCCACTGTTTTGTTGAAAGACAGACATTGCATAGAGGTGGTAAATAACTGGAAAGGCGAACAAATACAGCAAATGCGATAACAGATCTATTTATAGCAAGTGTAAAGCACAGTCTAGCTGTCATTTGGTGACGTTTTTCTTTGGCAAAAGATGCAATTTTGAAGTATTATATGCTAGTGCACAGGGTAGAATTCAGAAATTTTGTGTGGGTTTCTTGGGTACTTTGTTTTCTTGAATTAGTACTTGATAGCCATTAGTTCCCTGTCTTTCTGCTAAAGTCATTCTGAGATGCTGTTTTAATTTGCAAACTAAACATTTACTTCGTATGTGACCCACATCTTCTGAAAAGGAGGATGCTTGATTGAGTGTGTGATGCTATTTGACCATGACAAGTTGTGTATGCGTTACATAGAAGACTCTCCTATCAATGTGTTTATGACACTTATGCGAAAGGAATACAGATTACCAAATGACAAGTTAGTCTCCAACAAGGTTTTCAAGCTTCAAAATCACCCAATGCCTTACCCAAGTATCAAGACTTGAAGACCGACTAAATATTGAAGATGGAACTTCGTTTCTTTTTCTTTTTTTTTGGGTAATCGTAATAGCCATTGGAACTGAGGGGAAGACTCTTTTTCTTGCAGTACTCTGTTAGAGCTGGCACTCAAAAACTTCTTCACATTGTTAATTATGTGCACTAAAGCGAAAATATTCTTCTGCTGATAAAATCTTTCTTTTGCGAGTAACGAGCAGATACAGAGCCGTTACTAGTGCATATTATAGGGGTGCGGTGGGGGCAATGCTTGTTTATGACATCACCAGACGGCAGAGCTTTGATCACATACCTCGCTGGTTGGAAGAGCTGCGTAGCCATGCTGACAAGAACATCGTCATCATTCTGGTCGGTAACAAAACCGATCTCGAGAAGCAGCGTGCGGTGCCCACTGAGGATGCCAAAGAGTTTGCCCAGAAGGAAGGGCTCTTCTTCTTGGAGACCTCTGCATTGGATTCTACCAATGTCGAGAGTGCATTCTTGACTGTCTTGACCGAGATATTCAACATCGTCAACAAGAAGAGCCTGGTTGCTGGAGAGAGCCAACCTAATGGCAACCCTGCATCTTTGGCTGGCAAAAAGATCATCATCCCGGGTCCTGCCCAAGAAATCCCAGCCAAGAACAAAATGTGTTGCGGATCATAATGACCCCTTCGACGTGATTTTCCTCTTATGCTCTAGCAAATTTTCCTCAGATTCGTCATGTGTGCTGCTTTATATTCTATGTATATCTACATATTAGAAGAGTGGTGGGGTTATACTGCTGATTGTAATAGTGTGTTTCGTGAGGTCACAGACACAATAGACCTAACTGGGGTGCATATTCATTGAATGATTTTTGGCTTCGGAAGTTATATTTCATGCAATTTGCCATTTTGGCCCTTTAGGTGACTCGACGTAGTGATGGATTGCTGGTGCATGCTGGGCACGGAGTATGACCACCAATGCAACTTCTAGAGCAGCTACCTTGGAAAGTTTGGGATGCTTTTTTTTTTTTTTTTTTTTGATAACCGAGGATTCGTCTCGAGCCTCTTATGGGGTCACAAGGCCCTAGTAGCACTCGGTGGCACATTCGGACCAACGTCAGTATCTCGGGGGTCACAAGGCCCTAGTAGCACTCGGTGGCACATTCGGACCAACGTCAGTATCTCGGGGGAGACTAACACAGGATCCAAACACTATAACCCTCTACTTATTAATGCATTAGCAAATGTGAGTTTCGAACTTAATCACTTTTGACCTCGGCGATGAATGAGAGACTCTTAATCGACGTAGTTGAGATGCTTTTGATCTAGGTAAATTGACATCTTCAATTTTGATGAAGAGAGATTGGGGGTTTGAGATAAGCATTAACTTTGCTAATCTACCGGACAAATTAAGGTCTCTATCTCACTTGATGATTGTTTGTTTGGTGTCTTGAAAGCTCGCGTCACACGAGCGGCGAATTTAATGACTTTTCTTAGACGATGCCGGGTGGTTGCGGCACGTCGAAATCATCACTAAAACGCCGTACGCGACGGTTAATAATGCATCGTTTTGGGCCAAAGAGTCGAATCTCAGTCTCGAGCGTCGGTGCAACCCACATTTAAAGCAAGTGCGGGTGAGCTGTCGATTTGGAATTTCACATCATTCTTCATTAGACACAATGGTAGATGGCTACGTCACGCGTGACAATCGAAGACAGGTTTCTCGGGAGTGTCGGAGGATGCTATAGGTTAGATCCTGTCTCAGTTCGTCATAAAGCGAGGCAATTTCACCGATGTTTTCCCACCACCCGCTAACTACAAATTACTACCAAAACCCACGCACAAAAATATTAAATGATTGTTTTGGCCCCAAGCGAAATTCTCATTGTCCAAGTACCGTTTTGACAATGTGCTCTCAAAACCTTAGGTCAAGAACATAGAGGCCCCAGGAATTAGGAATTAAAAACTCATGAATCACCTTACAAGCCTCATGAACCTACCAAGTCCGGGGTTTTTGTCCAAGCAAATGCTCCGGCTCATAGCAATTTGCACATAGCTCGTGGATTTGAATAAGTGACTGCCAATTCTCGAATTGGACATCTTATGTTCGACCAGCTAGAACCCGAGTCTCTCACAACTTTCGGAAACAAAAATTGGGCCGTTTTTTTTTTTAGAATTTTGCCCATTCCCCATGTGTATGTTACATGTTTTGCTTCGGTCTATATAGTTAGCATGATAACATATGTATCTTAAAAGTCGAAACCTACCGTTTGTTCATTTACTCTCTTTTCTAGTCTCTTGTGGAAGGGAAGAAAGTTATTTCGAAAATACTACTTTGAAGTTCTGCTCTCTAAAAATCTTTCTGAAGCTCCGTGTCATGAAAACGGAACGATCACTTTCAATTTCCCATAATACTAACAATCTGCCAAGGCAGTCGACGTGAAATGAAACGGCCAAGCCAACGCCCCTTCTGTCTTTTTTGTTTATCCTTTTGCTTGATTCCAGTAACAACACGGCACGCCTATGAAAATCGACAAGAGGGTTAAAAGGACATTTCTTGCTATTGCCATCAGAAGCAGAGTGCGGAGGCATCAGAAAAAAACAGAACGGACATGACAGGCCAACCGACGAGACGTAACTTTTGAATAAAGACGAGATTAGTTATGATGTATCCTTTATAGGGGAGTCAAATGATCAATTAAATCATATCCAACTCAAAAAAATCATGGCCCCGGTGACTAGAGAAGTAAAATGATATATCTCACCAGGACAAAAATGAGCAGAACCAGAGTAGACGGTCCATGAGTTCAAGTTACTCGGCCGACAGTTCTGATTCTGGCATATCCAATATCTTCGATCATCTTTGGATCTTTCTTTCATTTTCTCCATCTGAATTTTCAGAAGGCTTGTTAACATGTAGAGGAGACTCCTTTCCAGTCCCTTTGCACAGTCGAAACCTTTGTAGAAGTTCCTGGCAGTCATCATCACTGGCCATCACATTCAAACAGACCTTACCCTTCCAGCATGAAATTGCTACTGTCGATTCATCCACCCGATTATCACTGAATGGCGATTCACCATCTGCATGAAATGGAATGTTCAAGTACTGTATATGGACATTTTGAAAACTAAAGCATGAACACTAAATTGATTCTACTGACCTTTGCTCAGGACGACCACGCAGCAACCCGGCTTTAGCTTTGATGCCTTCTCGCCAAATTCAACATTGACAAAATTTGCGAATTTTCTGCTCTTATAGAGCAAAAGATGCCCGAAGTCTGTGGGCGAAGCATGAAGGATTTGTTTAGTGATGTGTGGGAGAATAATAGGCAATCCTTCAGAAGATATCCGGAATAAGCACACAGCAGAAGGATCTTCTTTCGACTTCTTTCTCTCCTGTAGTTTAAAGAAAAAATCAAATTTATGTTTCTGGGAATACAGGTACTTAGTTTTGGCTTCTGTTTGTTGGCAAGCAAGTAGCTTGACGTACAAGTACAGATTCAGAAGAGACTCAACCAACGGCAATGTTGCATGACACCAAGCACATACGTAAATCATATTGGAAGAAGAGACATCTGCTAACTCAACATCACCACAAAACTCATAAACCAAAAGGAAACAGAAAACAGAAAGGTTCCATCTGATCGAGTTTTCATGCAGAAAAAATTCCATTTTCATGTCTGATTTCCTCAAACAGATTAGGTAAAAGTATTATGGACATACTTTTCGAAAATGAACATCATAAAAAATGTAAAATGAAAATCAATAACTTCTCTCAATAATTCTTCAGTTTCTGCTTTCCTCCAAACATATTTGGTACCTGAATCATGGACATTATATTTGAAAATGAAAATGACGACAACATAAAAATGAAAAGGCTGATCCCACTAAGTTCTGATTTCCAGTTTCTTACTGCTGAGGTCATCATCAAAATTATCCATACAATTGGGGTTTTTATGTGTAAGTTTGGTCTCACAGTCTATTATGAGAGTAGACATGCACAGCACGAAGAGGAAGTGGTATCATACAGATAACAAGAGGCTTGGTCATATAAGTTATAAGATCACTGTTCATTTTGGTCTCTTAAGATCATAAGAACACATGGAAAACAGGTTTCAGATGTATTCCAATACAAAGCCAGTAAAAGTGAACCTTCCGTGCTTTTCCATTAAATAGTTTCGAAATTCCCAAGAAGCGTGTTCTCTACTTCATTTTCCATTTTACACTGGATAAGAGAGAACAGAAACCCAGCCAGATACCACTTATTACTCAGTGGATACCTTGGATTAGATTTAAAACAGTCTTTAGAAGTAATAAGATGAGTTTTATCTGGAGTAGACACCTCAAGGTGACCACTGTGTATCAAGCTGTAAAGCCACCTAAATGACCTGCTTTCATGACATGATATAAGGAAAAACTGCAGACGGATTAAGGAATAGATGGAGAACAAAAAGTAGATACTTACAAACATTTTCTGGCCTACATAGGTTATCTTGAGTTGCTGCCCGACTTGAAAATTCAATTCCAGAAGATCCTTGACTGACTTAGAAACATAGTAAATTCTCTTCACAAGGTCAGACTCAGCATTTCTTGTCACAAGGTGGCCGCTCAATGGGAATGATTCATCAATGCCATAAAATGTCCTGATACTGTTGATAACGGCTTCATCTTTCAAGAAAACAACCGGATCGACTCCATTCCACTTGCTTTGATTCTGGAACTTTCTTGTATCTTCTGCTTTTTCTTGGTCACAAAGACCCTTGATCTTCAGAGGGTTCTGCTCTGTGCAAGTATGGCAATGGCCAGACTTGAGAGCAGACTTATCAGGGCAATCAGTGAAATCAGTCTCCAAAACTGATTTCGGAAATACTTCAAGCTGCAAGCTCTCTTGAAGGACCTGATCTGGAAATTTTTTTAGCTGCTCAGTGCTTTCAGTGAATAGTGTTCTTTGTGAACTTGTTGCTTCTACATGTATAGCTGCAGATAAAAAAAAAATGAGCTTAAGAGATACATCAAAGAAACACTTATTTTTCTTAAGAATCAACAAACAGATCAGCTAACAACGGTAGGCTATCAGCTTCAGAAGCCCGTTGAAGATGTCTGAATAGCCTCAGAAACTTAGAGAAGCAACTATTATATGATGCTATGATCAAGTACTTAAGTTTTAGCTATTCCTAAAATTAATAGCTTTCTTTAATATAGTACAATTACCTGGTGAGGCAGCGAGTTTTCGGAAGACAGCAATGAAGAAGGCACCACCATTCTGATCATGAGGCATTATTCTCATACAGCGTTCTAAAGGAAAATCAGAAATTTCAGTATCAGCAGTGAGGTAATTCTCCAGCTGCCGAAACCCATTTTTAGAATTTTTGATGTTGCTAAACTCTCGTTCAATTGCCTCTTCCATTTGTGTTCTACCAGAAGGAAACATACTGGAAGCAACTCCACCCCTGCGAGCTTCCGGAACATCCGGGAAGGAATAAAACCAAGAGAACTTGTCACGTACCTGCAATCCAAAGCAAAATATATGAAAATCCATGGAAGTGAAAAACTTGCTCCTATAACTGCCCCACCACAATAACTTTAAATGTTTGGCTAAATGGACATTATCGGATGTCAAAGCCTAAAACTACACTAAGATTGCCCGGTGCATTAACTAGTTCACAAGATTTCTTTTAATCAAGTGGGACAAAGATTAGAGTGAAAATTTTAAACAATGCATAAATACGCTTTCCTCTGCACTTCATCCAAGTTAGAGATCATGTCAACTCAAAGAAAAGATCCTTCCTTCTCAATTGTTTCTCTTAGTCATCACTTCGTCAAAATACTCTCTCTTCTGTTGATTGACTCAATTATAAATTCCAGCTAGGTTCCAACAACCTGGAACAGATAGCAGATTATGGCACGAACTACTCCAATATTAAGCAATCTCATGCAGTGAAACTTGACCAAATAAGCTTCTTATGCTAAGAAGATTGTGAGCAGGCATTTATTCTCTCTTTATGCTTTTTGGATGCAATATACATCCTGTTAACAACATAAACATTCTTCATTAACAGCCGATGATGAATGCACATCCAATATCTGTGCTACATATTCACAAGTTATGAGAATAGCAAATTTGCACAATCATCAGTCGTCAAAAGATCTGAACTAAAAAACTTATCCACTGATCACCTTTTTTTTAACCACCAGAAATCTTTTGAGACAAAGTAACACAGTCAAAATGCAGATTCTACACCTATAGCATACAAACAAATAAAGTCCGATTGTAACACCTAACCTTCCATTTTCGAAGGCCAGGGCGGCGAACAAGCTGGGGGAGCTCACTGGAAACATCAACAAGTTCAACTGAGTCTCCACACCTTCTTAGGATCTTCAACAAAGGAGACAAAAATAAGATCGCACCTTTTGAAAGGAAAAGTGCTTACACAAATACCAGCACATGAAAGACAATTAATTGGTAAAGTGCTCATCGATCAAAAGACACAACCCATATAAGCAGAGCACAAGAAATAGGGAAAGCAAAAAGCACATGTTGCGGGATAGCACAATCAGGGATAGAATAATGAGGCCTGAGAGGTAGAAACATTCCTTTGTCTATACGCAGGGAAGCAACCGTTCCTCTTAGGGTTAGGTGAAATGGGAAGATGATGGATCATCTATAAAAATAGTAAAGCTGGATCCCGCATTATAAATAGGTAACAGCACGTCCCAACTTCAAGGGCATCTCTACCACATTACAGCTCCCCATAAAAAACTGGAAGCCAGGACATGCAAGGAACCTCATATGTTAGGAAAACTCACGCTCTATAAAAGGAAGCATGCTGAGTAGTTAAACTTCAAAGTTGGGCCACGTTAGTCAATAACAATGGCACCTGAAAATTAGTTTCTTATGCTACTGTACAATTTATATTCATCCTTAGTTGAACTTGCAATGAGGGCATCTATTATGGCTTCCAAACTGTGCACACCCCTTGCTCAAGCATAAAGTCAGATTTCAAGTTTCTAAGTAGAAGTAGCTACTATCAAAAGTTTGGGCAGTGTAAAGCCATGGACTCTCAGCTTAAATCCACTAAGTCACTGTGTCCAAGCTCATTTATGGCCATGAGAATGTATAACCTATAAATGAGCTTCACATAGTATACCATATTTTTCTGGGAAGCCAATGCCACTTTAAGATGGATGAACCTAACCTAAAGAGCCACTGAAGAGGTTACGGTTGAGTAATTTAGTAGAAACAATATAATTTGAGTCCAAGCACAACCAAGGTGTTTCCTTGAATCATAGTTGAAGACATAATTGAGAGATAGTTCTACATAACTATTACCATAGTTGATCATTATAAGACAAAAAACCAGACATTCGAAAATCAAAATGGTAATACCGAAAACAGAATAATTGTTAAATATAAAGAATGTCAACAAGAAAGATTTTTGGTTTTGAAAATTTGACTCTTTCCCAGAATGAGACACTACCTCTGCAACCACTGCCTCATTCTCAACGGGATTCATGGAGCAGGTTGAGTAGACCATACGGCCACCGACTTTAAGTAACGATATTCCTGGCACAACCAATATGAGTAAACTTGACAGGATTTGGCATTTACGAGGAAAGAATAATTATAAAATTCTGGGAACTTGTCCAAGAAGGAACATGTCAGTAAAAGAAACAGGACCATAAAAACCGGAATAACCCCGAATATCAAAGATATATATTATATTTTACTCCAGAAATAAAGCAGATCCAACACGATTTACAAAAGATAATCTTGCATAGACCTTCCACTAAATAATTCAGAGGGAATTTCGACTTCCAGATGAAAAAGTTTACAGACGCCTACATGACAAACAGAAAATTCTCTGGAGATGAGCAACAGTGAAAAAATCTAATAGAAACCACAAAGAGGGAGAAAAAAAAAAATCTTAGGATCGCTAAGCACATTGAAACAACATTATAAAATACCGTTAAATAAGAAGATTGACAGAAGGAAAGAATGGCATTAAATATCAAGTTTCCTACTGCATTACCTCGCATGGCTATCTGCACCTGTAGGCCATGAAGTCCATTAGCAATTCCTGCCTTCCTGCAGGACCGCAGAAAGGATTTTAACAAGCTGTAAGAAACTAGGGGACAGAATGTTAATGAACCTGAAGCCCAAATATATACCATCTCCACCATAAATTTGGAGCTTTCCTAAGAGTACCATCTCCACTGCATGGCACATCACATAGAACACGATCAAATAAAATTTGACTGATTTCCTGATCTGATAGGCTTGCCTTTTCAGAAGCATTAGAATGACTTATGCTTGCAAGGCAGCCTGGGAAATTTTGAGCTTCATGGTTTGTCACCATTAAGTTGGCAGTGCACATTCTTTTCATTTTGTGAATGAGAACATCAGATCTTTTGAAACCGACATCATTTGCCACGATCTAACAAAAAGAACACAGACAACATTGAAATCAAGTCTTAAGTTTTAAGCTATCAGCATGCAGTTTAAAACAGATGAGAACAGAAATTACTGCAGACTACCAGGTTCTACGAGAGTGTAAGACACCATGTTGTAAGGAAGCCTACCAGCCCCTCGGGTAGTAATCTTGAGTTGGTGGACTGATTCATAATTTCAAGCATTTGGTAAGTCTTTGAGCCAGGTGCAGCACACACTGCATAGAATTAGTAGAAGTTATCAGAAAGAGTCAGGTTTGGCACATTATCAAAATGCTTTGGAATAACTTTATCCCTTAAAATATTTTCTTTTGCGGGTACCAAAGTACATGTTGCTTTAAACATTTCATCTTTGTGCCTTACATATGCTTCCTCTCCTACAGAAGAAAATACTTTGATTTCCCTTTCAAAACCTCCCATTCAAGATGACTGTTAAAGGATCCTGTAGAAGTTCTTTTGACACTCCTAGCCTACGTAAAAATGCTTCCTCCTATAACCATTGAAAAGAAAGCGGTACAAGATTTAAAGATGAAGAATCTATAACCTATGAAGGAATGACAAAGTAATGATAAACAATATAAAATGAAAAAAACTTACATGGCTAAACAACAAAATCATATAAAGTACTAGATTTTGTCTTAGGCTCTCTCGCGGGTGTAACAAGCTAGGGAGGAAGTGGGCAATGCAATTTGAATTCAAAATGAGGTTTAAAAAGTTCTTCAATCTTCAAGTCTGAGAGATTGCATAGTTGTATTGCTTATTGATCTTTATATATTAATTGCAATCACTTAACAAGGTTATCAGTTTGGTTAGGTTTTATTGGATTTGTAAAACAGCAAGTCAGAGCCAAATTTACATCCTGTTCAAATTATTCTCCACCCCACACGAAACCAATAAACCAAACAAATCCAAATTATTGATCGAGTTCAGTGCAGTCTGATTGGGCTTTATGGGTTTCAGTTTTCTTTTTCCAACACCTATATCAATATTCAAAAGAAAAGTCAGTGGATGGAGGGAGTATGAAATCAATCTATGCAGTGTAGATCACTCACTGTCAAGTACGAAATGCTCTGGCGATATATCCAGCAAAAGAGGAGGTACCTGCAGAATGTGAATACAAAAATTTACATTTTAAAATCCCAACAAAAGCAAGCAAAAAGGAAAACAAGAAAGGCTAAGAACGATAACAAGAATAACTAAAACTGGAAAACTTCTGAAAACTTACCATGCTGACTGCTTCCTGTCGAGTGATGTTTCCAATTTCGTTTTCTAGCTTTAAGAACTCATGAAACCTGTCATTTGTCAGAGAGAACTGCAACTGAAATTTGCAATATTCTGAGTCCATTCATAATAGGGAGATAAGTAACTGAACTCGTAATATCATGACAGATGCAAGTGACAATTCCAGATCGAGTACTTTAGCTAGAGAAGGAGAACATAAGACGTTTCTATGATGGAAAAGATTTGAATGAAAGTAGAACAGGACCGAATGCAAAGTTGAATATACAACATAACCTTTAATATCCAAGGTCAAGACTTTTAACTAAAGAAGGCCGAAACTGGGAATATTACGTGCAAATTCAATTAAAAAGGAGCTCAAAATGAATGAGTAATGAGTTTTGGAGACTAAGAAAACACCAAATTCCAAGCAATCTGGTGTCTTTTCTTCCTTCTAAATAAAGATGCCAAGATAGGTGAAGGGATCATCCACAGAACAAAAGCACGATGTGTGCAATACAGAGATTGATCAGAAGAAGGTGACCTTAGAAGACCAGACTAATAAGGTTTTTGGCAGCAGTTCAAAAGTCACAGTGCCTTAAGATCCATAATACAATAGAAGCCACAGCACTCCACAAACAGCTCATAGGAAGCACCTCATAAGTGCTTTTGAAGGTGGCATTAATGGCTTTCGAGACTTCCTTCATATATTGACAAAGGTATTAAATCTCTCACTTAAATAATTTAAATTAGAATGCCTTTGAACATATGCCAGAAAGCACATATAGCAACCACATTTAGAGCACATCGCAAGACACGATAGCTACTGTTCCAAAAGCTATGAGCTAGAAGCTAACAAGCTCTAGAAGCCGGCACCAGCAAAGATGTGATTTTGTTGTTTCCAAGTTGTTTAGCCTAAAAATTGGTAGATTGAATATTTCATTTAGAAAAGATTTACCACTAAAAAGAGGACAACTATCACAAGACGATAATGTCTAATATTAAACAGGTTTTTTTTTATGCACATACTTACGAGAGAACCATGAATTTCTACTTCTTGTGCTGCTGCAATTTGGATACATTTTCACCAGCCGGCACTTTACCAATGAAATGTCAAGACAGATATATAAGAATAGGTTTTCAAAATTCCAATTAGCTCCATCAGCAGAGAAAGGTAAACCTAACATGTTTATACTCTGGGACAGGCATCAAATATGCAAAGACTGCTAAACTAAACTTAACAATTAGGGAAGTCCTGGGATCACTAGGATTTACACTAATTTAAAGTAAATCATGGATAGAGAACAAGCACTGAGAATCTCCACTATCGATGATCTGAATATGAGAAAATGGTCGGCACATGCTCTGCCATGTCAATTCTTGGGTGAGTGTATAATTTATTGCACCTCAGACACCTTTATTTCTACTTATTTTGATTCTCGCTCCTAATCAATTCAGTATAACAGATTACCTTTCGAGATTTGGGTTCTTCCTCAATTGCTTTCGACAAAAATTTGATTGCCACGCCAGACTGTCAGGATACCAAGGCAATGGTCTGACAGCCTCTACTTCATTTCCATCAATGAACTGGGAGAAAAAATGGAAAAAGGTAAGTAAAAAAGGCCAATATAGTCAAAAGGGCAGCATAACGTTTTCACTGGTCAACGCAGCTTACCTCTGCTTGAAGATTATTTGAGAATTCACTCTCCAACTGGGACCGGATATCAAAACAGAACCGGCTACTGCAAAAGGAAGCAGGCTGATAAAAAATGGATAACAAATCTACAGCAAAGAATTTACCATATCACATTGACATAATACGAAATCAGTTCGAGCAAAAACAAGTGAAACAGACAAATTGGAGAGATCATGTCTCAAAACAACGAAAAAAATCGGTTTTTATTGTGCAATTTGATCCCAAAGAACCAAAGGAAATGACAGCCAACAATGAAGCACTGAATAGCTAATTGCTATCAGACATCTCATATCCTAGTTAACACAATGCATGGAGTGACATAATGCCATGATCCCGGAATGTCAAAACCAGACCATATTACTAACTTATAAGAAAAGAAAGTTCCACAGTCCCTGTTGAAGCTACAGACAGACAAAAAGCGTGGCTAAACAGTTGAATTCATTCAAGTTAACAGGCGGGAGAGCATCAGACAATCACCAAGAATTGATCCTGAAGGTTGCCGGCAACGGCTTCCGGAGATACTCCATGAACGCATCCCACTCGTCTGCCGGAACTATCCCTTGCTCCTGAAACCACACGAGCACGATGAGTCTCGGAGATACATCAACTCGCATCCCACTCGAAGAACAGAACGGAGACACGAACTTTGTAGTACTCCTCGAACGCGCGGTTCTGAACGAAGGAAAGCCGCCAAGGAGGAGCGCCGTCGGCGTGGTCGCCGTCGCCGTCGTTTTCGTCGCCGGAGCCGCCGCCGCCCGATGTCGGACGGGTCGAGACGCCCCCCCGCCGGCGCTCGAACCGCGCTCGCTGGGGCCGTCCTCCGCTCGGTCTTCTTCCTCGACGACCGTCCACCGTCTCCGACCTCGGTTGCTCCGGCGGCGGCGACGCCCCGTCGGCCGCGAGCTCGCTCCGGGAGTGGCGGCGAGGCGCCGCGAGCGGCGGAGGTGGGCTGAGGTTGAAGAAGGCGAGAGGCTGCATTGCGGGATTTGGGCTTCAAGGCCTCGCGACCGAGATAGGCGCCTGCATGAGCATATTTCGTTTGGTCCCGGCAAATAGTTATTTAGGATAAAAACACCAAATTAGTGCTTTTTTTTTTTTTTTTTTACAACCTTTAAAAAATCTAAACTAATAAATTTATGACAAATTTATCTCAAATTAATTTTTTAACCACAAAAAACCTCAATCGATTCATTTGTAATAAATTTATTATCCATTAATTTATGTTAAATTAGATTAATATCACAAAAATTACAAACTAATATAATTATAACAAACGAAGTATAAAACCCTGAACTACTCATCCGTCAACTTTCATATGTATTTAGTAATTTGATAATAAAATCTAACGAAAACCAATGAAGGGCGAATTTATCACATGTGTATTACTTTGAGATCTTTGGTGGTAAAAAAAAAAATTATAATAAATTTATCACGAGCATATCAGTTTGAGATTCTTTATAATATCAATCCAATTACTTAACAAGTAACAATTTTTTTTTGGATAATTACAATAATGGGCATCCTATTACTCGTGTATTATTTGACAGTTTAGTCCAATTTTTTTTTTCTCATTCATTTAATTCCTAAAATCTTTTTTTGTCCTTCACATTTGGTCCTTTCCTTAACTCAAAATAGTGGATAGAATAACATCAAAATCCATTAATTCCATATGTTATCGTATCCAATTATATCTTACTTAAAAATTCAGATTATTAGACATAGCTTAAGTAAAGTGAAAAATCCGAGCTAATTAGTTTACTTCTTTTTTGGTCCATGTGGTCATAATGTGAATAGTAGAGTTTGTTTAAATCCAAAACGATGTATTCTCAACACAAAACAATATCATTTTGTTCAATTACCACGTTAAAAAAGTAATTTAAATTGATACGAACTCTAGAGAAGTTAAAAGGAAATAGGGCACTCGCCTGCTGGTGGCCACTACGGGCCTTGCCACCATTAGGTGAGGTACTTGTCCTCCCCTAGATTTTGGCGAGGGCAACAATGTATTACTACCCCTATCAAATCCTCACCATCTGATCTCTTTCTCTTTGATTTTTTCCCATTTTTCTTTTATTAATAATTTTATCGATATTTTTCCTAATGCAACACCTTCCATTTGTATGTATCATTAAAATGATCATACATCATGAGAAAATCTCTAGCGGTTTCAAAACACCGTGTCATTATCTGATGTGGCACACATTTAACCATTAACGTTCACACACGTCTAGAATTTAAAAAGGAAAAACTTGATGTGTAATTCAAAGCAAATGTTTGTGTTGGAGGTGAAGCGATATTTGGATGGCAGTGGTCGGCCATGGACAACGGCTCGTCCACAAGGGTAGATTTGGACGACGATGGCTCAAGTTGCCGGCCACGGACAACAGCTCGTCCACGTATCTAGCGACGACGACTCAAGATCCCGACGACCCCAGACCGTGAGCTCAAAAGCAAAAATAATAAAAGAACAGAGAAAGAAACAGAGCATAGGCCAGATTTGGAGGCACGACTCCAAATCCAATATCTGGATGGGCAATGGACGAGCCGCCGAGACGATCAGAGGGTAGGCATGCGGTAACCGTGACGTCGCTCATGCACAGATCTGGCAACGGAGGACATCCATGGCCGGCTTCATCTTCGGCTTCGGCTTCCTCTGTTTCTGCTTCGTCCTCCTCTGTTTTTCCTTTCTGTTTTTGAGCTCGTGGCCGTACAAGCATCATCAGCCAAGGAAAAGCAAGGCTTCGTCTGTGGATGAGCTGCCTGGCCTGTCATGGACCAATGGCATCACCGACCAGCCGTTGTCATGGTTGCCTCTAGATCTGGCTGCAAACCGTAGCTTCAGATCTCCATTTTAGCCGACGACGGCTTTCATGGCCATGAGACGGTGATCGGCTTGGATGCTACAGCACCTCCACCAGTGACGACTGCGAGCTAAGGTCAAAGCTCGGCAACTCGAATGAAGCAAAGAGAATTTCATCTCTGAACATAGCGTATTATCAACTTTGTTGATTTAATTCCACGTCAACGAACATGTGCCGATCTAATTGATGTGACTAAAATTCGCCCGCCACATCAATAGCTTTGAAACCATTAAATATTTTCCCCACTAGCTAACCTCAATCACTCCACCCGCACGTGTGCCAACTCAACTATCTAAAAATGAAATTTCAAGTTCAAAGACTAAGGAACAGCAATAAACCAATGATAAAACGTCCCTCAATTCCGAGGCAGAGCTAACAAGGCTATAAAATAAACCACTCCACATTGACAAATTCCCTGAATTCTCAACTGTCAAAATTGCCTGAACTAAAAAACTGCTTGCTTGACCGAAATTGATCAAACGGTAAAAACAACCTATGCCGCAAGAGAAGGTTTTGAGGCAGCTGACAGCCTAGATCTCTTCTTAGCCAAGCTCTCACTGCGGCGCTCGCGCTGCTCCTTCAACCTGGTAGCGAGAAGCTTCTGGTACTCAGCTGCCTCAGCCTTTGCCTTGGCAATTCTCTTCTTCTTGTCAGCGATTCTCGCGCGCTTCCTTTGTAATGTCAATGGCGTAACTAGCCTCTGGATCTTCGGAGCTTTACTGACCTTTTTCCCTGTCAAATGACAAGAAAAAGAAGAGCAGAAAAGAATCAAAGTCAGATCAGAGCCATTTAATAAGCCAACACGATAAGAAAATTAAGTTGAATGATGATGGAAACCCTTACCAGCTTTAGTAGTGAAGGTCCTGCGATATGTATTGACATACTTCCGAACGTCATCCTCCTTCGACAGGTTAAAAAGTTTCCGGATCTTTGATGCCCTCTTTGGACCTCTCATTCTCGGCTTCTCAATGTCAGTCAAACCAGGCAGCTCACTTTCTCCTTTTTTCACAATGACCAAGTTCAGAACAGAGAGGTCTTGACTGACGATGCATCCTCGAACAGACTTCCTTCTCCTCTCTCCATTCCGCCTACCATATCCACGGAAGCAAGGAGTACCTGTCAGACAAATCAATTTTGCTTTTCAACTGGCACTTATATAAATTCCGGTCTCCTAATCAAGCTGTGCAACAAGTTTAGAATATACATAGCTGACATAACTTCAGCTTATATGCAAGAATTGCCAAATTCATGTATTCGTGCACTTTGCAGAGTCGAACCTACCTCGATGAAGCAAGAGACGAACACGACCAGGAGTCAGCACTCCCTGCTTCATTGGAAACCCTTGTTTGTCACAGCCTCCCATTATCTTAAACACGTAGCCATTGAATTCCTGCCCCACATTGAGGATAGTCAATAACAGAACTGATCAAAGAAATCGCCAAAAGCTCCATAGAACAATTGCAGACACATACCTCACCCAGAGCATCTCCACTGACTTCTTGTGAGATCCTCTTGTCGAAAAACGCCCGACTGCATGGAAAAGATCATAAAGAGTCATTACTCAACATCCCTTTTCTTTTGCTAGAGAGACAATTGGCCATTGACCTCTACAAATAATGATATTTTGAAGAAAAACAATAAAATAAGACTTAAGATTTAGGAGATCCATTAAATTGTTATGATCCAATCCTTAAGTATGAAATGCAAGAGATACTGGTTTCGATACAATAAAATCTAGTGCCGCAGCATGGTCTCTCAGAACATGGGTAGCCAAATAAAACCAAATTGTACCCAAAATATCAGGAAAAAAAAAATCTCAGTTACCTATGCTTCCACATTCACAACATGATAAGACAACTCAGAAGTATATCTATCATCCGCAACTTGCACTTTCTTTCCCTAGTTTAGAGTTAAATCAACAATAAGCGACTTTTCTCACCTAATTTGGAGTACCCCCAAAATACTCCCTATTGATTACCCCATCCCACAATCTGTCCCTAAAATCCATTCAGCATTCTAAAATTGCTAATACGGGAATCAGAACCTACAGTTTTGATATGCTGTTCTGGCCAACAAGATACATCATTCAGGTCACCAAAGAAAGATAGAGGGGCCATGAAAAACGAGCACCTAAAGGAATAAATATCAATTTTTGTGCTTCAGATACTTAAATGTGGAACCCTAATCAAACATTGAAGACCATGTGAGCGGTACTTCCATTCCTGTAAATCGCGTAATCGCTTTATAAGCATGCACACTCAAACCGATGTCGTAAGTAATTCCAATCAGAGAACAAACATTCATATCAGTCTCAACATTACACGAGCGAGAAGAGCAATAATTCCATCTACGAATACACAGAACACTAGCAGTAGACGCCCAAACACAAGGAACTGAACAGGGGCCAACACCAACTTGATCAATTCAACAAACTAAGAGCTTTCAAAGCATTCCGCATAAGAACAGCCACAACCCATCAACAACATCCGAAATTTTCACCCCCAGAAAAAGGGTTCGGCTTACAGTTTCTGATCATCGTCGATCTCGAGCTTCTTCTGGCAACCGGTGGTTGGATTCGCTATGTTGAACTTCAGATTACAGATAGGGAAAACGCATCAGAAACCTCGAGTGAAAGTAAAACGGGAAGAGAGACGAGCGAACGAGAGTTGAGAGATACGTACCTTCATGTTGATGTTGACGATGAAGGACCCTGACCGAACGGAAGAAGAAACCGCTGTTCGCCGCTTGAGCAGAGTGGGGCTTTCCTGGGGAATTAAGGGTTTCGTCTGGGCTTTATATACCAGGTGTAAGGCGGCGGTTCTCAGTGACAACTGGAATAGCCAGTTTTCCTTCTTTTTTATTCCTCCGTTTTTTAATTTCTTTTGTTGTTTGTAAAATTCCAAAAAAACCCCACCCAAAAAAAAAAAAAACGTATTTTCATAAAGTAACTCCATAGTAGGACTTTTCTCAAAATACCCTAGAAAATAAAAACCATGTTCCAATGGATCTTCATAGCTCCTTGCTAATGATAAAAATCGTCATTCGGCATGAGTTACCACCGAGAGGTATTCAAGGTACGGTAGGGTGAGGAGGTGACTTGGATGGTCGGGCATACTTTTGAAACTTCTAGAGATCTATCATGTTTTTTGGGTACCTTAAAACATTCTTACGGGTATTATGAGGTAAATGGTATATTGAACTCTTAAACTGATGGGAAATATACTGTTATAGTTTGATGGGCTCATGTGTATAAGGCTCCATTCGTTCCTCATTTGGAATATCCACCAATCCAACATAGGAAAAGCAATGGAGCATTCTCTACCAAAACATTTCTCTTGATATTTACTTTCTGCAATCTAAGATAGGTTAAGGGTGCGTTTGTTTGTGTTTTACATTCTTTTTTTTTTAGGGAACGAAATAGAAAAAACTATTTCTTAGGAACAATTTTTGAACAAAAGAACGCAAGCGTTTGGTAAATTTGTTCACGAAATAAAAAAAGAACAGAAACATGTTTGGTAAATTTATGTTCTTTTTTTTCTTTTAATTTTTTAATTTTTTTTTTATTTTTCATTTTTTTCTTTCTTTTTCATTTTTCTTTTTTTCTTCCTTGTGGCCGGTCGCCGGCCTCGGCCATGGCCGGCGGCCTCGCCTTGGCCGGGTGAGCTCGAGCTCGCCCGGATCCGGCGAGGCCGAGCTCGCCCGACCACCGGCGAAGCTCGGCCTCGCCAAGCCTCGCCGTGGTCGGGCGAGGCCGCCGGCCAAAGCAAAAGAAGAAGAAAAGAAAAAAAAAAAAGAAAAGAAAAGAGAGGAGAGAGAAAAGTTGTTCTCTTTTTTTTTTTTCCGGAAACAAGAAACAACTTTTTTTTTGTTTCTTGTTTTTGTTTTACATTCTTTTTTTTCCCAAGAACAAAAAAAGATTTGGAACAAAAAAACGCGTTCTTTTTTTTAGAACAAAAACAAAAACCCGTTCATAAATAAAAACGAGGAACACAAAACAAACAGCCCTAAGGGGCTGCATGTTTGTGTTCTTTTCTTTGTTTATGAACACAATTTCTTTTTTTTGTTAAGGGGAACAAAAAAGAAACGCGCGTTATTTGCGTTTTTGTTCCAAATCTATTTTTTGTTCTAAACAATTTGGAACAAACAAGAAACAAGTTTCTTGTTTTAGAACACTTCCAAGAAACAATTTTTCTCTTATATTTTTTTCTTCTCTTTCTTTTCTTCTTTTTTTCTTCTTCTTTTTTCTTTGGCCGATCGCCGACCTCGGCCATGGCCGACGACCTCGCTGGAGCGTCGCCGGCCCCCGGCGAGCCTCACCGTGGCTGGGCGAGGCCGCTAGCCCTCGTCGGCCGGTCGTCGGCCATGGCCAAGGCTAGCGACCGGCCAAAAGGAAGGAAAAATAAAAAGGAAAAATAAAATTTAAAAATAAAATTTAAAAATTAAAAGAAACAAAAAAATTATATAAATTTACTAAAGTGTTTTTGTTCTTTTTCTATTCCAAGAACAAGTTTACCAAACGTATTCTTCTATTCAAAAATTGTTCCCCGGAACAAAAATAGAAAAATTTCTGTTAAAAGGCAAGTGAGCAATTGACAAGGGGAAGGCTGAGCCTAAATGACTCTAGTAAGGGGTGAATGAGTTAAAAGGAACATAAGAGGCGCACGATCACAATCTCAATTGTCAATTGGAGATATAGGTGATATCAAAATAAGTTATAGAGAAAGCGATTGGGAGAGCTTGTGGTGCATATCGGCTAATGAAGAGGATGTTGTAATTGGAAGTTACCACTATTGTTGGTGTTGGAAATTGCTTGAGAAAATGAGTCTCGTGCAATTGACAAGGGAAAAGAAAGCCTATACAACTTGAACAAGGGGGGTAACAAGTCCAGAGGAGCCCAAGTGTTACACGATCACAATCTCAAGTGTCAACCAGGGACACTTGGAGCAAGCTCATCCTGCATAATAAATTTAGGAGTGAGCATCGGTCCAGGGTTAACTATGGATCGGCCCAATTTTGCCGGTCTTGATCTGATTCCCAAGAAGACTAGGTCAATCCTTGATCCTAAGATCCTTAGACCAGTATTGTGCGGGTTGGTCCTCGATCCTAGGAGTTTAGGGTCGATTCTTAATCCTAGGATCCTTAGACCAGTATTGTGCGGGTTGGTCCTCGATCCTTGGAGTTTAGAGTTAGTCTAACTTGAACCAAATTTGACTATATATAATATATAATATATATCTTGTTAGAGAAATCTTCTTAAGGTGTTTTGAAGTCGACAAAACGTTTCCATCATTCTAGTCTGAAGACTTGCAGACTCTTTTGACAAAGTCTGAAGACCTCTAGACTTAAGATTCAAAGTCTACTCTCATTGACAGTTTCCAGACCGACGAAGTTAAAGTTCTATTCGGATAAATTCAAGTATGGTTTTGATTCGTATGGTTAAGGAATATCTCACGACTGGAATTAGCACTTTAAGATCTTTTATTCGTATTCGAGTAATCTAGATCCTCTAGATCCACGAATTATACTTGGAAGGTTCTACTTATGGAAACCGAGATCCTGATTGTATGGGCGAGCAGGATTGATGGGCTATCGTCATTTTCCTTGAAGGGCTCAAGATCTCTCTAATTGATTCTGTCCAACGGGTTGATTGAAAGAACTTCTTTGGAAGGTGCCAACGGTATTGAAGGCATGAAGAAGTATATAAGGGAGACGTTCAAGTTGTTCAAGAGTGCCCGATAGAAAAATTTCAAAGTCTGAATCTCTTTGTTCTTTTGCGATCTTATTCTTCGAGTTATACTTGTAATCAAAGGAGAGACTGAATTTTGGTGAGATCTTGAGGAAGTGTAGTAGAGTCTCTACAATGTGGAATCAAGGACGTGAGATTGTAAATTCTCTTTTGATTCTTAGTAAAATCCAGCTAGTGGGCTGTCCGTGCGGGAGAGTGGGCGTAGGCTTGGTCTAAGCCGAACTACTATAAACTTGGAGTCTTGATTCTCTATCCCTAATCATTTTACTTTACATTGCATCTTCATACGTCTATTATTGTTTTCAGTCTCTTAGTCTATCAATCATTAAAAATTAATCTATTCTGTTACGATTTATAAAAATCATCTTAATCACATATTCACCCCCCTCTAGGTGCTCGTACTAGTTCTATCATATTTAACATATTATTTATGATTTTTTTACATATTCTAAAGAAAAAACCATAAATCAAATGGTGTCAACAGCATTAAATGGCTTCTTACGGTGTCCTCCTCCAGTACTCATTCTCTTCTATCTTTGTTGTCCTCTTAGTCTTCAATTTGCCAAAATCGAAAGAAACAACTTTCTCGCTCGCCGCTCGACTTCCCATCTTGTCCTATATCTCTATGAGTGATCTTAATTGTTTTTATGATTTCTTGCTTCTAGCATGTGTGAAATTTCTATTGTTATCTTATCTTAAATTTTTTGAATATGTGTTGATATTTATAGTTTGGTTGCACAACGCCGCATTATTGATGGATATGTAATTTGAAATGGTAGATTTGTCTTTTTAGGGAATACAAAAAATAAAATAAAAAATTATCGATTAATCTCGGGTTGATCCTAAAATCAGACCAAACCCATTGGGTCAGTCTGGTCCTTGGTCCCAGGCTCAATAGAATTGGTCTTTATCCAAAAAATTGAGAACCAACACTGTGCGAGTTGATCGTAAGGTTAGGGGGTGGACTAACCCAATCCAAACCATGCTCATCCCTAAGTAAATTAGACAAGTTTACAATAACATAACAATTACAACAAAATAGACCAAAAAGTTCACAACTTGTGAAGCTTGTGAATCACAGGCTTTGAGTGCTCTTAAACTCCAAGTTCCAACGTCCTAAAAATAAAACAATAATAAGTATTAGGGATAAATGCATTGAAAGTTCTAAAACTTGTCAAGAAAGTGCAATTGAGTTCTAAAACTTTCAAAAAATGTAATTAAGTCCTAAAACTTGTCGCAAAGTGCAATTGAATTGTAAAACTTTTAAAAAGTGCAATCAAGTCCTAAAATTTGTCAATTTGGTCCAATCTAAGTCCTTTCATTGATTACACTTTTTAAAAATTTTAGGACTTAATTGCACTTTCGTGACAAGTTTTAGGACTTAATTAAACTTTCGTAATAACTTTTAGGATTTGATTGCTCTTTTTGAAAATTTGAAGACTCAATTGTACTTTCGTGACAAGTTTTAGGACTTGCAACGCACTTATCCTTAAGTATTAATGATCACTCAACATTAGTAGAAATTGAACTCAAATAATTATCGGAAAATCTCACCACATATATTCCTTTCATTTCAACTTTTAAAATGTATGTACCATTAATCTCTGCGTAAACATAATCCATATCTAACAAAAATAAATAAATAGATACACTCATTAGATATATAAAAGAATTGCAAGATGAAAAGATATGAACTTACCCAACTCAAAATTTTCTGCATTCTCGATGCATTCTTCAACATTAATTGACTAGAGAACTGTTCTCAACTAATCTTAAGTGCAAATCAAAACTTCCACGACTCTATGAGTCAAAAAACTTTAAAAGTATCAAAACACATGACTAGTTATAAGAATAGACATAACATCTCCACCATCAAAGATAACTTTTGGTCAGCAATGCTCCACACATCAAAATGTCAAAATCGTAAGGCTTTTCAAATTCAGATTTAAGATACTGATCGAGCTCAGATAATTTGCCCTTAAACTTTTTTTTTTCTCATCGTTAAGAAAGGCTTCATACAACGGCTCTTATACAGAAATTCATACCGCAATCTTCTTCTCCATTAAGCTCACCATCCAGACTTATGTCACAAGAATTAGAATAAGACTTCTCATAAAATTTAAAAAAACGTTCCAAGGCGAACTTCACCTTATTAAACATTTCATCAACTTTCGCAATATCATTATAAATGAGTTTACAACAATACCTCACATAATTCATCTTTTTTCTAGGATCCAACATACACAATCAACACTACCATATTTACTTTTTCGAAACTCTCATAATATTTGTCAAACTTGTCTTTCATTTTTGCATCCATAACTCTCACTAAACGATCAAAAGCCTTCATCATTTCTTTCAAATAATTATACAAAGAAACCATTCTCCAAAATAATAATTTGAAGTGATATACAAAGTCTCATATATTCGGTTGGTGGCATCATAAAACTTCTTCAAAAATTTGGGGAGAATAATAACGTTTTCCAAATCAACACTACTTGAAGTATCAGAGTTAAACTTAGTTGAGAAAGAAATATTATTTTCATCCATCTTTTCCAAAGCTTTTCTTAGATTTATAGCATTGTCTAAATAAGGTAAGTGGAATTTCACCTAGTGAAGATGTCAACACATACCAAAACCCTTATAAATGATTCTTGTACTCTCAATGCAATTTCGAAATGCCTTAGCTCTCATAGGAGAACTCCTCATATATCTAATCACGTTTTAAATAGGTGCAATAGAATCGCACACCTTGGCCAATATCCTTCATAATCAAGTTCAACATATGAGCTATGCACTTTATGTGTCAAATTTCACAATCTAAGATAAATAGTCTATCTTTTAAAAATTATTCTTTTAGATAACAAATGACAACTTCATTTGAAATAGCATTAACCACAGTGATTGTGGTCACATTTTATGTTCTCCACTCGTATATTCATTTTTCAACCATTTTCCCAATATTCATACCCTTGTGGCAATGCATTACCATAAAATTGATGATTCTTTTGTGCAATTTCAAGTTTTCTCAATAAAATGTGTAATGAGAAATAAATAGTTCAAATTTTGAATGAAACTCCATGTATTACTTGTGAGTGTGATCGTAAAATTAAATTTACTAAGAAAAGCATTCAAACCTCTTTTTTCACAAAAACATAATTTCATGTAATATGTAACCACCGCAAATCACAACATATGCTTGAAGAGAGGTTTTAATCGATTGACATAATCACAAACTCTAACATACTTAACCATCGTAAATGGTTGTTCATAAATTATAATCATCCGAACAAGCATTCCTTATATTTCTCTCAATAAAACTTCCATGTTGTTAAAATACTAGTACATACTAGTATTTTCCCTTGTTAGTTGAGGGTGCATTTGGTTAAGTTTTCTCAAGGGATTTTCATCCCTTAAACCCCCTTGAGGAAATGCTAAAGTATTTGACAAGCATTTTGAATAACCTTTGGCCAAATGCTAGCCTTAGGAGTGTTGAAAGCCCAATGGTGCTCTCACCTAGTATTCCAAAGTACAATTTACGAAATGTTGAAACTAAGATTAAAATATCATTTTTCTTCAAAAATGATCCTCACCAATTCTTTAGTTTTCCAGTTTTGTCCCTCTTTGTAACTATTTATCTTCTTCGCAATGAGGATGTCGATGAGGTCAGATCTGGTTGGTAAAGGGCAGGCCAAGTTCCAACAAGTTCTTTTAGTTTTTTTTTTTTTTTTTTTCATTTTTAGTTTAAAAAAAACAGAAATCAACGTAGCAATAATAAACAAGCTTGTCATTCATCAAAGAGAATACTACACGAACACATAATCTATAATACTCGTAAGTGTTTAATAGTTTGGAATGTGAACCAACATTCTACACGGTGATACTAGCAAAAATGAGTATGCCACATACCATGTCAGACTTATGCTGAATATGTTGAATGTGATGGTTACCATGATGCTAAGTCAAAGGGTGATCGGTTTGCCAAGAAGGTTGACAACTTCATCTATGTTATCGAACAATACTTCGATGCCTTGGTGATCAAAGACGACAAGGCTAAGGCATGGACTATTGTTATGTATTTAGCTCATGCTTTTGGTGGTGGCAACATAAGTGCAACGATGAGAGGCAATGTGCCTAATGCCAATAGGTTGAGCTCTCAAGCCCTCATATTGGCCTCAATTTAGGGCCATCGACTTCATATGTGATCCCCACCACATATTTGTTAAGGTTAGCATCGATGAAGATGTTGAGAAGCTGCTCTATGATTATAGCCTTAACATTGCAAACCCCATGGATCAGAGAGCCCTAGTCACAAGGGAGCTAGGGTTGAAAGAGCCAAAAAACATCAAGTTCAGTGAAGACTACGATATCATTGCTTGCTAGAGTTGAAGAAGTAATAGAAGATGATGTTGGTGAAGATAAGAAAAAATAAAACTAATTAAAAATTTGCCTGTTGACAATGTCTCTAATTGTCACTTGGAGAGTGTCACGTGAATCATAAGTACTTATTGATCAATGAAGATTTGGCTAGCCAATGAGTATGGGACTTCTTTTGGAACTAAATTTGACACTTGATGGTTTTATTTGAGACAAGATTCACTCTAAACTCTCATTTAATAAAATGGCCCCGCTTCAATCCTTTGATATGGACACGTTAATGGTATGTGAATTTTTCCCTTTGTTAATCTTAACAGCATTTTAAATTTTTGGCTTGAAAGTCAATAGTAACATTTTGCTTAGTAAGTCAAAACAAACAGAAACATAAATTTAAAACCTAGAAAGCCTCAAGAAGTCAACCAAACTATAAATCGGATGAAAATAGTAAACTAGAAAATAATATAATGGAAACATGCCTTTTAGACATGTAGAACCTTTTTTTAAAGGTTTTATTTTTTTTTTTGGTAAAGATTTTTTTTTTTAAAGGTTTTATTGCCTCGCTTTGGTAAAGGAAAAACATAAAGCAACACACCTCCGGAATGCAACCAAACCTTTAGATTACTCTCATCATAAAATTAGGGAAAATTATCCAAAAATCTTAATCTTATTATACTTTTGCCAATTTAATAATAAATCTTTTAATTTTGTCAATTAGATCATAAACATTTTCATCTTTTATCAATCAAGTTCATCCAATCAATTTTGGCCAAAAATAACTTATGTGAACATTAATCATGCTACGTGATACATCCGACACTGACATGGCTCAAAAACATGGTCCATAGAGGCTGGCTTAAGACCTTAGTGTTGGTTGATTCATGTTCAAGTACCCAACTCTACACCAAAACATTGGCACCAAAGCTTGGGACTCTAGTTTGATGCCCAACCCTAGGCCCATCGAAGCCAAGTCCAAGTCCACAAAGGCTTTGGCTCAAGAACCCATGCCAATCCTCGATAGTACTCAAATTCCCATTCAATTGCCATGGCCAAGTCACTGATACTGGGCTCAAGTATAGTTGGGCTGGGTTTGGGATCCAATGCCCATGCCTGAATCCATGACATTCATTGCCAATGCCCAATCTTGTGCTCAAGTCATTGACTCCCATACATGGTTTCTCGACTGGTACTGAGTCTGTAAAGGCTAAGCTAAGTCTCTTAAAGACGAGGCCCAAGTCCCCAACATATACCTTGGTTTCCACTTGCTGAGCTCAAGAAATCGTTAACTGATTGCCACTTGTTGGGCTCAAAAAACCATTAATTGACCCCAATCTTGAGTCTCTTATGTCATACGAATTATGCATGACTTTTTAAGAAAATAATGATGCGTTTGGTAACGTTTTTATTTAAAAATTGTTTCAGGAAAGAGAATTAAAAAAAATTATTTTTTTCAAAACAATTTTGAATAGAAAGAACACGTTTCTTAAACTTATATAATTTTTTTATTTCTTTTAATTTTTTAATATATTTTTTATTTTTTATTTATTTATTTTTTCTCTTTCTTTTTTGATCATGGCCTCACCAGATTTGATCTAGGCGAGGCCGAGCCTCGCTAGGTCCTCGACAGCTGGTCAGGTTGGTGACCGACCAAAGTAAATAAAATAAAATAAAAAGAAATAAAAAAAAATAAAAAAAAATTATTTTCTCGAAAATATAGCAGAAACATGTTTGTTTATATTTTATTTATATTTTATTTTTATTTTTATTTTTAAAAATAAAAAATTTAATTTTTTGTGTTCCAAAAAAAAAAAAAAAAAACGCAAACAAATGTCCTAAAAGTCAAAAGTTCTTTTCTTCAACCACGGAAAAAAGTAGAAGATTTTCCAAAAGCCACAAACGGTTGGCGCCGCTCGGCTCATCTTTGAAGACCAGTTCCACCAGACTCTCGAGGGACTTATCGCTTCCTTCCTTTCTTCGGCCAATCAAAAAAATCACAAGTCCAACACGACACGTTCCAACTTGAATCCTTGGGTGGAATTTATTTGTTATGGGCCCAGAAATTGTAGTTGATATCATCAATTCGATGGGTCCTAGCCTTCTTTGGGGTTAGTCGATCGATTTCATCCCCACTAGCATCCTTAGCAATCATATCAATCAAAACATACAAGACGTTTCATCAGGCGTACCACGATCCAAATATGCACATGTCGTGCAAAAGAACAGAACTAACAAATAGTAAGGCACATTAAACATCAAGTCAACATACGCAAATCCCACAAGAAATAGGAAAAGCACGGTCATACGCAAATGTAATGTCAAATTAGGCCGGCCACTATTACACAAACCCATTTACCCCCAGGCAACATCATTGTCTTTGCCCTTTTGAATCCGCTAAAAAAGAACAAACTACGATCCTGCCTATATCATATCTGAAAAGTCCTAGAAGTCCAACTTAACAAGCAAAGAACAAAAGAAACACCACCATAACACCACCACCAAGATTCAATCTCCCTCCCATTTCAGGAGAAACAGCCTAGGCACGCTCGCCCCGGATTCTTCGTGCAAGCTGAATATCCTTGGGCATGATGGTCACGCGCTTGGCGTGGATGGCGCAGAGGTTGGTGTCCTCAAACAGTCCCACTAGGTAAGCCTCAGCCGCCTCCTGAAGGGCCAGCACTGCATGGCTCTGGAAACGCAGATCGGTCTGTAGCCAAGAATAAGCAAACACCACAATTCAGTTTCCAGGTGTGAAAAATTCTCCCCACGATTATGTGTAACATATAATGAGGGCAGAGACATCACCTTAAAGTCCTGGGCAATTTCACGGACAAGCCTCTGGAATGGGAGCTTCCTGATCAAAAGCTCAGTGCTCTTCTGGTACTTACGGATTTCACTGCAAGATTAAATTGGATGGTCAATCAAAAGAGACAGAATTCATTGGTTGAAGAACACAGGCAGTCAAGGAGATGGCTTAGCTTACCGAAGAGCAACAGTACCAGGGCGGTAACGGTGAGGCTTCTTCACTCCACCTGTGGTAGGGGCAGACTTACGGGCAGCCTATAAGTACAAGAACACCTCATCATGTCAAAGGTCACGTTACAGCAAAAACACAACCCCAACAGAAATTGCAGTAAGCAAAACATCATCACACAGAAATCCACATACCTTGGTAGCGAGTTGCTTCCTCGGGGCCTTTCCTCCAGTTGACTTACGAGCGGTTTGCTTGGTACGGGCCATCTGTTGGACATTACAACGTCACGCTCGAACATAAAATTCAGAAAATTATCACATCATACACAATTGGAACCCAGCACTTGACAACCCTCACACGCTTCAATCCGTTCCATATCTCAGCTAACGTACCTATATGTACCCGAACGACCGCAGAAACCACAACAGGAAAAGGAAATCACCCGTCAATCCCCATAGCCCAAGCCCCTAAATCCTCTCAAACAACGAAGCACGAAACACCGTCCGCAGACCAATTGCATAACCCAAACCCTAAATTTGCCAGATCGTCGCCTCCGACCACGATTTCAGAACAACCATTAAACTAAGAAGCGCAGAATCTACCTAACCGCGAGGGAGATAACAAGGGAAACCCTAACCGAGAGAAAGCGAAAACCCTAGATTTCCAAGGAAAGCCCTATGGCGATGATTCCAACTACCTCAGCATGCGCGATCGAAGCACAAACAGTAAGAGGCGCACGAGATCACGACAGCTAAAATTCTACCTCATCATCGACAAAATCAAAAGGTAGAAAATCACGCAAGACACTTGCCTCTCTCGATCTTCTTCTTCGTCTTCTTGTTCTTCTCCTTCTTCTTCCGCTTCTGCAAATGCTATGCGGAAAAAATCTTCTGAGAAGTAGCGGTTGGTTCCTATTTATAGGGGCGGGGGCGCGATGCGGAACGATCCGACGGGCGAGGATCGCGATCCTTGTGCTTCTTTGGGCGACGGATCGTACGGTGGAGAGGCGCCCGGTTTGTGTTTTCTCGCCCCCGGATGGACGGCGGACAACAGGAGGAGGGGCCGGGGAGAGCTTTGCCACGGATCGCGGGGCCTGCGTGGCGCGGCGTGATTGGCCGGGGGCGGCCGCGGTTTGACTCGGTCCCGAAAGCCGAAACCTTGGGAAGGGAATCGGAGGTAATATTCCGCGTGGGCGGCAAGGATCGAAGGGGAAAACCGGCCCGGTCTCCCGGAAAATACACGGAAAGACGTTTAACGTGGACTTTCCACCAAATTTTTCTATTTTTCTTTTCCTTTTTTTTTTGTTTTTTTAAGGTAGTAAGGACTATGTTAAGTGTCAATTCTGACTTTCACCTTTTTTTTTTAATCATGCTTTAACCCTTGCTTGATTGTGATATCTAAATTTTTTTTTTTGATATATTCAAATGTGAAATGGGTAGAAACATATTTTTTGAAATATTCAAATATGAAATGTACATGATATTTTGATATTTTTTTTTTTTAGATTTAGAATTGACTTTTCGTCCTTATATTTGGAGAAACGAACTCTCATCTACCATGAAGACCTCACTTATCAACTTACTTTTTTGCTAGTACATGTTGGTCGTGACTTTCTCAATTAGGAAATAAAAATAATATTTAAGTTGCGAAAAATCATGAAAGCTGTGTATAATTTTGTATGTTGATCTTGATATTTTGAAAGATTTCGAGTGCTTCAAGTTAAAATTAAAATAGACCTTTTGGAGTTCTTTTCTAAATTTATCCTTGACTTTGATTTTTAATCGCAAAAAATACAATTTTTTTAGACAATCAATTAATCGGACCTAGTTCCCTCCAATGCATATCTGGATGAGTGAAAAATTAAACGAGAAAGAAATCTACGTTACTTCTTGATCTCCGGAAATCTCGATTCCTCCGTGGTTTAGATTCAGTTTGTGTGTCAGATTTAGAATAATTATAACTTTATTATAACTTACATTGGATTGAATGGTGCGGTAACTATAATCTCGTTAAAAAATGAGAAATAAGTATACCTTATACTAAACATTTGGATCACTTGTGGAACATGTATGATAACTCTAGGAGGTAGTGAAGTTTGTTGTCCCTTCCCACCATATTCATTAATTAAAAAAAGGGTACTTAACAATTTCCTTATAAGATTACAGTTTCTTTAAACACAAAAGATTTATTTTTAAGAGATAAGGACCGTCATAGTAGATGCCTAAAATTTGTACCCGAACCAATAGTGAATTTCAAAAAAAATTAATTTATGTATTTAAATCATAAAACTTAGGGTTAATATCTTAAAAAACCCAAAACTGGTACATATATGACAAATTTATCCTAAACTATTTTATTGACCACCAAAAACCTTAAACTAGTACACATGTGACAAATTTACCCTTTATTAGTTTCCGTTTGATTTTGCCGTTAACCTTGTTGACGTGATTGCTGACGTGGCAAGCCATGTAGTAATTCATAAGTTTAATACCATTAAATACAAAAGATTGGTATATTTATGACAAAGTTACCCAAAACTTGTATATTTATGATAAATTTATCCAAAACTGGTATATTTACGACAAATTTACTCTAAATTAATTTTTTCGATAATAAAAAACCTAAATTGGTACATGTGCGGCACATTTACCCCTTTCAATTTTCCCAAATTTGATTGAATTGTGATGTCCAATTAATTTTATTTTCCGAATTACTCTAACATTGCCTCCATATCATTAATACTTGATTTGTAAATCTTTGTTTTTTTTTTTTTTTTTTTTTATAGTATTTGATATAGAATGAAGTGCACATTTTGTAGTCTTTAAATAGTTTTCTAATAATGATTCCAATAAAAAGAAAAAAATCAAATATTAATGATATGGAGGCAATGTTAGAGTAATCCGAAAAATAAAATTGATTGGTCATCAACTCGGTCAAATTTGGGGAAATTGAAAGAGGGTAAATGTGCAGCACGTGTACCAATTTAGGTTTTTTATGATCGAAAAAATTAATTTAGAGTAAATTTATAATTTTGTTATAAATATACCAGTTTGAGGTTTTTAATGGTATTAAACTTATGAATTTCCACATGGCTTGCCACGTTAACAAGGTTAATGGCAAAATTGAACGGAAGTTAATGGAGGATAAATTTGTCACATGTGTACAAGTTTAGAGTTTTTGGTGGTTAAAAAAATAATTTGGGGTAAATTTATCATAAATGTATCAGTTTGAGGTTTTTTAGAGTATTAACCCTAAAACTTATCGATATCTTTTATATTAGCCATTTGGTTCGGCGTTAAGAGACTGAAAGTTCCGGTTGGAAAAATTTAGGTGTTTGGTTCGGCGATTTGGAGGTGTCGTTATAGAATCTTTGGCATTTAAACGAGTCCACCTCTACTGTTCATCCGTTGTCTTCGTTTTCTTTTTATTTTTTAAACCGATCATCTTCCCCACACCCCAACCGACGTTGATCGGCGACGGAGTTTCATCGGATTTTATTTTTATTTTTAAAAATAATAAAAACCCTTTGCAAATGTTGGGTTCACCTTCTTTTTTTTTTTTGTCATTTTTATCTTTTGACAATCAATAGCCCAACTTTTTATCAATACACTAGAATAATCATTAATTAACGAAAATGATTAATACTACAATAATTAAAAAAAATTATTCAAAGTTGAAAACAAACCTAAAAGAACTCTAGGCCAAAAGTTGAGTTTTGCATCTAATCTATAATCAAATTCTTTTAATATAATTTTTAAATAAATTTACTAAAATATATCTTTTATATTACTCTCGACATGAAAATGTAAAAGGTTATATAATCATTGTTTATTTTTTGTACTTTTAAAAATACTAAAACTAAAAACTTAATTTTTGAGCTTTGCAACTAATTTATAATCAAATTCTTTTAATATAATTTTTAAATAAATTTACTAATATATATCTTTTACATTACTCTTAACATGAAAATGTAAAAAGTTATATAGTCATTGTTTATTTTTGCAATTTTAAAAATACTAAAACTAAAAAACTTAATTTTTTGAGCTTTGCATCTAATCTATAATCAAATTCTTTTAATATAAATTTTAAATAAATTTACTAATATATATCTTTTACATTACATTACTTTCAACATGAAAATGTAAAAAGTTATATAGTCATTGTTTATTTTTGCAATTTTAAAAATACTAAAACTAAAAAACTTAATTTTTTGAGCCTTGCATCTAATTTATAATCAAATTCTTTTAATATAATTTTTAAATAAATTTATTAATATATATCTTTTACGTTACTCTCAATATGAAAATGTAAAAGGTTATATAGTCATTATTTCTTTTTGCAATTATAAAAATACTAAAACTAAAATACTTAATTTGGTCACACTAAATGGCTTTTTAAATATATATTTACCAAACAGATTTGCGTTTCCCTAAAGACTTTTCGGTTATAGTTTACCAAAGCAAATCTAGCATTTTCAGGTATTTGTATTCCCCTGCCGTTTCAAATTTGAACCAAACGCCCATATGGTAATCTTGTTTTAGTGGTGGCCCCCTCTATTTTTAGTGGATGCAAAACCTTCGTGGTAACTTTTTTCTTTAACTTTTCGCACAAGTGGTACTTGGAAACGGAATGTTAGATAACAAAATAAAAAGACTAAATTTATAAAAAAAAAAATAAAATAAAAAATGTGAAAATAGAGAGAAATTTCCGAATGTCGAGGACAAGAAAAAGAAAAGAAAACTGGCAACTCAATATCTACGGTCATGTTTGCGTCATAAACACACCAGGAAGGTATTTGACACGAAAGATAAAAGTACTTTTTTTTTTTTTGGCAATTTCTTTCTTTGTAATTGATGTCGAATCACACGATAAAATATTTTGTTTTTCCTAGACACGTGTATTTACATCTTAGTAGGCAAGAGAACACGTGCTCCTCATCATTTTCATAAAGATACAAAAATTTGGTGCCAAAAGTACGCGAGAACTCCCTCATTAGACCAAATCCCTGCCGGAAAAATGTCCCAGTACGAAACCACTGACTACTAAATTTTGCCAAAAGTACGTGAAAACTCCCTCATTGGACCAACTCAAAAGCTGGTATGCCAATGGACTCAATGAGAGAGAGAGAGAGAGAGATATCAGTTTCTGTAAGTTCAGTCAGTGACTATAATTCTCCAATCAAAGAATACACAATTTACACCCCTATCATCATGGAGCAACTTCTCCGTTTTGTTCATCACAAAAGCCCTAAAACCCAGGTACACAAATCAATCTCATTCTGCCTCCTGCTTCTCTTCCTTTTTCCATAGTAATGTGAAACGAATTAGTAAAGTACACTATTGAAACCCACTCAAGCAAATACAACAGACCACAAAAGTTACAATGCTCAAATGGATCAAAGAACAAATAAAACTAAGCTTGGTTTTACTACCTCTCCTTCTCTAGTGATGTACCTCTACCGCTCCCAGAAGGCAGCTCGCCTGATAGGACTCGTGCGGGAATCTCACTGTGCTGCTCAGTATTTACGGTCATGTATGCATGCTGGTTTATAAATCGGCGAAGTGAAAGTGTTCGGCAACCCCGAAGTGATTTGCGATCCGAACCACAGCAGAACGCACAATGTCGGATGTCGGAGAGAGTGACTCGGGCAAACAGGGCAGGCAAACCGGCAGATACTGTTCCTTGTTTCCTGGTGGACTAAAGAAGAAAAGCACAGACCGGCAGAACACGAATCTGCAGTACGTGACACCATTAGTTTGCTTGCCGTACTCGTCAGACATGCTTAAAGTCAAAGGCAGCAAAGGACCTCCTAAAGGCTAGAACAATCACAAGTTTAAGTTTCTGTGCGGTAGTTTCATCGTATTCATATAGACGTTGAAGACTGATCAAAGGTACAATCAACCTTAAATAGCTCAACCAAAGGTAAATCGAACAGTTTCTCTCCCCGAAAATAACATGCATACCTCAATATTAGGCGGCGGATAAACGGATCTGATAGAACTTGAGCCCAAACCAGATCCAGGTCAGCTGATGTACAAAGAGTTACTTCCCATACAGAGAAGGCAGAGGCAAGTATGTTCTCTGCATCCTTATAAGCATCCTAGCAAAAAAGAGCAATCAAGTAAGAAATCTAAACCATCAAGAGTTGACTAAATCCTCTCACCAGGGAAATGTGCAATACCTCATTGTGACTGGATGAAGAGAGACCTACTAATCGGCAAAATGCTAGAAGAGGAGCCGTTAAGAAAAAGGTAAATTGGCTGCCGTTCTCTCCTATATCAGCACCAGGCATTTTCTTGTTTGCAGACCTCAAAGGAGAAAGAAACAGGGCAGCAGTCTCTCCTCTCTCTGCACCATGAACAACCTGCAGAACAATCTCCAGCAAGTCAGAAGCCTCAAAGCATCTAATGGACAAACATGTTCTAGCTTTGACCCTTCAAAGCGTTTTTAAAAATGTTGCAAATTGCTGCAGCAAACATCTTCATTCATACATGGAAATCATAAAAGCATAGGTTAAATTAATTCACATTTTTCTGAAAATTCAGTTTAAACATATTCGACAGTGGGAATCACCCTCAGTTATACTTGCAGTTATCAACGTTCATAATTGGTTTCTCTCTTAAGAAAAGGCCTCGATTTCCCTAATCACTCAGCAGGTGCAGATGTTGTCCTTCTTTGATGTGATTCCTGTTGAGATGTAGCGTGTAACCAGGAGAAACCGAGATGATCTATTTCATCCTCGGTTAGAACAGAGGACAGTGGTAGAACGAGTAAGGAAAACCCAATTTTCATGAATCCAAAGTCTCATAGCTTGCAATTGAAGTCCTCGTCGAGTAGTATGCTGGACAATTAAATGGCACTGTGGCCACTTGGAACTTTTGGGTGTGCAATTTGTATGTCATTGTTTGTGGGGAATCAGAGGTCAATCATGTGCATGAATCAAGCTAGATGAGATAAGATTATGAGGAAAAACTGAACCACTTACTGTGACTGTAAAAGAGCGAAAGAATTGACGACAAATAACAGTAAGTAGAAGACATTGGAGTTCATCAAACATGGACAGCATCCTATTTTAACAGCAAAACAACAGTGACTAACCCTACAGATGCACAAGTTTTGACAAACCTGCCTTGAATGTATGGCTGCTGTCGCTATCAATGATCAAAAAAAGGGGTTTCCTGGTGAAAGGAATTATATCGGCAGGGTAGAGATTGAACGAACCTGAAAATTTTAAAAATAAAACAAATTATGAGAGCAAAAAATTGATCACATTGCAAAAGCTCAGAGATATTGATGAACATGCAAACTTCAATGTCCGTATCTCATGCTCCAAAGAAGCAGTGTCCACAGTTTAGATACCTACCCACGGTTCCTCTTGGTGCTAAGCACAGACAACCCTCACAAAAGTCATTTGACACGTTCTTCTCATCGACAGAAGATTCAGATGTGGAGGAACTTTGTTCACGAGAAAATTCACCAAAGAATTTGGTTCTAGAGAACTTCGCTGAAAGCTTGGAGTTCTCCACCTGTGAAATATTATGATGGCTCGTCCTGCCTGTGCATGGTCATTCAGTCACTGAGTTATTATGCCGAGACATGATAAGCAGCACTATGCTATCAGCAACCATTTTATATTAAATTTAACCTGGAGCTGAAAGATATATCAGCATCATAGTATCCGGCCGGAGCTCCTCACAGATTGTAGCAATAACCTACACCAAGATCACATCGTTAAGCCTCGTCTTCATTTGTTCAAATATACGTAGACAAATGTCACCTTTTCAAGCACTTTCTAAATGGTTTATCTTTCCTAACCACCAGAAAAGCATTAGCTGAACAAAAAGCCAATTTGTGTGATTGTGATCATGCTAAGCCATAAGTACTAGCAACGTAGAACCATGATTTACCTTGAGTTTTGAATTACAGCATGTTAATCATTTACTGCTTAAAAAGGTCCTATAGCTACATACAAAGGATAAACTTTCAATCAAGAAGCCTCTAACTGTGCAGACAAGATGATCTAATCCCTTCAAATAATTCCTTCAAATTAGCATTCAAGATTTCTGAAGCGGAGGTGATCAAGCAAGGCAATTTCCATGGTCAAACCCAAGCAATGCAATGACTACTGCAAAGTAAATGCATCAGATCAAAAATATGAAAAGGTGGACCCAGAACTTACTGCAATCAATTGCGTAACTGATGGACGGTATAGAATGGTCTTCCTTGGATTGCGCGGCAAGGAAGAATCAGTCAAATCCATGCCTAAGTTTATGTCAATAATCCCAGAGGCTCCAGAATGATCTATAGTGGAACCATTCTCATTTGATTGGACAGGCTGTTTTTGGTAGAATAATCCACTCGGCTCCCACTCCAGACACTGCATCATTCTATAAGTATCCAATGTAAGCTCTGCAAATTTGACCTGAATGTGAGAGTACATTACAAGGTTAGAGTAATAAACAACCTGTTACATGGCTAAGCAAGTCCACATCAACAAAATCTTTAAGTCACACTTAAGATTACCTCATTCCGGCGGTAGCTTGTCAGCACCGCATCTTGAAATTTTAAAATTCTTTTTGCATGAAATCGAGTTATATGAGGAAGAGACTTTGGGTGGGTATCATAGACGGTACAGTAACGTAAGGGCCGGACTTTCATGAAGGCACTTTCTACATCCATGAAGCGAATAATTTCCTGCACCACTATCTTCCATTCTTTGAAGCTAGTTTCCTGAAAAGTAATAATCAGAATGTAAGACATTGGGCCACATTCCAATGAATTCCATATCTCGAGTCACATATGGTAGATTGACGACCGTGTTGTCTGTTACTCACGCAGGACGATGCAGAAAGACGCCAATAACAATGTATGAAACCAAGCAAGATCAAGAAGCATAGGATGAGCTTGAGTACGAAAGAGCTTAGGAACCACAGAACAGAAGATAATATAGAGCGGCACAACGATAATGTCAAGAAATCTGTCACAAGGCGCTCTTCTGACTCATTCTGATGGCAATTCAGGCATATCTGTCAATGTTTAAAATTTGAAAAGAACATGCCTCAAAACCCAGATTGCAGTTGAGTCAGACCAAGTTTAGAGTTGCTGCTGTTTTCCAATGATCAAATGGTTCTTATGTGTAAAGTTCAAAGGGACCACTGATAAACATCCAGCTAAAGACAATGTTGGCTTTCGACTACATATGTGCATAAAAGTCAAGGATCACGACGCAGGTTAAAGCCTGTCATTGTCTCCATACAACTACCCATACAAAAATACCAAACGCTGCAACATCAATAATGTTGCTGGTAACTTACATGTGACATTGCAACTAATTCTAGAAAGGAACAAGCTTGTGCATATTGGATAAAGATACTCCCTAAATGCACGCTTGCAATGCAAGCTTCATCAAATTCAATGCAGATACAAAAACGAGCCCTGAAAATTGATGCCCAACCAACACATTGCTAATAAAAGTAACTGTATTCCCAAGTAAAATAACTGCTGGGTCTCCACTACCATGCTTCCAGTTTTCAAATGCCCCAGTGGAGACGGCAAATCATCGAATCAAGAGAAGGTATGCGATCCTAACTATTTCCCATAATTTTCGGCCGAAAACAGCTTTAACCAATAAAAAATGAACTCGCCATAAATAATTCACTCTCGCTTTCAAGCGCGAACATGGCCCTACAGGGCTCTTGCCCTCCCGAATCATGTCACTGTCCAGTCACATGTCAATAGAACGAGAGCAGAACAAGCACAAATTCATCGTTCTCCGCATATCATATCTCTAATTCTCCATCCGGGTCGCGAATTCGTGCTCAATTTCCCCCGTTTCCAGCACCAAACACAGCATATCGAATCGGGTTCGGCCCACGCCGGCAAGAGAGAGCGAGCGAGAGAGAAAGAAAGATAGTATTTTGCTTATTCCGCCGCGAAGAGAGTGAACTCAATTACCCGGAAATTGGCCTGCAGTCGTCGAGGACGGCCCCGAACCGCTCCACGAGGCGCTTCACCGTGTCGGTCCGGTCCAGGATCAGGGCGACCAGCAGGAACCTGGCGTAGAACCGGAGCTCCTTGGCCCTCACCCCGAGATCCCGCACCGCCTGTGCCCCCTCGAAGTAGCGCCGGCTCAGGATCGCCTCGTAGAACACGTAGGCCTCCACCAGGAACCGCAGCTCGCTGCTCCGCATGTACTGCCCGAAGTAGAGCTGCCCGATCCGGCTCGCGACCTCCCCGATCTCCCACCGGTTCAGCCCCGCCGCCACCAGCTCCGCGCGGTGCTCCTGCTGGTACTTCCAGAGGCGCATGTAGGACTTGAACACCTTCGGGAAGTAGTGGCCCAGCCCCCGCTCGTGCGGCGGCAGGTCCCGCACGCGCCCGAACTTCCGGTCGGCGGCCTCCACCAGCGCCCGGAACGTCTTCCACTTCTCCGACATGGCGGCGCCCCGGGCCGTGCCCCCCGCGCGCGCGCGGGGCTCTCCTCTTCAGTTGCCGGAGGGCGGCGGCGGGGAGGGAATGCGGCGGCGGGGGTGGAGTCGGTGGCGGCGGCGGGGGCGTGGCGGTGCGGGTGGGGGGCGGCGCGTGGGTGAGTTGGCATCTGCGTGATTGTGCGTGCTTGTGCGTGAGGGAAGGGGCGGGGGAGAGATTTTAGGTGGAGAGTAGGTGCGGATTTTATGTCGTCGAGAAAGAGGGGAGAATATTTAATTATTATTATTATTATTATTATTATTGTTGTTCTTGTTCTTGTTCTTGTTACATGGCAGTGGCGGCGTGGGGGATTTGAAGTGGAGAGGAGTGAGATTCTCTTTGGCCAAGCAGGGCAAACAAAAAAAAAAAATTGACTCGAGTAATTTTTCATCTTCAAAATTTATAATTATAATATAAAAAATTTTATTCGCTACTTCGACTCTATTTGTCTCCAAAAAAAAAAAAATGACTCGAGATACATTTTCTTCCAAAACAATCACTCGCGTTGCTTGCAAAAAATTAATGCACAAAACATGTATTCTCCGTTCACAAAAATAATTAGATATGGACGTAGAAACTTCTTTCATTGGAAAGTTATTTTGAGTAGTATAAATGATCGTTTTTTAGGAAAATTTTTTCGTAATTGTTTAATTTTTTTGCGAAACAAATGGAGCTCTCCTTCACTAGGATGGTTGTCTTTGGATTCTTCCGCGTGTTGACTATCCAACGGTGAATGCGTGACTTAATCTTTACACCGTCGGTAGACCTAAATGTAGCAAATATGCCTACTTTCAGATGCTTAGCGAAGAGAATTGTGTGTACCTTCGATTTTGACATTGCTTTATTTCGCTTTCGTAAGGGACGTGTTTGCAACTAGGGCTCTCTACTCTCCCCTTTTCAATTTCGATTAATTTAGTTTACCACCACATATATTCTATTAGATATAATTAAAGCTGCGGTTCAAGAAATACTTGCTTTCGTGCCCCATCACGTGGCATTTCAATTTACCTCTGTAATTGCCACATGACCTGATATATGGTATCAAAGTAGAAAGTGTTCAATTCTTTCCAAACCATCATTTGCCTCCCTAATTATATATATTTCCATACTTTAACCTTAAGCCAAAGTCCAGCTTAGTCTATACAGGAGGAGGAGTGTTAGAACACTTAAATATTATGTCCATTTATTTAGCGGAAAATGAATGATTCGGAATATATTTCCCCAAAAACAAACCCTTATTTTGCTTTTAATTATGTGGCCAATGAAAAATGTTTTTATTATTGATAACAATTCGTATCTGAACATTTTTGTGAAAGATGAAAATATTTTTCATTTATTTATTTTTGTAATTGACATAAGTGATTATTTTTAGAAATATGTTATCCAAATCATTTATTTTCTACAAAACAAATGAACCTAAACGACGCATTCATCTAACAATGCAAGCTTTAGGATTGAATTTTTTAACAATCTTAAAGGTCTTTTTAACCATATTTTTGGAGCTCGGCTCTTATCTTCCTTGTGCAATTAGGAAACATTTTTTCATTTTCTCTTCTACCATGGGTCATCTTTTTGAAGAAAAGTTATTTCCAACTTTGGGTATTTAGATGATGAAAAACTAATCGACTCACGAAAAAGACAAAAACAACAAGCTTAGTTTAGTATGGAATCTTCAGTAAAACAAGTGACACCCTCGTCCCATTTCCCATTAGAAATTTCTTCCTAACCACCATGTGCAACCATCGAGGGACCACAGGTTATCTGTAGTTGACATGGGATTCTCTTGTCTCAGCTGTTCATATATGGTGGGCGACCTTCCGGTTGAGCCAAAACTAAGAAGGAATCAACACGGTAGATGGGAGTTTAGATACTAATATTTATATCATCTGTAGTACAATGCTATTTTATTACATTAATAGATTTCACTTTTTATTTATTTATTTTAAAATTAGTTATAGAAAGAGGCATATGATTATCAAAGTAAATAGGAAAAGGGAACATTCATTCATATATCTTTGACCGAATAAGTTCCACTCTAAAGTTACATGTCGAGTTCATGCTCCAAGTTTGGACAATCTAGAGAGTGATGTATGTATACTAATCAAGCTTAATTAGCAGTTAAATGGCTAATTATTGGATCTCTACTACCACGAGGGGGTGCTTGCACAAGCAACTCCGGTCGCCCGAACCATTGTTGGAAAAGGATCGGGCACTCCACGCTAGCAACAGGTCGCCGCGGGGCCTCGAAGTCCGGTCACCGGGCCCGCATCTCCATGGAATGCTCAATCAAAAGAGCGTGCCAGAAGATCCGACCGTGCTACCATAAAGTCCAAAAGTCCAAAGACATGCACGAGAAAAACTACGGCGGAGGGTCGAGGAAAGACATGGAGGATCTTTTGTTACTTGCGGAAAAGCGAGGGAGCTGCTATCGAGCATGCTGCGGAAAGTTCATTCATGACAACTCTCAGACCCCACGAGGAACGAAAAGGACGGGGAAGATGATGCGATTCGATGTTATGAAGGAGAGACTTCGAGTCATTTTTTGCGCTCTTTTCCTTGTCGAATCGGGTTATAGAGCGGAGCGGAGAGGCTTTGCATCGTGGTGGTGAGGGATGGACCGGCAGGGCACCACCTTGAGTGGGCAAAATTTTCTCTAGAGGAATGCCTCGGCGGGCATGGGGCGAGGCGGGGCAATGGCCGGTATTAGCCCTTCCCACCAGCACTCCTACCCACCTCGTGAATCCTTCCCACTTGTGTATTTTTAATGAATATATAGTTTTATAATAAAGTTAATATCGTGAAAAACTCCAAACCGGTACATCTGTAACAAATTTATCCAAATTGATTTTTGACCAAAAAAATCACAAACTATACACTTGTAACAAATTTATCATCCGTTAGTTTTCAATAAATTTTACCATCAAATTGCTGCATTGAATGACACGTGACGGTTGATAGGTGTGCCGGTTTAGGGTTTTATCTCCGTTTGTTATAGATTATGATTTTTCTTGATATTAATCAAATTACAAAGGGTAAAATTATGATAAATGTATTAGTTTATAATAAATTTGTCACATATGCATCAATTTTGAAGTATATTTGTTAATAATGTATTAGTTTTGAATTTTTCGTGATATTAACCCTTGGGAATAACCTTTTTCTTGTGAATCTTGCTTTTTATAAGAGCGCAAGCTCGGAAAGTTCTTGGGAAGAAGGACACTAAAAGTGCCATAAGTTGTGTATGCCCTCACTTTAATGTCAAAAGTTTTCGTCGGCTCATTTAAATGCCAAAATCGGAGAAAAATGACAACTAAAGTGCCTCTAATGAGAAATTCTGGTTAAAGAAATTATTATAATTAAAAAATTTATTTGAGATGGCAATTTTTAGCACTAAAGTGTTCACTTTTTTTATTAAGATTGGCACTGAAGTGATTAGTTTTTAACAACAATTAGTATTAAGGTAATCATTTTTTTTATAACGACTGGCACTGAAATGATCGCTTTTTAACTTGCTGCATGATGTCGTTGGGGGATTATATGCTAACTAGGCACGTCGGCGAGGCATGTAAGATTGATAAATTAATAAAACATGACTACGTCAGTTTTTCAGTGACTCAGATCAAAATTGACACTTAAATGAGTGATTTTTTAAAAAAGTGACACTTAAGTGATCCGGAAATAACTTTTGGCATAAAAGTGAGTATTGTACACAACTTATGACACTTTTAGTGTCATTCTCCCTAATATAAGTTGTAACGACCCAACTTCAGTCGCGACCAGCAGCAATTATTGTTGCGTCGTCCTAGGTTTGATAAATTAATAAAATATGACTACGTTAGATTTTCAGTGACTTAGATTGAAATTGACACTTAAATGATTGATTTTTTTAAAAAAGTGACACTTAAGTGATCCGGAAATAACTTTTGGCATAAAAGTGAGCACTGTACACAACTTACAACACTTTTAGTATCATTCTCCCCAATATAAGTCGTAACGACCCAACTCCAGTTGCGACCAGCGGCAATTATTGTTGTGTTGTCCTAGGTTTGTCGCTGTCCTGTTTCTTTATATCTTATTAATATACATATGCGGAAACGTGAACAAACAAACTCCCAGATAGACAATAGCCGGAAATTAGGGAAGCATTACAACAAAACACACCACTTTATATGACATCGTTATATTTTATAAGCCCCTTTTTTCTTTATAGGCCCTTTTTTTTTTGCTACATATATATATCTGCATAGATCAGGGAAATTCCTATCTCCTTTAGTGTGCTTGCAGTTTCCAAAACTGGTGTAAAATCTAAAAGATAAAGGAGTGAGTTGGGGGAGTTAGTAAGTAAAACCCATAATTCTCTATTAAGAGGACATTTCATTCTCAAATCTAACAAGTACAGCACTTGCAATATATTGTCGATAGCAAATCAATAACAAACCCATTGCTATCTCATGACCATATGTATGTGATCCACTTTCAACTTAACAAACAAGCTATTTCACCAAATAAGCTTACCACTGTTTTAATGTTGTAGCAAGACCTCGTGGGCTTGGGCAACTCTCGTACCAAACAAGACTCGAAACTAGCACATCTTAATGCCGATTCAAGACGTCGTGACCATGGGCGATCCTTGCATTGAACAAGACTTGGAACTAGCACGCCTCAATGCCAATTCAAGGTCTCATGGGCTTAGGCCATCGCCAATTGACGCCGATTTCAAGTCGAGTGAACCTTGACTTTGTCTTGGGGCGTGAATGCATTCAAGCATGCAAACATGAACAAATCATGCAAAAGAACATCATGACATAAACACGGCTTACACGGGTGAACACATAACTAAATTCGACGATGTAGAATTCTACTTCATACAAAGGCAGAAGTGTTGACAATTGATTTTTAGTTGATGCGTTATAAAGAGGTAAAACTCAATATTAGGGCTTCCGATCATGATGGAGCCCATTTCTTGATTAAAAAATATCAATTTTCATTTCTTTATTTTATATTGTTGTTTTTAAAAAATTCATATTTATTTATATATAGAAAAACTTGAAAAATCAAATGACTGACTTTTGGATCGACTTTTTGCTTAACCCTTTGACCAAAAGTCCACCTCGGATCAAAAACTGGCTTTTCAATTAAAAATATGTCAATTAGCCTTAATTTCACTTTTGTCAAATCAATTTTTCAAAAAATCAAAGTTTTGACTCAAAAATCAATTTTTAAAGAAAAGTCAACTAAATGATTGACTTTTGGTCAAACCTTTGATTAAAAAAAATTGAAAAATTGAAAATCTCCAAAATACATTGTTTTATTGTCAATTTGACTTTTGTATTGAAAATTTCACAAAATTCGATTGAGAATATTGTGTTTTCAAATTTTTCGATTTTAGGTTCTAAATTGACCAAAAATAATATTACTTTTGTTTTATTCATAATTAGGTGTAATTCCTTTTACAAAATTTGGTCTAACGACCATTTTTAATCCACTCATTCATTCGATTTCAATTTCATCAATATAGCTCCAATTTCGATATTAGACCTTGATTCAATTTTGGCCTAAGTCTCGTAACTTCAATTCAAGGTTAATTTGAATGCCACAAACTATCCTAAGCATGGGTAATTAGTCAGATAGGTTTATTGCAATACTAATTGAATTCAATTTCAATTAATTTGTAATTTTGAGTTAAGAATTGCAAAATTGCTCGTTTTAGCCTATAATGCCCGATTACGTGTACCATGATTTAAGTCCGTTGTTTTTTATAATAATCATTCAATTAGGTTAATAGAAAACCCATAGATTGTATTCACGGGGTTTAATATGCTTAATTTGATCAAAATAAGACAATTTCTCCTCAAATTGGACAAGTTTTCTTTTCAATTTGGTCCATAATTGCATAGATTTTGAACCCACAAGGACCACGTAGACATGAATCAGCTAGAACAAGCTAGAACCTGCCAAGAACTTATCAGGAATTGATCAACCAGCGTGAACTGACCTGACTGGTCCGACTAGCCGCTAACGAGGTAGGTCGATTCGTCCCTTTGCCGGTAGGTTCTGGACCTCCGGCGACTAGTTCCGAGATCCTTGCCTCATGAACTTTGCTCCCATGCTCTTGCATTTTCAACATTTCAAGATGGCCATTGAATTTCATGAATTTGTGATTTAATCCGGTGACTGCGACAGGGATCCTTGCCTCATGAACTTTGCTCCCATGCTCTTGCATTTTCAACATTTTCAAGATGGCCATTGAATTTCATAAATTTGAGATTTAATCCCTAATTAGGCCCTTAAGTGTAATTCTCATTTTAAATCCTAATTTTCACGAATCACCATTCGATTGGTCATATGACACATCTTAAGTGTGATTAGCCTTTTAAAAGTTTAATTTGGTTATTAAATCAAGTTTTTAACCGTCGATTATCAAGTTTTTGACTATCGGATTGAACTGACGATAAAACTTAGCCGATTAGGACCTAGTATAAAAGCCATTTTCTCTCCAATTTTGAAAAAGGAGGGCTCATTTTCTACATATATTCCTCTCTCTAAAATAGATTTCTCTCTCGTCTCTCTCTTCCCACCTATCTTTGCTCTCTCTCATTTCTCTAGACAAACCAACTACTCGGCGGTCTCGCACTGACGGCTCATCGACCGCCATCCACCCTCAACGATTCTCCTCTCTTTGGCAGTCAGACAATGACTAAGCAGCAATCAGAAGCTTTCCGATTAGTCCAACCTCAGTTGGTACTCAAACTGGTCCGATTTGGACTAGTTTCGTCGATTATCCAAACCGGTGATTAACAGCCATTCTTAGGGGCACTGATTACCTTCGATCCATCCCTAGGCCATCCTCGACCTAGTCACGGTCAGGGTTTAGTAGATCAGTTACCGAAATAGCTCCCTCTCCGACGGCTTGAAAGCCGATCCGGATCAGGACTGATTATGTTTCTTAAGTTGAACCCCTAGTGGTCCATGGCAGTTTGATCTCATCCTTGGAGCTTTAATCATTTTCCGGTGTAGGTGGTTTTGTTTAATTGTGCATTGTTTTAAAGATAAACTTAAAAAGGTAAATGCTTAAACTCGAATCTGATTAAGCAAGATCGGTGTATCCGATCGAGGCTAGGATTCAAGATTAGATCCATAAAATATGCTTAAATCTGGTCTTGATGAAGTTGTTTGATAATTTTTACTGAGGTTTGATATCCATCGAAGATGAACTTGAGCTTGTTTGAGTGTGTGTTCAATGTTAATTTGCAATTTTCCTGCTTGAGTGAGTGACTTACTGTTTGGGCTTGAATGAGTTATTAGATTAGCTCATTTGATCTCGACTCCTTCAAGACTTAAAAAATAAATTTTGAGACCTTCGATTTGATAGGTGGCATGTCCCAAATCGATAACGTTTGACCCTCGAAAACCACCTAGAAAAATGGTCGATTCTACGGTAATTTAGGTCGGTTTAGTGTTTTATCTTTGTTACAATTTTTTATCGTCTTATTTTTGTATTGATTTTTATGATTGGTTTTTGAAAAAGTTTTCTTCGCAAGATCTGTTTAAAATTATCGTAGACATACATTTTTTCTAGATTTTTCGGAGGTATTTTGATTAGGTAAAATCACATAAAACCGAGTCAAGGTTCATCTGTCCTGCATTGATCCGAGTTGCATTTGTGAGAAATTGAGCTTGTAGATGAGTCCATTTGGCTTCTTGATCTCCATAAGACTTGAAATACATGTCGTGTGCATTCCAACGATGTATGATTTGCATAATTTGCTTGTTGTTTGGTATGTCAATTGCATGCTCAAATGTAGTTGGGTACTACTGCAATTAGGACTTTCCATAACATGCATCTATTTCGCTATTTTCACCTAGATTTGTGTGATCTCAATTAGGTTTTAATGTCTTAACAAAAAATGTTCGTCATTTCCCATTTTGCATATAAAATGTTTTGTAGATTTTTTTAATGTCATTAGGTAATCAAAATCGAGTATGTTTTGTGATGTTTGTATTAGCTTGGGGGCTTATCATGAAGTCACTAAAATGCATTTGTTTGGGTATCTTATAGACCAAATTGAGCATCAATGCCTTCTCAACCTTTGAGGTGTGCATTACAAGTTTCGCGTCCATATGTGGCATGTCATGATTGAACATCGTTTGGTATGGGAACATCATGCATCAATTAAGTTGTAATTGAAAACCGTCAAGCACGTCATTTTAATTCTAAGTCATTTTGCGATGTCAATGACTTGTATGAATCTTTTGCATCCCGATCTAGGGCTAGATGTTTTACCTAAATCATTGTTGCATCCAAATTTTCGTCGAATGTGAATTTCATGCCATCCATGCATTGTTGAAGTCATCTTTACAACTTCTAAACATAAATCATGTTTTATCGTGCAAGTGGCTAACATGCATGCTTTCGTGAAAATTGATTTTCAAGCATCAAATTGACCTCGATTAAACTCGGACCATCCTAGGAAATCGTAGGACTTATCTAGATCTTTCCAACGCCATGGATTTCATGCAATCTGTTTGGAAAAAATTATTTATGTTCCCAAGAACAACTATTTTTATTCTTTTGTTCCAAGGAATGAAAAAGAATAGAAATATATTTGGTAAAATTTTTGTTCTCGGGAATAGATTTGGAACAGAAATAAAAAGTAGAAAAAAGTAGTTTTTTGTTCCCGTGAACAATTTTTTCTTTTCTCTTATTCTCTTTCCTTTCCTTCTTTTTCATTTTGGCCGATCACCAGTCTCCGCCATAGTCGATGACCGGCTGACAAGAGCCGGCGACCTTGCCGGAGCGTCACCGACCTGAGGCTCGCTGTGGTTGGGCGAGGCTCGGCCTCGAGCTCACCCACAACCGGAGAGGCCGAGCTCGCCTAGCCACCGGTGAGGCTTGGCCTCTCGGGCCACCGCCAGGTCGGTGTCGCCCGCCGGTGGCCCGACAAGGCCGAGCCTCACGGTGGCCGGGTGAGCCTCCGGTGAGCTCATCGGCCGTCGCCCTTGCCTAGCAAGGCTTTGGCGAGCTCATCGATCGCTGCCGTGGTCGGCGAGCTCACCGATCGGTGCCGTGGTCGGCGGCGGCCACAAAGGAGGAAGAAGGAGAGAAAAGAAGAAATAAAAAAAAAAAGGGAAAAATATAATAAAAAAAATTAAAAATTAAAAGAAATAACAAAATTATACAATTCTACAAACGCATTTCTATCCCAAGAATAGAAATTTTGTGCGGTTACCAAGCGTGTTTTTACATTCAAAAATTATTATTCCCGGGAATAGAAACATAAAAAGCCATTTTTGATAAAAAATTGTTCTCGGGAACAGAATCATTACCAAACGCACTCTTAACACAACCCGTTAATTCATTTATTCCACCTTTCTTTACAATCCACTAGGCTTGTCATTTGCCTCGCTTTCAACAGCCTAAGCCCGTATTAGTCCATTTATAATTATAGGGTTGGAAAATCCAAGTTGTCACACTAGTGCACGGTTGGGCTCATGGCTTGGTCCGTGGTCCTTCCTATGGGTCCAAGGCTTGGTCCAGGGCTAATCCATGGCCTAACACAAGGCTTGGTGCATGGTTCGGCACCTATCCTAGTGGTAGGGTTACTGGGCTAATCGTGGACCTATTTAGGACTAGTCCATGATCCATCATGAGGGGCCCATGGCTACCTCATGACTAGTCCATAGCCGAGCATACTTGGTCTGTGATCGGCTCTCAATTGTCATGCAGTTGATGGGATCGATTGATCCGTGATCAACACATGGTCACATATGGTCGACTCATGGTCGACTGCAATCAATACATGACCGAGCGGAATCCCTTGTGACTGGAACATGATCACTTAATATCAATCCATGATCATCCATCAATCTGTGATAATACTTGATCGTCCCACGACTAACCCTTGTGATCGAGCAGCCGTTCCATGGTCGAATGGCTCAAGTCCACTTACATAATCAGTGAATTGGTTCACGACCAATCCCTCGATTAGTTCATGGCCAATCCTTTAATTAGACCGTGGCTAATCCCTAAGCCTCCCTTCCAATCGAGCTGATCAATTCATAACTAATCCTTAGAACAGTCCATGATTGATCCTACCATCGGCATATTGATTCCATAGCTAATCCTCATGGGGTCGAAATCTTGGATGTTACAACTCTCCCTCCTAAAGAAATTTCTCCCCGAAATTTCAAAACGTACTTGGTTATCTAAATAGTCGTGGATACTTGTGCTTCAAGATTTCCTTGCTTTCCCATGTTGCTTCTTCTATTCCATGGTGTTGCCTTAGGACATTTATTAGGGGAATATCCTTACTTCTTGTCACTTACTATTTTCTATCCACGATCCGCCTTGGCTCCTCAACACGCGACCTCCCATCGTCTACTTTGATTTCTTTGAAATTCAGTACGTATGTCGGATTGGGCTCATACTTTCTTAACATCAATACATGAAATACATTATGTATCTGAGTAAGTTTCGGTGGCAATTTCAATTGATAGGCCAAATTCCTGATCCTTTCTAGGATCTCAAATGGTCATTTGTATCTTGGGCTTACCTTTCCCTTTTTTTCTAAAGCGTGACACACTTTCATGGTTGACACTTTAAGGAATACATGGTTGCCTATGTGAAACTCTAAAGGTTTTCGTCGCCTATCTGCATGACTTTTCTATTTTCCCTAAGCAATTCTAAGCCTATTTCTACTTACCTACACGGTATCTATCATAGGTAAGACTAACTTTGGACTAGTGACTTTCCTTTCCCTGACCTCATTCCAACAAACCGGAGTTCTGCAAACTCGACCATACATCGCTTCAAATGGAGCTAAACTAATAATTTGTTGGAGACTGTTATTGTAAACGAACTCGATGAGACGCGGTTGCTCATCCCAACTTCCTCTAAAGTCAATAATGCCAACCTGTAACATATCTTCCAATGTTTGGATGGTCCTCTCCGTCTAACCATCCATTTGCCGTGGTGTCTAGCCATCAGTGATTCCTGGAGAGGTTTGGGCGAGGATCGCCCTCGTCCAATCCAGCAAGGGCCATCCTTGCCGACCATAGGCAAGGGACGGCCTCGCCTTAGGGGAGGTTGCCCTCACGGCCATCGACAAGGACAACCCTTATCAAATGTCGGCAAGGGATAGCCTCACTTGAGTGAAGCGACCCTCAGCCGGGGTGTGGCTGCACTCACCGGCTTTAGGCAAGGTCAACCCTCGGCAAATCTAGCGAGGGTGGCTTTGCTCACGGGGGCAAGGCTTGCAAGCCTTGGCTGAGCCCTCACTAGCGACCGACAAGGGTCACCGACCCCTTTGCTGGCCCTTACCGGTGGCCGCCGACGCCGCCCACGCTATTGGCCCTCGCTAGAAAAAAAAAAAAAACAGGAAAAAGAAAGGAAAAGAATAAAATTAATTTAAAATTAAAATTATATTAAGATGAAAATGCGCTTTGACCGATCGGAATATTTAGCCGACCAATGATTGACAAGATTAGGCCCTCATTTAAAACAACTATGCCCACTTCAATCCCCTATTTGAAACAACCATGGTTACTTTAGGCCCTTATTTAACATAAAGTCCATTTTGGACCCTTATTTGAGAAAATGAATATGCTTTGGTTCCTTATTTGGATTTTTCCCTAATTATATTAGTTTTAAAATTATAAATTACTAATAATAAAAAGAAATTCGAAAGTGTTCCAACGAGGCATCGTCACTTCACCAAAGCATATCTGCCCTACCCCTCGCCTCACACAGGGCAAAGAAAGGTGGTGGACAGGCTTTAGTTTGAGGATGGATATGTTCTAGGTATTATCAAGGTCATGTTTTGGCTCACTTCATACCGTGATATTTTGGACACTGTTGAGAAATTTATACAAATTTTGACTTCAGTCAAATATGAAGACATTTAGACTCCATTTAGTTGAGCTTTCCTAAACGACTAGTGAAAATTGAGTCGTTTGGTAAAATTTTTTTGAAGAGCATTAAAGTGAAAGCGAGTATTGACAAAGTTGAAAGCACAAGGCTTGTCGCCATTTTTGGAAGGTAGCCCTTAGGATTAATGATTTTCTTTTCAAAATTGACCCCCTAATATTTTTTTATTTTCCACTCTCACCCTCATAAAAAAACTATTTTATCTTTTGTGGCATTAGAGATTTGGGTTGCCGGCAAAGCTCCGTTGAGCGTCACATGAGGCTAGTAAAATGTCGCCACCAATCACTGAGGTTTGTTGAGTCTTATTGATGGTCACATGTTTGTTAGGCAATATCTAGATGGGGTCGCGGCTCAAACAAGATATGGTGAGTGGAAGGTTGCTAAGAATTGTAGAGGTCCGCCAAGGTTGATGGTTGTTGTGTCAAGCGTTGTTGAGGTTGAAGGTTAACCGAGCCTTTTGTCTCTAGATCTATGTTGCATGAGGTTGCACGACCCTGTGACGCCCCAAATGATTCGTTTAGTTTCTTGCTAGTTATATTACGCATATTAGAGACTAATGTCATTTCTTAAGTAAAAAAATAAAATAAAATAATAATAATAAAGAAATGTTAAATTAAATTAAATTGATGATTCACCTCGTACGTGGGGGAAAGAGAAGTATAGAGAGAGAGAGAGAAAAATTTTCTTTCTCCCCCACGTAGCATCCAGGTGTAGTTGAGAAAGGCTTTTCTTTTTTTCTTTTTCACTTTCTCTCTTTCCTTTTTGGGGTGTTCGGTCGAAGGAACCCATTTTCTTTTTCCCTTACCTGCGTTTTCTCTCTGTCTACCGAAGCACCCACTCTTTTTCTCCCCTGTTCTCATTTTGTTCCACCAAAACCGACCCAATCCCCGCCCCTCATAGCCCGGTGCCTCCGACCAGTAGCGAGATCGCTGCCGTTCGGTTTCGTTCGGAGATCCCGCCGCCGGCCGCGAAGCCCCAACTCGCCTGACGCTTTCTCTTCCTTCTGCCGGTGAAAAATCCAGGCAAGTGGGGCTGCTATTAAGGTCTTGAGTTCATGGATTAGCTTCGCCTAGCCGTGCATGTCGATTTCGGACTTGGTATTGCGATTTAGGTGCAGAAGTTGGGCGCTAAAGCTTTGTCCAGAGCTTGGTTGGGAACGTATGGGTTCGCTACTGTCCGGATGCTGAGTGTGGAGCTATCCTTGGGGTCTAAGGTGTTCGGATGAACTCCTCGTAGCTCTGCGTGTGCGATTTATGGACTGTGGTTACTATTTGAGTCCAAAATTGGGTACCGGAATGCACGTTTTTGGACTGGGTAGGCCTTCGATGTAACCACTTAACTTTAGCGCGTCGTGGGTGTCGAGAATCGCTTAGTCGACTGCTCAAAGGCTTCCGTTGATTAGTTGGTTCCGTTAGATTTGATCTATGTTTGTAGATTGCGAGTGTTTTGAGTTTTGTCTGCTGTTTTCCAGAACTGAGAACTCTTGACCTCTCTGGTTTGTCAATTTTGTGTGACTCGTTGTGTTGAGATTTGAGCGAAACTTCTTTCATGAAAGTTGTGCAAGATACCTTAAACTATGACATATATTTTTTCGGGGATTTTTCTGAGGTTAAATAGTCAGCGTATGGACATAAGTTTCTATCGGGTGTATGCTGTGCAGAACTACAGTACGTGTGACTCTGTGACCTTGCGAATTTTCTATAGAAGTTCCTAGCTTGATTCTGGTCATGATTCCTTCATGAAAGTCGTAGCAGACATCTTCATTCATGACATATTAAAATTTCGTAGAGATTGGTGAAGTTTTAGGTACTGGAACATGCTCTTATTTGTGCACGCTGATGCTGGAAAACAGATCAGTTTGTGAGTCCCAGTTGTGTGATTTGCTGCTCTCTGTACAGAACTAATTAGGTTCAGCATCCTATGCGAAAAATGTTTGTTAATGCCTTATTTATAATATACTAAAATTTTAGGATTTTTCAAGCCCATTTCACATGGTTTTCAAATTAATTCCTGAAACTATGCATTCTGGTTGAGTTTGCCCTTATTCTGAGTTTGTTGGAATTCATGGGGAAGGTGATCGAATCCCAGGTTATGGTCTTCGATGATTTTGCATATGACATAGTGTCTAATGTTGTGATTATGATCTCAATAAGACACTGGTTACTTAAGAATTTAATGAGATGGCTTGTGATACCCAAGTTTGTTTAAGTCTAGGACTCATACTCGACTTTAGGAAAGCGAGAGCTGCTTTGTGCACTGGAGTTGTTGGTGCTGCAACAAGGTGGAATTATGAATGTGTGATTGGCTAAAGAGCCAATGTGAGACCCCGGGTGTCGGGATGCCTGGAGAGGGATGAAAAGAAGTGATGGTATTCTCTCCAGAGGTCTGAGAAGGGTTGAACAACTTCTCGGGGGACCTCGTGATGCCGGGTTGGGTGCGAGGGGTACGGGTGAAGTGTCATCTTCCCCTAGGTGTTTGTGAACCTCGTGATGCCGGGTTGGGTGCGAGGGGTTCGGGCGGAGTGTCATCTCCCCCAGGGATATTGTTGCAGCTAGACTCCTGTGGTTTAGTTAAATGACAGCTTGTTTACTTATTTGTTGTCTTATTGGCCAAATCCAAGTTAGGACTAACCGCCCACTTGCTGAGTTTTTATTTTTAAAAACTCACACTTGTTTATGTGTCTTTTCTTCAGATTAGAAGGTGACCGAGGAGCGCTCGACATGTGGGAGAGTTTTTGTTTTTGTTGTTCTATGTACATACTCGACAGGAGGCGGGATATTTAGTGTTTGTGGCTCCTAGTGTTTTCTTTTGTAGAAATCCCCTTGCTTAACCTCATCTCCCTACGTGTAAAGAAACAAAGTTTTATGATAAATAGAGTCGAGTATAGCTCAGTTTCTTATGATTCAGCTAGAATGAAATTTATTTTATGATATGAAATTAATATCTCTCCTAAATTGTAAAGCAAGTCATGTAATTAGATTTGGGATCCTGGGCGTCACAGACCCCCATGTAGTCTTGCCACACCTAAGTTGCGCGACTCAAATCCCTTGCCTAGGCTTGTGGCGATTCTCTGCTCCCACGATGGAGATGACGACTAGTAGTAGGCCCTTTGTCTTTCTTTTTTTCTAATTTCTTTATAATAACAACATGCTTGGATGACTGTTTGATCTCTAGCTACGAGATACGATGTCTAGCGGTGTGGAAAATCTTTCATCCTATCCATAACCATTTGCATACAATCGTTGATTTACTCATTTCCAAATTTGAGTGCATTACCTTCTATCAATATCTATAACTATTTGGATATGATCGTTGGTATATTTGGTTACCAAATTTAAATGAGGTACGGACACCTGGAGTGCCAAAATTTGGCACGGAGGGACACTTAAGTGCCAAAACTTTGGAAAGGTACACTTAAGTGCTAAAATCGGAGTAAAATGGATCACTTAGGGGATGAATGATAATCATTCTGTTCTAGAAATAGGTTCTGGAAGAGAAATAGATTTTTCTATTTATATTTCTAGAAGAGTTTCTAAGCAAAAATAACCGTTTGATGATGACACAAAATTTCTACTCTAAAAATAGAAATTCGTTTGATAACGACACAATTTTTTTCTTTTTGAACGGCCGGTGGACTGGCGACCGGCGGCGGGCGACCGACGGATGGTGGTTAACGGCGACGGATGAAGGACCGGTTGACGAACGATGAGAAGAATTTTTATTTCTTATTTCTGGTTCAGAAATAGAAAAGTAGAAAATTTATACTTTGATTTCTATTCCAAACCTATTTCTGGAACAAGAATCTATTTCAAAAATAGAAAAATGGAATAGGTTTATCAAACGGATTTCTATTCCAGAAATAGGTCTAGAATAGAAAATTTGTTTCTATAATAGAAATAGGCAGTTGTCATGCACCCCCTTAAGTGCTACTTCAACCAAACTCCAGCCAAATTGCGACGTAGCAATTTTCCGGTGAGGTGAGTGCAAAACGGCATCGTTTTGCATGCCGACGTGGCAAAAAAATGCAAAAATGACATCGTTTTGTCTTTGATGTGTAAATAATTAATATAAAAATTAATTAAATTAAATTTTAAACTAAATCTATTTAAAAAATTCTAAAAAATTAAAAAACTTAAAATTAAAAAATAAAAGGGGGCGAAGGGAGGCGGGCGAGGGCCGAGCCCTCGGCTGCCGCCTCCTCGCCGCTACTAAGAAGGGTCGATGACGGAGGGGGGGGTCGGCCGGGCGCGCCCCGGCCGATCGGCGGCGAGGGTCGCGAGCTCTTGTCGCCTCCTCGCCGTGCCGGGAAGAGCCGGCGACGGTGGGGGAGCATCGGGCCGGGGCCGCCGAGCCTTGGCCAAGGGTCGGCAATCGGCAATGAGGGCCCGCGAGCCCGTTGGAAGGGCCGACAACGGTGGGGGGAGCATTGGGCCGGGGTTGCCGGGCCCTAGTCAAGGGCCGGCGGTGAGGGCCCGCGAGCCCTCGCCCAAATGCGGGCGAGGATCGCGGCCCTCGCCCATATCCAACGAGGGGTCACAACCCTCGCCGCCGATCGGCCAAGGGCCGGCGACCCCGGCCAACCCTCCCCCTCTCGTCACCGGCCCTTCCCGGGCGGTGACGAGGGCTCGGCCCTCGCCCGCCTCCCTTCGCCCCCTTTTTTTTTTTTAATTTTAAGCTTTTTAATTTTAAGTTTTTTAATTTTTAGAATATTTTAAATAAATTTAGTTTTAAATTAAAATTAATTAATTTTTATATTAATTATTTATACATCGAGACAAAATGGCGCCATTTTTGCATTTTCTTGCCACATCGAAGAGAGGCGGGCGAGGGCCGAGGCTTTGCCACTACCGCATCCCCGCCACCGTCGAGAAGGGCCAACGACGGAGGGGGGAGGGTCGGCCGGGTCGCCGGCCCTTGGTCGATCGGCGGCAAGGGCCGCAAGCCCACCGCCTCCCGCCATGGCCGGGAAGAGTCGGCGACGATGGGGGAGCATCGGCTAGGGTTGCCGAGCCTTGGCCAAGGGTCGGCGACCGATGGCGAGGCTCATGAGCCCTCTCCGCCTCCTCACCGTCGTCGGGAAGGGCCGACAACAAAGGGGGGAGCATCGACCGGGGTCGCTGGGCCCTGGCCAAGGGCCGGCGGCGAGGGCCTGCGAGCCCTCACCCAGATCCAGCGAGGGGTCACAAGCCCTTACCACCGGTCGGCCAGGGGCCGGCGACCTCGGCCGACCCTCCCCCCTCCGTCGCCAGCCCTTCCCGGCGGCGGTGGGGAGGTGGCGGTCTATGAAGCATGGACACGTTGTCCGTGCTTCCGTGTCGTGTCCGACACGTGTCGGAGCGTGTCGGACACGTCGACACGCTCGGACACGCTCGGACACGCGGTCAACGCGTGTTGAGTTTTTCGACACATAGTCAACTTTTTTCGACTCGTCTCGACACGCGTGTCGAATGGAAGCGAGGGCGAGGGAGGAGAGAGAGGCCGCGAGCGACGGCGAGCCCGCGACGGCGAGAAACCGCCAGAAAGAGTAGAGACGAGGCGCCGAGAAAGAGTAGAGACCGAGGTGAGGGTGGCCGTAGGGACGAGGCGAGGGCAGCCACGGTGATGCTGCGGGATCGGCGACGAGGTTGCAACTGCAAGTGAGGAAGGGCCGAAGGCGAGGCGGAGGAGGAGGAGAAGGATCGAGAGGAAGAGGAGAGGAAGGGGGTCGTATGGAGGTCGTCCGGCGAGGAGATGGAGATGGATCGAGAGGAAGACCGTGCGGCGAGGGGAAAAAAAGTGAGGAGAGGAAGGGGTTGCAACTTGCAAGGTCGTGCGGCGAGGGTAAAAAGCGTTTCGGTAGCTAGGGTTTTGGAAACTTAATGGGGGTGAAGACTTGAATGACAGCCTGTCACGTGGGTGGGTGGGGGAGGGGAAAAAGGTGAAATAAATTTGGGGTGGGGGGAAATAGTCGACGTGGGAAGGTAGAGAAAAAAAAAAATTGAAATAAATTTAGGAGGGGGGAATAGTCTCTCGTGGGGAGGGAGGGAAAAAATTGAAATGAATTTGGGAGTGGGGGAAACTTTTTTTTTTTAATTGGAAAAAATAAATAAATGAAATTAAAAAATAAAAATACTGAATTTTAAATGATAATAAATTTTGATCATTGTAAAAAATCATAGATTTATTTAAATAAGTTGATTCTAATTTCCAAACATGGATACGTATTAATTATGAATATGTCTTTCAAATTTCCAATGAATTAATTTATTAATATTATTAGTGAAATTCATTGTAGGCTCTTTTTTAATTGATTAATTTAAATCAAATTAATTAAAAATAAAAATATTTATTTAATATTTAACGTGTCGAACGTGTCGAAATTCTCTACTTTTTAGAAATGACGTGTCGCGTGTCGTGTCGTGTCGTGTCGCGTGTCGCATGTCGGTGCTACATAGGTGGCGGTGATGGCGAGGGCTCAACCTCAGCCAAGGGCCGGCAACCGACGGCAAGGCTCACGAGCCCTCTCCGCCTCCTCGCCATCATCAAGAAGGGCCGGCAACGAGGGGGAGCATCGGCCGGGGTCGGCTGGGCCACGGCCAAGGGCTGGCGGTGAGGGCCGAGCCCTCCTTCTTGCCTCCCCCGCTGCCACTAAGAAGGGCCGATGACGGACGAGGGAGGGTCGGCTAGGGCCGGCGCCCCTGGCCGACCGGCAGCGAGGGTCGCGAGCTCTTGTCGCCTCCCCGCCGTGCCGGGAAGAGCCAGCGACGATGGGGGGAGCATCGGCTAGGGCCGCCGAGCCTTGGCCAAGGGTCGGCGATCGGCGATGAGAGCCCGCGAGCCCGCTGGAAGGGCCAACGACAGTGGGGGGAGCATTGGCTGGGGTTGCCGGGCCCTAGTCAAGGGCCGGCGGTGAGGGCCCGCGAGCCCTCGCCCAAATCTGGGGCGAGGATCGCGGCCCTCGCCCATATCCAATGAGGGGTCACAACCCTCGCCGCCGATCGGCCAAGGGCCGGCGACCCCGGCGAACCCTCCCCCCTCTGTCACCGGCCTTCCCGGCGGTGACGAGGGCTCAGCCCTCAGCCGCCTCCCTTCGGCCCCCCCTTTTTTTAATTTTAAGCTTTTTAATTTTAAGTTTTTTATTTTTAGAATATTTTAAATAAATTTAGTTTTAAATTAAAATTAATTAATTTTTATATTAATTATTTACACATCGAGACAAAACGACGCCATTTTTGCATTTTCTTGCCACATCGAAAGGAGGCGGGCGAGGGCCGAGGCTTTGCCACCGTTGCATCCCCGCCACCGCCGAGAAGGGCCGACGACGAAGGGGGAGGGTCGGCCGGGTCGCCAGCCCTTGGCCGGCCGGCGGCAAGAAGCCGCAAGCCCTCGCGCCTCCCCCGCCATGGTCGGGAAGAGGCGCGACGATGGGGGGAGCATCGGCTAGGGTCGTCGAGCCTTAGCCAAGGGTCGGCGACCGACGGCGAGGCTCATGAGCCCTCTTTGCCTCCTCACCATCGTCGGGAAGGGCCGGCAACAGAGGGGCATCGGCTGGGGTCGCTGAGCCCTGGCCAAGGGCCGACGGCGAGGGCCCGCGAGCCCTCGCCCGAATCCGGCGGGGTCATAAGCCCTTGCCACCCGGTCGGCCGGGGCCGGCGACCTCGGCCGACCCTCCCCCTCCATTGCCGCCCTTCCCGGCGGCGGTGGGGGAGGTGGTGGCGGCGGCGAGGGCTCGGCCTCGGCCAAGGGTCGGCAACCGACGGCAAGGCTCACGAGTTCTCTCTGCCTCCTCGCCATCGTCGGGAAGGGCCGGTAGAGAGGGGGAGCATCGGCCGGGGGTCGGCGGGCCCCCCCAGGGCGGCGGCGAGGGCCCGCGAGCCCTCGCCCATATCCAGCAAGGGGTCACGAGCCCTTCTTGCCGGTCCGGCCGGGGCCGGCGACCCCGTCCGACCCTCCCCCTCCGTCGCCGGCCCTCCACGGCAACGGCGGCAAGGGCTCGACCTTTAGCCGCCTCCCTCCCCCCTCTTTTATTTAATTTTACGCTTTTTAATTCTAAGTTTTTTTTTTTTTTTTTTTAGAATATTTTAAATAAATTAATTTTTAAATTAAATTAAATTAATTTTTATATTAATTATTTACACATCGAGACAAAACGATGTCATTTTTGCATTTTCTTGCCATGTCAACATGAAAAACAACGCCATTTTGCACTCACCTCGCCGGAAAATTGTCATGTCAGTAATTTGGCCGGAGTGGCACTTAAGTGATCCATTTTACTCCAATTTTGACACTTAAGTGTACCTTTCCAAAGTTTTGGCACTTAAATGTCCCTCTGTGCCAAGTTTTGGCACTTGGGGTGTACTTTTGCCAAATCTAAAGATAGATAATATAGGTTTGTGGATCACACTATCTAACCAAATATTTATCCATTATTTGAAGTAAGTCCTACAATTTATTTACCACTTTATTGGGTATTAAATTGATGATATGTGCACCCACATAATCACCTTGCATGTTAGGAAGTAACAAAATGAATTGAAACTGCCTATCAAACTTTTTTTCATAAAAAGAACGGTACCAAAAGGGCATTAGAGAAATATAATATAATTGAGTTCTCGTACCCAAAATCTCTAGTTTATTGGAGCAAAGTATTTCTCCCAATACTTTATTTTGTTTTCTAATCAACCTGCCATAAACTAATTAGTAGCAATTTCGGAATAAAAATGGTTTGCATGTTAAGAATTTAAACCCTAAGTTACAAATTAGTATGGGTCTAGGAGCGCCAATTTAAGTTTAGGCTTAATAATCCATTAGATAAACTCCTAGATGGTGCGATAAAGTATCTATGAATGTATTGTTATAATGTTAAATACATATATCTATTGAAAATCTCAAGGTATTTAGTAAACCTTGATAAAGGTTGGGGGCATTCAATTATTAGCCTTAAAGATATGTCTTGTTATATATAAAGTTAACTATAAGGGAAACATATGTAGATGCATTGGAACCATAAGAATATTCTTTAATGGCACATTAGGTTTTGTGGCACTTAAAGAGAGAGAATGTGGACTAACAAAGGGACCAACATATAAGGTATCACTTCCTATGAGCTATTATCCATTCACCATACTACTATATTAAGTTCATATCGATAGAGTTAAAAAGCACTCATGACAATGGAAAAGCTTTGTATATATTCATGCAGTTATCATCATGATTCAGTGTTGGAAACTTTATTGGATTAGATTGATTGTCAAGAATAATCTCTAGACCAGCATAAAGGCATGCACATGTGGGATAATTTTAATTAATATAGTTTAAGTGAGAGAATATAAGAGTTTTTTTATGTGGACTATATTAATTGAGATTGAAATTTACCATTTTACGAGATTAGTCTAATAAGGTAAAATATAAAGATTTTTAATTAGTCTAATATGTGGCTTACTTGTATGGACTAAGTAAAGCCTAACCTATGATGAGAGAGTTTACAGCTAGAAACTTTATAAATAGTGTTCACGTCTCTCTTCCAACCCTGATGTACAAATAACATTACAGAAGGAGTAGTTACGAACGCAAATTCATGAGAGATAGTTTCATTAAGTCAGTGATATAGATGGTAATAGATAAGAAGCATTTGAGCTCTGAATCGTCATTATTTAGCATCAAGAAAAATAGATTTCAAATCAGGTGCATAAATCTCTTTTTCTCTATTACTGTATTCTAAATTTTAACTATGGAGATCTTGGTTTGTGACTTACGCTTTAAACTTTTGTTTGTTCAGTTGAGTTCTTGAAATATATACTATTTTGTTCATATTGATCCTTTCGCTAAAAAAAATGATGACGTGGCTGTTAAAGCACCAATAAATGCCACGATGGCTTCCTAGTTGGCTATTTAACTTAGAAGGAAAAATAAGTATTTTTTGAAAATTCCAAAAAGAAAGTTTGAAATTAGAAGAGACAAAGAAGAAGACTTAAAAAAGTGCAGCTGCAAATAAGAGCTAACCTTCGCTGTCATTCCAGCACCCCGGCAAGCTCTCTGACGAGGTGCTGATATAGGTGGTCGAAGAAACGTGGAGAAAATGTTCGAGGAGGTTCGAAGTCGAACTTGTCAAATCCAAGTATGTTAGGGCCTTGGCAATCGTGGGCAATTTTGCTTCCACGCCGGCTTTTTATTGAGACAAGGCACCTCGCTCTCAAAACTCTGCCTTGAGCGGAGTGAACTTGCACTGTAAGTATCAAAACAAAGAAAAACCCACAATAAACAAGTGCAAAAGTAGAAGAGGAGGCTCCATTTATTTTACGAAAATATATATTTTGCAAAATATTTTTCAAAAATTTATTATGTGTATTACTTAAAATAATTAGTCAATAAAAAATATCTTCATTATTAACATAAATACATTAGTGGACGATGAAAGTATTTTTCACTCATTTATTTTTGTAAGTGATATAGGTTATTACTTTTTGGAAATTCATTTTAACAATAAATAAATGAGGCCTTAATTGACAAATTTCTTTTAGAACCTAAGCGCCATCCTACTTTATTTGTGTTTACAATGAATTTCATGTAAAATTCAAGTTTTTTTTTTTTGAAATACTATATAAATTATAACACTTGTGATATCCTTTTCCTATAAATTTGTAATCTCAACGCCATGAGACCCAACTGACCTGAACGTCTCTCTCATCATTGCACTTCTTTTTTACCCTTTTTTTTTGTTGCAAAATCCTTTTTCTCATTACCGGAGTTATGTAGTTTTTCAAAGTTTTTGAACTTGAATAGATTTTTTAATGGGGTCTTGATAGAAATTTGCGGGAGACTGATCATGAGAGGTTCCACTAGCCCCCAATCTAGTCAAATCAAGTTGACATGATCATCGGACCGTGACAAAGTATTGCGTGGAAAAACGTTTTGCCTCCACGAAAGGTCATTGTGGAAGCAACACAAGCCGTTAAAAAAAAGAAAAAACGTCTTCTAGCAAAAGATAAATACAAGAACATGCCTCCAAGGGACCATCCAATATGACTAATGTCACAGACCGATGGCACATCAGCTCAAATTGGTCTAGTCACATATCTCCCTCTAATCGCCACATCAGCTCAAATTGACTAGAGACTGACAGATATCAAATCGACTTGATTAGAAAATTTAGATAAGTTTCAAGAATTAATTATAATAAATAAAAAGTTCAATAATTTTATTGAAAAAAATGCATATTTTAGAGATGAAAATTGTAATTTTATTTTGTGCGCATGTTTTTTCTAAGTATTTGTGAACATCAAAATATTGTGATGTTAATGATTTTGACCAAAAAAAAAAAGGTCTATACGGTTCTCTCTCAGCTATTCTTTTACCTAGAATAAAAGTTTCCCTTCTCGTAGTGAAAGAGTCTCATGTTTGGTAAAAACATTATTGGAATATATTCACTAAAAGTCCTAAAATTTATCACGAAATTGAAATTAAGTCTTAAAACTTATCAAATTGGTTCAATCGAGTCATTACGTTAATTTTTGTTCATCCAATTTTAGTAACAAAAAATGTTGATATGACTTTTTTTTTAATATTTTATCTCTCCTAGTGGTAATGACATGGCTAAATCATGAAGTAAAAGACTAAAATGAAATCATTTTTTGGTCTAAATCTAATTTTTAATACTAATTTTATTTAAATTAAATTTAAAAAATAAGCTATAAAAACAAAGTCAAGCCGATAGAGCTATAACCCTTCCATTGCTAGGAGGGGCCAGATCTAGGTGAGGGCCGACAACCCTTACCCAATCTAGGCGAGGATCGGGGAGGGCTACCCTTCCATTGCTAGGAGGGGCCAGATCTAGGTGAGGGCCGACAACCCTTACCCAATCTAGGCGAGGATCGGGAGGGCTGCGACCCTCACCCGAATCTAGGCCTAATGTTGGCAAGGGTCGTTGGGTCTCAGTCGAGGGAGGGTGGCAACCCTAGCCCAAATTTGGGCTTGATGTCATCAAGGGTCGCCAGCCCCTGGCCAAGGCCCAGCGATCCTTGCATGTTGTCCTCCACCCTCACCAATCACTCTTGGCAATGTTGGGATGGTGATAATGTGGGCTTGCAGTCCTCCTCACCTAACCTCTCTCTCTCTTTTTTTTAAATTTAGTTTAAAAAAATGATTTAAGTTAAATTAGTATAAACTTAATAATAATAAAGTTATGTCAAGGTTTTCCATTAATCAAATTGGATGGAGTTAGCGAAAGACTCAATTGAACCGTTTAACAAATTTTATAACTTTTATTGCACTTTTTAGAAGTCTTAAAATTCAATTCGCACTTTCGTGATAGGTTTTAAAATTTCTAGTGAGCATATCCCAAAATTGTTTATCACACAACAAATGTCATTGGTTTTGCAGTAGAAGATCCAATTTATGGTAAAAAAAAGTCATGAGCGGCAAATCCTAATCGTCCTTGGTAAATGCAAGTTGCTTCGTGAATATAAGTTGGTTTTAGTGGAAGCGACTTAATTTTTGCAAACATAAAGTTTGTTTTTCTCGTTTACTGCTTAGAGGTTGTCAATGGTGGGGCCTGGCCCGAGCCCACCCATTGACAAAAAATTGCATAGTAGTTTGCAAGCTGGGTGAGGCTTGGGCCCAACGGGGCCAGGTAGGACCTAATCAATACAGGCCCTTGCCTAGGCCCGAACAAATATGCTTTAGGCAGGCCCATCCACTATTAAATTAACTACCAATAATTACAACTTATTGATTAAAAATTTATTTTACTTCAAATGAAAAAAAAAAAAACGTATTGATATGTATGGATCACCACGAGTTCATGAGCTGTATCACAGATAAATTAAAATTTACCACTAGCTATTGGGTAAGATATAACTTGTTCTCTGTGAACCCTAATTGTTCTTGCTAAATACTGGAGTTCATGTAACTATAAGTAGTTCTTGGTAAATACGAATTCCTTTTTAGCATATGTTGTTCTTAGTCAACATAGGTTGCTTTTTTATAATACTAACTTGTTCTTGCTAATTATAAATTATCATTTTTCTCATTTGTTTTAATAATAACGTAGCATTATTACTAACGATAGCTCTACTTTATCGAGTAAAAAGTTCATTTGAATCCACCAGAAATGAAAAAGGTTTGTTACAAGTTCATGAGCCTTATTATGACTAAAAATAACGTTTACTATGGAGAAATAATGTTTACCACTAGTTATGATTGGTTAAATATAACTTGCTCTCAAGAAATCCTAGTCGTTCTTGATAAATGCAAGTTGTTCTTGGCAAATACAAATTGCTTTCGAAAAATACTAGTCGTTCTATGTAGAGATTAGTTACTTTTGCTATTAACTCATTCTTGATAAGTATAAATTTTTCAAAGTTGATTTTCTTACGGTTGAACTCGCTATATTAGCTGACTGCATGCTTCAAGCTCAGAAAAAGGTTTGGCCACAAGCTTCGTCTGAAAAATCTATCTGATGACCTTGGGGTGCAGCCAATGAATAGAATGGTCAAAAACCAAACTGAGTATTTCTTTTCTAGTGCAGGTTTGAAATTTCTTTGCCATGGTATCATTGTCCACATATATAAACAAACTGAGAAATTCTTTTCTTGGGTATTTGTTCTTTTGAAAATTTTAATTTATGAGTCCTCCACAGTGCTTAAATGAAGCTTCATGGCATTCAACTCATGAAAACGATGGATCATGATAATGTGCAATGTGCACAGTGAAAGACAGAACTGTGTCGCATTGGAATCAACTCACGCTTGAAGAATTGGAGCCTATTGCGTTCCTTAAAAATGTGATGCCTTATTATGCTTGACATGATGTTTTAAGCAGATTCGGGTGATATTCATTTATCTCTCGCCTTTCTCCTCTTCTTGAATTAAACCGAAACTAGGTTTCCAAAGACTGGAAATACTCTTGCGAACATGTTGGGAGTTCAATTTTTAGTTGTCTCTAGTATGTATCAGCATTCTCACATACTTAACATCCCGTTAAGAGTGGCAATATGCGGTTCGTATTCTTCGAGGGTTAACTGCATCAACGACAAGGCCATTGCTGGTTGGAAGATTGACAATAGTATTTCTTAATTCTGGTCGTGCTTGTGCTAGAAGAATTGATGTCTAAATATTTTGGTAGGACTTTGTACTTGTGTGCCCGCCTATTGTGAAGTCTCTTAGCACTAGCATGACAACGGGATAGTACTTCTCCCTAATTTTTCGGCCATCATCTATCGTGTCAGGATTATATTCCCAATCTCGTGAGTGAAACACGATAGTGTGACATAGTTTTACAAAGTTGGTATCTCACACGAGTGAATATGTTTATATAATGTATGGATCCGATCGATGTGATTCTTATTTTTGGCCAAAGGAGATTTCCATTCATTATTAAAATGATACATGAAACGATCCATAAAAAATCTCAATTTACATGTTTTTGTTAAGTTTATATTGAAATTGAAATTGAAACTATAATTTTTGTTAGCTCAATTTACGTGTTCTTATTAAATTTATCTAATAGAGTAAAAGCAAAAGTAACAAGGGAATTGCAATAGAACTGAATACACATGGTGCATGTGCAGATTTACTCTTCTTCTTTTAGTTAATCACACTAGTGTGATAATAAGTGTAAAAGAAGTCCTAATGTTTTGACAGTTGATTAGTTGAGTCATAATTGTTTTATTTTCAGCCAATTGAATCCTAAATGTTTTGATAAAGATGCAATCAAGTACTAATATCATTGCCGGTGACCTTTAATGACGAGACAGTTATACTCTATTAGATTATTTTGAAATGAAGCATTATTTTGACCACATTCAGAAATAAAATATATGCATCTTACTGATCAATTAGAGAATTTGATTATGGAAACCAATCAAACAAATAAAGCATAATTCAACCTGAACAGATGGGAAAAACCAAAGTATATGATCTTGTTTTTTCCCGAGTCACACAAAAGTTATGAAAATAATTTCCTAGTGCAAAAAGGGGACCACACATCACCGTAGTCAAGGAAGAAGCCACGCGCTAACACCTTGAACATTAGACAGCGTGCCTTCGCCGAGGAAGGCGATTAATCTTCATCCCTTGACTTGATCAAGGACCACATATCAATGTATATTTAGAGCGCGAATGATAACTATTTTGTTTATGAAATCAAATTCTATTTCTATTCCCAAGATAAGTTTCTGAGTAAAAATAAGTATTTTATAACAACATAAAACTTCTATTCCCAGAACAAAAATTTGTTTGATAATGACATAGGATTTCTCCCTCCCGGGCAGCCGACAAGCGGCAATAGATGGTAGAGAAACAAAATGGTTATCATGCATGCCCTCGCTACCATATTCTCTCTTTCTTAACCTCTTGCTAAAAATGTCTTGGAATTCATGGATGGATAGATATTGACCAAAAATGAGTTGGAGTTGTTTGTTGTGGAAAACGGAGGTAGTCAATTTATAAGTATAAGGAAAAACCCCATCCTTTGAGCTTGCTTTTGAAGTGACATAAATCCAATAGTGCAAATAAGACTCGGTTTTGACCTAAGCCCAATGGGTGAGAGAGAGATTGCTAGGATTCATCTTCGACCTAAGCTCAATGTGTGAGGGAGAGATTAGAAGGAGCATATGGTCAGTTTATTAATTTGATAGAAAAATTTCATCCTTTAAGACTAACGTTTGGGGTGAGAAAACTCAAGGCCACCCAACAAAATGATCTTCCTAATCAATAGCGTTCCATACGCCGTGCTTTTACAACCGAACAACACGTCTTGACCCGGTCCATCTATCCATCCCACATGGTGCACTGGCCTGCCTAGTTTTGACTCGGTACACCCCTCCAGAATATGCAGTCTTGAAGAGTTTTCCTTTGGTTGGGTCGTTTACATTGAATAAGGAAAACTCTTTGTCAGACGGTTGCCTTGGACTATTAATCAATCTACTGTTTTTCTTTTACCTTACAGCCTCCGATGGGGCTGGTTGGCTCTGCATGCAAGTCTTTGTCATGTAGCCTTCTCATTATATGTAGTTCAGTTTATTTCAGTTGCATTACTTTCGCAGGCATAATCTATCCATAACCTACTATATATAGCAAATCCAAGCATAGTGTTAGGATTTCTTGTATCTCTTGTCATTGTGTTCATAATGGACCGTCAATGAGAGATTGGTCGGAAGAAATTATCTCTAATCATTCCTTCAAATGGCGGGTTATGTCTACTTTTAATCAAATGCACATCTGAATGAAATACTCTGTAACTCACTAAAATTACCCTTCCGAAGTCCCAGGAATCAGGATACATATGGGGCAAAGTAACGGACGAGCATTTGAGTTTTAAAGTCACTCAATAGACACCCATCAAACCATTGAAATGGCAATGAAAATCGTGTCAAAGGCTGGTATGAGAAACGCGTTATGCACTTCTATTATCAATTAGAATAGTTGGTAGAATAGTCCCTGATCATAGGAAGTTTCTCCGGTTCTACCCAGAGAAAAACGCAATGCAACGAAGGGGTCTTGCGTGACTCTCGGGCGCGTCCATAAGTCCTCCAGAATCACATAGGTGAGACGCTTCTCTTAAACTCGGGCAGTATACTTTAGCTCCTCAAGATGGAGAGGAGGGGATTCATTCGATGGAACAACGGCATCAACAACAAATAGACGTGATGCCGAGTCATTGCTGGGAGCTGAATTTGAGGTGTTCTTGAATTTTAGAGGGCCTGACATTCGCCTGAATTTTGCTGACTGCCTCTATCACTCCATGGATGGTGCTGGCATTCGTGTTTTCAGAGACGATGAAGAGATCAGAAAAGGTGAAGCTGTTGGAGGCAGACTGGAGCACGCAATTAAGAGCTCCAGAATCTGTATGCCCATATTCTCTAGAAACTACGCGTCTAGTGCGTGGTGTCTTCGCGAGCTTGCATGCGTGGTGGATTGCTCGAGAAATAGAGATGGCAAAGCGATGATCTTGCCGGTTTTCTTTGACGTGAATCCTGATGATGTCAAACTCAAAACCGATTTGTACCATGACGCTCTGCACAAGCACGAGCAGAAGTTTGGCTACCATGTAGTGCAGCGGTGGAAAGAGGCTCTGAGAGAGGTTGGTCTTATCAAAGGATGGCATCTCAAAGATAGAGGGTAAGTTTATAAGTTTTTTTTGCTTATTATGATTAGATATTTAACTGCTGTAAGTATAAAAGATCAAGGAAGATTTTCATCCTTGCATCAAAAGTTAAAACTATTGATTGCTCTGTCTTTCATCAACTTATCACTCAATTCACACATATTTAATAACTATCCATACAAGGAATTAATTTATATTATGTTTTAGGCTCTATTCTTTTGGCGGAAAACAATTTCTAGGAAAATGTTTTCCGAATTTTTCGATGTTCATTAATAGAAAATGAACCGATTAGGGAAAACATTTTCCATTAGCGGAAAATGTTTTCCACTTTTCAAGATGAGTAAAACATTTTGCTCACTCACTCTCTTATCTCACACCTATGCTAATTTTTCCATCTTTTTATTCTTTTTTTAATAAAATCAAATTTTCAATTATTTTTCTTTTTTTTTTTTTGAATTTTTTTATTCTCTTACTTCTATCTCGGCTGATCATTGACCACAATGATAGCTAGCAACTAGCCTTGGGCGAGCTCGAGGCTTGCCTAATCGGCGACAAGCCAAGCGAGCTAAGAAGCTAAGGCTCTAGCTCGCCTTTGGCCGGTCGTCGGCCAAGAAGAAGATAAAAAGAAAGGGAAATAAAAATAATTTAAAATTTGATTTTTTAAAGAAAATAAAAATCGATTTAAATAATACTGAAAAGTAATGTATGGAGGAAAATATTTTCCTTTCCTTACCGAACAATAAAAAATATTTTTCACTTCATTTTTAAGTTTTAATTGAACACCAGAAAATAATTATATTTCCAGAAATATTACATTTTCTGAGAAACGAATGAAGTCTTTGTCATTGAAATTAATATTGTTGTTGGGGAAGAAGGGGACGATTTATTAATAATTGATTTTCTTCCTTTATATTTGCAACGGATATGTTCAAATTCTTATGGGAGGGCGGCAGTTACCCGCCCTTGCCTCCCTCTCTTCGTGGTCGGCTTGAGTTCAGTTTAGAATATCCTTGAGCTTGCTAGGTTAATATTTTATCTACAACCTTTCTGACTGGACTCCTTATATCAAATATGACAGCCAAGGTGAACTCATTAGATTAATCGTTATTGAAGTTTTGATCAAGCTGAATAGAAGAGATAAAAACCTGCCTGATCATTTAGTCGGAATGAATTATTGTGTTGAAGACGTCATGCACCTTTTAGATGAAGGTTCTCCCGATGTACGTTATCTAGTAATCCATGGTATGGGTGGCATCGGTAAGACGACTCTTGCCAATGTTGTCTTCAACCAAATTTCTTGGCGGTTTCATGGTTGTAGCTTTCTTCAGATGTTCGAGAAGCTTCAAAGAGTGGCAAAATCATTCAATTGCAAAAACAACTATTGTCAGAAATTCTAAACTTCAAATCAATAGAGATTTCTGACTCTGATGCAGGGATTAACCAAATTAAAAGGAGATTCCGCGACAAGAAAGTACTCATTGTTCTTGATGACCTAAATAAGTGGGACCAACTTGCAAAACTCTCTGAAAAGCATGATTGGTTTGGTCTAGGGAGCAGAATTATTATTACAACAAGGGACACCAACTTTTTGCCGATCGAAGAGGGGAACCAAGAAACTAATGTCCCAATGCATTTCAAAGAGTTCAAAATCTATCAAATGAGAGAACTGCACCATCGCCATGCTCATTTGCTTTTTAGCAAGCATGCTTTTGGAATGGATTCCCCTACAAATGATTATGATGATATTTCCTACGATATCGTTGGCAAAGCTGGTGGACTTCCTCTAGCTCTCGAGGTCATCGGTTCCTCTCTTTATTGCAAAAGCAAACAACATTGGAAAGACACGTTGAAGAAATTAAATTTGGTTCCCATGCATGATGTCCTTGCTAAATTAAAGATTAGTTTTGAAATGCTTGAGGATGCACAAAGAGAAATTTTTCTTGATATTGCATGTTACTTCATTGGTGAAAAGAGAATCCATCCACATTATGTGTGGAAAGCATTGGATTTTTTCCCAAGGAGTGATATCATTGTTCTCATTCGTATGTCTTTGATAAAGATTGTCAATGATAGACTGTTGATGCATGACCTCCTTAGAGATCTTGGAAGAGAAATTGTTCGACAGGAAGATCTCAAGGTTCCTGAGAAGCGTAGTAGACTATGGTGTCCTAATGTTGCGTTGGACATAGTGCAGACTAGAAAGGTAAACATTAATCATAACTGCTATCTTCTCAATCAAGAAAACATTAGCTTATAGTTTAGAGTATATTTCTGGATGTGTTCTTTTTTGTGAGTTGCGTATAGTAGAAAACTAAATTTATTTGCTTATAGTAAAATGAAGGTAATATCATGATTTATATCTAGCAAAATGTGATAAAAGCTCACATTTACAATCTGAAAGTAGATCAATCAGAATAGTTCGGTGGAATGGTTTTTTTTTTTTCACTATAGAAAGTCAAACATATGCCTTTTCATGTCGTAGGGAACAGAGAACATCATAGCACTCAAACTAATTGGACTTTCCAAAGAGCACAACTTTACAAGTGATGAGTTTTCACGGCTCCCAAGCTTAAGGTTCTTGGAATTAGAGGGGGGAAACTTGGTAGGAGACTTTAAGAATCTTCTCTTGAGTCTACGATGGCTCTCTTGGCGCCGTTGCCCTTTAGAGTTGCAGGTGGTCAATCTATGTTTATGGAACTTAATCGTGCTCAAGCTTTCGGACAGCGACATTCCGGAGAATTGGAATGGATGGGGCCCTTGCTTGGTATGGTTTCAAATCATATGTGTATCTTTGTTGATATTTGCCTTGCTTACTTTTCTAATTCTACTTTGTTGTCTAGGCAAATCGTGACTTGAAAGTTATACATCTCATGAGATGCTATCTCTTGACAACTCCTGACTTCTCAACATGCTTGAATTTGAAGATACTGGTTTTTGATGGACATTGTCCAAAGTCACTACAAATTGGTAGCTCTATTAGTAAGCTAGAGCACCTAAAGCACATGGAGATAATTGCAGCCCAAGTTCAACCATCAAGGCTGTTAGTGGGCCATCATTTTGACTTGTTTGCAGTGCCTTCTGCAAAATGCGGCCTAAAGTATCTGTCAAGTCTAAAGCTAGAGGGGCAGTGTATGAGAGAGCTTAATCCATCTATCGGAGAGATGGCAGGTTTGACATGTTTGTCTTTAAAGGGTTGTAATCGGCTCAAAATACTTCCAGAATCCATTGGAAAATTGAAATCGTTGCTCCAATTGAATTTGTTGTACTCAAGAATCAAAGAGTTGCCAATTTCTATTGGAGATCTCAAAAGGTTGAAGGAAATGAATTTGGGATTCACTCAGATAAGGGAGCTACCAAGTTCCATTGGAGGACTAAAATCATTGCTCAGCTTAAACTTGCAGCGTACAAAGATTACAGAACTACCTGCTTCTATGGGATATCTTAAAAGGCTTGAGTGCTTATTTATGACTGGGAGTAAGATAAAAGAATTACCGAAGGTCATAGGGATGTTGGAGAATCTTAAAGTATTGGAATCCCGCAATTGCAAAAATCTCAATGGGGAAATCCCAAGCGAGATTGGGCGAGTCTCCACGTTGGAGGTGCTAGACGTATCAGGCAGCAAGGTGAGCAGAGTGCCAACCACCATTAATCAGCTATCTTATCTTCGAGAACTTCGTTTCGGAGACTGTCATAAGCTCGAAAGGTTGCCAGAACTTCCTGCAAGCCTAAAAGTTCTCTGTTTTGGAGCGGGGACTGTGCTTGGCACCCCTGGACAAACTTCATCCAAGTGGATGGGGAAGTCAGCAAAACTGGAGGATTGGAATATCACATGGCCTCCTCAGCTTTGGGCACTTAGCATATATTGTGATGATCCTCGATCTCTCACAGGGCTCCCTACCGGTCTTTCTCTTTTGGAATTAAGAGATGTCCAGTCACCGATAAAACAGCCATTCTTTTCCAATTTGAGATATTTGAAACATTTGTCCAAGTTAACACTCTTCAGATGCTGGTTGAAAGAGATCGAGTTTGATCAACTAGAGAATCTCCTTCGTTTGAATGTGGCTGAATCTGAACCTCTAATGAGGCTATCAGGTCTATCAAGGTTAGGGAAGCTCGAAGAGCTGACTGTGAGAAGTTGTTCGCAGCTAATTGAGATTCAAGATTTGGGAGAACTACAATCGTTAAAGGAATTATTAATTAGGAAATGCAGCTCCATAAAAAGGTTACCTGATCTGTCAAACCTATATAAGTTGCAGACATTGCACCTCTTTAATTGTGCATCACTGCAAGGTTTGCCGGATATACCAAATAAATGCCATCCCTCTGTTCATGGATGCCCAATGTTAGGCGAGTCTGCTGACAATGGACGTGAATTAGGTGTGAGGTTTACTCAATCGATCAAACTTAAAGAACGGAAGGAATTGGAACAGTTGGAAGCATCATCATCAGTTTCAGCACTGCGTCTCCATCAAAAAGGTCTATTGATCCATCAAAACCTTGAGGTGTAATTCAAAGGTTGTGTGAGATGTGCACCCTCTCTCCATGGATATATTACAGTAAATCTAATAGAACATTCTTCTCACAAAGTTGGTTTTATTATTATTGTTTCTCCTTTTTATGGCGCAATATATATGATCTAGCAAGTGAGTTTGATCAATGTCTGGCTTTTCAATTTCCATTTTAACTTTGAATTGGGATCTTCATAAATAGTAGAAAAGCACAAAAGCTCTTTTTCTATGATTCACTTGCCTATCCACGAAGACATTTACTAATCTAATATCGAATCGAATCTAATCCAATTGGATAATGTCATCTATCTCATCTAATAATCTGAAAAGTATATTGATGCTTCAAGGGAGAGACCTATGCTTTTTTGACTCTTGGTACTCTCCTCATTTCACGAGTACTTTAATTTTCCTTATTCTCTTCATTTTCCTCTTCCTTTCTCATCTCTTTCTTTCACTGTCTTTATTAAAATATGTCTCGAGTTTGAGCTTGCGAACGAATCCTGATTTGAGATATGTTATTATTTGTGGACATCCAAATTTGTGCCATAAAATTACATATTTCTTATTTCGGTGTTAAAGGCCAAAATGGATATTCTCTGATGCCAAATTTGAATCCGCCTGGCAAAATAGAGGAGGAAAGGTAATCAACAACTTATATTCGGATTGTTGAAGCTTTTGAACTAATATTGGAAATCCTATGTGCACAAGAATTGCAATTACTCGGTCAACTGGTTTCCTTTTGTTGACCAAGACGTGACAGAATTGGACTTCTTCTCTGTGGCGGTGATATTAAAATTCAGGGGTTTATTTTTGTGGGTCTTGCTTCTATATATATATATATATAAAGCAAGTCTTGCCGTGGCCGTGAGGTCTTCTTGAAGTGCCGTTTGTGTACGAGTGCTGGGTGAATGACGACGCACAGGGAAACTCGTGAATTATATTCATCAAATTAGTGTTTGTAGCCGTGAATTCTTGTGGTAAGATTTGTGAATTTCTTTGTGAGATTGAAAAATTATTTTGCGAGGAATTTGAGGCTGAACGTTGCGTGAGTTATATTGGGTGTAATTGGAGCTTGAGAGTGTTTAAGTAACTTGAGCGTGTAATCTCCATTATATTGCTTGATCTATAGTGGAATTTATTGTTGTTCTCTTCGTAGACGTAAGTCACTATGATTGAACCACGTAATTCTAGTGTTTGATTTATTTTATTTATTCTGTCTATTTTATTATTTGATTGCTCGTTTTCCACAACAGTCTCCTTTCAAACAATCAAGCAACCTTTTGTAAATTTCTTCCTGTGGACTTAAAGATGCATCTCTACATTTTCTTCTATTTTCTTTTCTTAAGCTAACTTAATAGGATAAACAAATAAAGAAACGCCAATAATTTTTTAAAGAAAAATCACATCAAGGTTCATCATAATAGTATTAAATAAGTAGGCATAAACTCGTCTCCACAGAGTGACAAAATTACGGGGACAATAATTTATTGAGGAAAATCACAAATTAAAGCTACATGAAAAATATCAAGACACATGTCATTTACCACTTCAATGGTGAGAGGAAATTAAACTAAAGTAGAAGATTTTTATGATTAGCATAACATGATCATAGTAAACTCGGCTCTAAAATTAAAGAGGCTAAATTCAAATTATCTAACAAACAAAAAGTTTTATGAATAAATATTGTATTTGGACTAAAAAACTATGGTATTGAAAAGGGGAAAAAGGCAACACTAATCCATGAACTTTTGCTATATATCTAATTGGATCTCTAAAACTTTTTTTGGCCAATTGATCTCTGAACTATATGCCATTTTGCCCATATTATTCCTTCTATTTAGAAACTATTGACAGGCCGTTAGGTGTCTGTTTGATAACACTTATGTTTCATAAAACGATTTCTTTTTAGAAATAGCCTTTTTCTATTTCTATTTCCCGAAATAATTTTTGAGTAAAAGAACGTATTTGATAACTACACAAAATTTCTATTCTTGGAGTGGAAAAAGAACAAAAATGTGTTTGGTACAATCCACAATTTTTTTATAACGTAGAATTTCTTTTAATTTTTTTAATAATTTTTAAAGATTTTTCTTTTTTTTCATTTGTTATTCTTCCTTGCCACCGCCATTGACCGTTGCCGATCACCACTGGCCGAAGGGTAGAAGCAGCGGTGGGCGGTGGTGGGGGCCAGGGAGGAAGAAAAGAAAAAAAGGAAAAGGAAAAAATAACTTATTTCTAAAAATTGTTCATGGGAGCAATAAACTACTTTTTTTCTACTTCTTGTTTTTCTTCTAAATTTATTCTTTAATCACTTTTCTATTTTGAGGAATAAAAAATTAGTTGACATTATCAAACCGATACTTGTTCTTTTTTTTTTTTTTTTTTGAGAAACAAAAGAAATAGAAATCGGAAGAAATGGAAACGTTACCAAGCATACCCTAAATCACCGTTACATAACATGATGGCATCCTAGTTGGCTATTTCAATTAGAAGAATACAATAAGTATATTCTGAAAATTCCAAAAAGAAAGTTTGAAATGAAAAAACCAAAGAAAAATTAAACGAGAGCACCAGCAAATGAGATCCAGACTTCCATCATCCTGGCGCACACCATCAGCTAGCTCTCGGCGAAGCGAAACTTAAGGTGCCAAAAGTGGTGGTCAAAAAATCATGGAGAATGTGCTCAGAGATTCTAAGTCGGACTTGTCGAATCCAGATCCGTTGTGGCAATGCCAATCGTGGACTTTTTTTGCTTTCAAGGTTGGTTTAATTGAGACTGAAAATTTGGCTCCTAAAACTCTCTATTTTACCATAGTGAGTGTTATAAAAACAACAAATCGCACAATAAAATAAATAAAATAAAATAAATATTGGAAATCGTATATACATGATCCAGTTGGTGAGACCTACGACCATAAAAAAAGAGAGCAACACATAATTCTACTATAGATCACGACATATAATGGATATTACAATCACACTCAAAACACTATGATTATTTTCCAGCCCCCAATATGTTTGGCTATACAATCGTGCGGTCTCAATTTTCTTTAATTAGCTGCTATTGCTCGTAAATTACATCTTCAGTGTTTGAAGTCACAAAAATCTTATGTTAATATATGTGAATTCCTTTGTAAGGTTGAGAGATTACTTTGTAAGCAATGCCCTTCTTATATATAGATAAGAGTTAGATCCGAAATTTAAAGACTCTTTTTTAGAGAACCTAGAACTGCTCGAAGTAGAAACCAACTCAAATTAGGAAACCTATTTAAATTAGGACAATTTCCTTTTTGGGATAATAATTAGAGATATATCATCATCAGTGAGCTTGCACCAAAAGCGCCAATACAAAGAAGAACCCAAAAAGAACAAGAGTAAAAGTAAAAGAGCAACACTGATCTAATTAATTAAATATACGGTCTGGGGTTAAGAGTTCTTAGGCCCAATTTTCTTGAAAACACCGAAGACCCTTGGACGTTTATGTAAGAGTTTTCCTTATGTGGACTACATTAATTGAGATTGTAATTACTGTTTTACGGGGTTGGTCTAATAAGGTAAGGCATAAAGTTTTCTTAATGGTCGAATATGGGTCTGGCATTGTGTGGGCCAAGTTGGTCCCGGCCTATGATGAGAGGGCCCGTCCAAAACTCTATAAATAGTGCTAAGGTCCCTCCTCTAGCCCTCAATGCTTCCAGAAACTCTCTCAACTCACATAAGGTAAACCGTGAGTGGTGGTCTCATCGAGCCAGGAACTGAGGGTCATAGAGGAGAAGAACCTGTGCGTCGGCTTGTTGTTCGAGCATTGGATCGTCGTCATTCCGCATAAAGATCAGATGGATTCCAAATCAGGTACACAAATCTTTGTATTCTCCTCCTACATGTTTGGTTTTCTAGCTATGTCAATCTTGGGAAGCCGCTTTAGCGGCCATCATTTGGTATCAGAGCCTCGTAGCCTAGAACCCGACTTGTAGCTTCTAGCCTGTTTTCGGAAATTTTGCCCATTGAAACTTCATTTTGAAAACATATTTGGATTCTTCTTGTTGAGCCGAGCATTTTGGTGGGTGGCACACCTCTGGCGGAGGCCAAATGCGCCGGCGATGAGATGTTAAGTTTTCATATACCCTTGGACTGTTTCGCCGTTTTTTGTGAATTTTGGTCCAGTGAAAGTGAATTTTTATAACATATATGGATTCTACGGACCAAGACGAGCATTTTGATGGCTCGTATGCGTTGAGACGAAGCTAGAAACGGCCGCACGCACCACCACGCGCCCAGGCGGTGCTGGGAGTTGGCGACACGATCCACCGCATGGACTCACGTGCGCGCATGCGCACCGACGCGTGGACCACCACATGGCCTCATGCGTGCGTGCGCGCCATGCACACCGACACATGAACCGACGTGTCGAATGATGACGTCATCGTGACGTCATCCCGCCGACTTCACCATCGCCATGGACACGTGTCGGATGATGACGTCACATAAGCCACCTTACGTGCGACCGCCTTGTGGCATGTGACGTCATCGATGACGTCACCACTGACCTGACCTGGAGTTGACCGGGTTGACCCGACCGGGGTTGACCGGGTTGACCCGACCCGTGTTGACCGGGTTGACCCGACCCGAGTTGACCATTGACCGGTTTGACCCGACCCATGTTGATCGTTGACCGTGTTGACCCGACCCGAGTTGATCGTTGATCGGTTCAATCCGTTGACCGGTCGAACCAGTTTAGTCTGGATAAGGAGGGTAGGCGCGTGGGCCTCATGCGTCGGACATTCCAACGGTGCGTGAGGGCGCGTACGGCGTCGGGTCGGCGCGTGGTTTGGACCGTTGTGCTCGTATTGATGTTATCTACACTATTATATGTTTATTTGATATTTTTGATGATTTTATGAATGTGAAAATGCATGTGAAAGCCTAAGGTATGTGATTTTGGAGGTATTTTTTGCGTATTTTTCATGTATTTCTCTATGATCTTGGAAATACCTTGCGAGTTCACATGTATATAATCACATAAGGAATGTGTAGAGCATCGATTCATCGATAACATGTATAAGATTTAACATGTATTAATGAATGGAGCAATGTGATTAGCATGATATGTGATTTTAGTGACGAAATGCCCCTGTCATCAAGTCTAAAATCACATGTGAAAGGTGAATGTGAGTCATAAAGTTATATCCCTGATATGAGAGAATTTCGATAATTCAATTGGATTGTGACTGCCAAAGTGGCACACTTGATTGGATTTGAGAAACATCGGTTCCATATCGTAATGGGATGTCTCCTATCCTGATGCACGTTTATACTCCCAAAGGAGGTAATTGTGTGTTAGTTCATGGAGGGATGCATGTACAACATATGGTTGAGGAGTAACTGACCCTAGTGGTTCATACACCCAAAGGTGGTGAATTTATGAAAAGACAAAATATATTCTCATGACCACTGTCATGTGGAGAGTATGCAATTGCATGTCATATATTCTGCCCAAAGGTGTTTATATGATGATGCGTGTAACTCTCAAGACATGTACTTATAAGGTTTTTTAAGTTACACAATGCTCACATTGTACCAATTACGTATGCTGCTTGTTATTAAGTTACATTATCTGTAATGGCAACTCCATTGTGATTAAGGTGGAGAGTATGCAATTGCATGTTATATATTCTGCCCAAATGTGTTTATATGATAATGCGTGTAACTTTCAGGATGTGTACTTATAAGGTTTTCAAGTTACACAATACTCACATGGTGCCAATTATCATTTGTGGTAACTCCATTATCTTTGAGGTTCTTATTGGTCAAATTTTAAGTAGTGCTGGTAGATGTTGATATTACACTTACTTTGAATAAGCTTACAATCTCACTGTTAGTTATATGGAATTATAAAAGTATTCTTTGCTGCTTAGGAAATGGTAATTGAATTTGTCCATCATCATGAGGCGTTCCTTTTAAGAACACTTGAAAATGGTTTACCAGCTGATTGCACTGCTAAAAGGATAATAGAAGCCCTGGTGGCTTGAAATTGTGTCTTATCTATTACCGATATTGGTATAACTGCAAGGACTCTCCAACATAAGGTGTGATGGTTCTGATGAGGTTAAGGATTACGTCATAAGGATTGTAGATTTCAAGTCCAAAATCATACTCATGAAGGAATTCATGAAATTATCGGTCATTCTGACAATCTGGTCTTAGGATATTATCTTTAAGAAAAATGGTGTCATTCACTCCTTTTGTGGGAAGAAATGACACATAAAGACATTGTAATGATATAAAGCTTGCATGTCCAAGCGTGAGTCTAAAGTTAATGATTCATTGGCATTCATTTATGAATTCAATTCCTATCAAAAGCCTCATCTGGTTCTTGGTGGCTAGATAGTGGTGCAACAAATTATGTTGTTTACCATAAAGGGATTCATAAATCTAAGGAAGCCAAATCAAAATGAATCATGACTCATCATGGGAAACAACATTTAACGTCGTTTTAGTGGGAGATGCTGTTTTGACAATGGTACTGGTTAGCATTTGACGTTGAAAAACACTTTTATATACATTCCTTTAGACGGAACCTAGTTTCCGTATCATGTCTGGAAAAGTGTACGGCTATTCTTTTGAGACAAAGAAAAATGTCATTTCAATAATTTATAAGTCAAATGAAGTTGGATGTTGTAATGGGTTAAATGAATTATACCAGTTGTGTTCACCTCCCAAGAATATGTATATTGTTTTACAATTGAAAATGTTGTTTTCAATAAAGATTCACCTGAAGAATAGTGTTATGCATTGTAGCATGAATGTCTTGATTATATGTCTAGAGAAAGAAAAGAAAGACTGAAAATGTTAATATTTTGTCTACTCTTAAATGTTACCTAAAGACTTGAATAGACTATTGTAGAAGCAAGATGATTAAGATAAAGATGAAAATTGTAGTTTGAAGTCCTAACTTGTTAGAGGTCATTAACATTGAAATTGGTGACCATATATGGTAAAGTTGTAAAGATATATTGACGACTATTTCTTCTTGATTAAAGAAAAGCCTAATTCTTTGGAATTATTCAAATTCTTTCGTATTAAAGTCGAGGAACAGTTGGGATGAGTCTTAAAGATTGTCAGATATGACTGTGGTGGTGAGTGTTTTGACTATGGCAATGCTGGATAGCTTAAACGGCCATTTGTCAAATACTTAGAAAGACTCTCGGATGGTAACTTAGTTTACTATATCCGAAAATCTTGGAATAAATTGGTGTGGTTGAAAGGCATAATTCCACCATGATGAACATGACGGTGAGTATGATTACTAGGACTAATTTATCAGGTTTTCTATGGGGTAAAACAACCCAATATGCATTAAACCGTGTCACTACCAAAAGTGTTCCATTGACTCCCTTTCGAGTTATGGATTGGACGTAAACTTGACTCGAATCATCTTAAAGGTTTGGAGCGTCCTGCAGAAGTTTGGTTATATAATCCAACATTAAGTAAGTTGGAATCCAGAACCACTCGGTATCATACTTAGATCATTTGAAGGGATATCAAGTTTTATTATCCCAATAGAGGCGCAAGAAATGTGGAATAACAGACAGCAAAGTCTCTAGAGTTCGACGAAAATGCAGTGGATAGTTGTTCTTAGACTATTAATATAATGGTATGGTGGGGACCATTGTGTCTTTGGTTTTGTCTTTCCCTATACAGATAATTGTGGAGTCTTTTACACTATATATTAAACTTGTGAGGTTCAGGATATTGTTATTGATACGATTCCTGATGAAGTTTTTCAAGCCTCTCAAGTGCAAGATAAAATTATAGTAGCTCCACTCAAGAGATCTGTTACGGAAAGATGTTCAGTTATACCACCGTACTATATAGTCTATCTGTAAGAGCATGATTACGATATCTGCTACGTGGTCGATCTAGTAACTTGTATATGTAAATGCTGTTTCTTGTCCTCAGTCTAATCTGTGGTTAGACATAATGAAAAGACGAGATGCAATTTATAAAATGTAATAGTGTTTGGGAACCTATTGAATTGGTTGAGGGTCACAAGCTTATCTGCTGCAAATGGGAGTATGAGACTAAGAGAAATTTCAAGGGAAACATTAAGAAGTTTAAACTCAAATTACTAATAAAAGGTTTCACTTAGAAAGAAGTTTAGTCTTTTCTAAAGACTATTTGAGAGTGAATATAGTATTACTGGCTCATTTTTATATGGAGTTACATTAGATACATGATTCTAATTGTGTTTCTCAATGAATACCTTGATAAAGAAGTCTATGTGGTATAACCCAAAGGTTTTACAGCGGATGATTCAGGTAAGCTTGTGTGTAAACTGAAAACCCTTATTTATGGCCTTAAGAGAGTCTGTAAATCAAACAATGCTTGAAGTTTAATAAATGTTATCACTTCATTCAGTTTTGCTGAGAATAGAATACATCAGTGCATATATTGCAAGGTCAGTGGGAGAAAATTTAGTTTTCTCTTATTCCATGTAAGTGATAATTTGCTTGTGATAGCAATATTGGATTACTGCATAAGATAATATAAATATTATCGAGGTTTTTTGACTTAAAAGACCCTGGTCAAGTACCTTTTGTCCTTAGCATTGAGATCTATAAAGATCGTTCTTGGCATTTGTTAGATTTATTTTAGATTGCATATGCCGATTGTATTTTGAAAAATATTCAATAAGTCAAGAGTTGCTACTGTTGTTAAGGTTGATAGATTGAATATCTGGTATTGTCCTTGTTCAAATCTTGGAAAATCCAAATAAATGATACACTTCATGCTAGTGTATTAGCAAAAGGTGCAATGTTATAACAAAATGATGAACAGAAATCTATGTTATCCTTTATCATATAATCAGAGTTTATAACATGCCTTTTAGTTGTTACTCAGGATATTTGACTTCGGAACCTCATTAAAGAGTTGATCATATTTGATATTATGAATAGACCCATACGGTTGTATCGAGACAATAACTCTTCAGTGTTGTTTGTCAACAACAATAAGGGTCTCGAGGGGTTTAAATTTATGACGGTCAGGTTTCTGACCATAAAGAAACAATACATAATGGTGACACTACAGTAGAGCATATTTCCACGGATGATGTGGTTAAAGACCCACTAATTAAAGATTTTCGCCCTTATGTACTTGAACGGCATGTGAACATGGGCTAAGGAGCATCATTGCATGCTGTTGTTTAGTGGGAGTTGTTTTGATTTTGCTTTAATAAAGCTTATATATGTTGCACATTCAATAAAGTGTTTATGAATGTGTGGTTGCCATATTGAATTGATTATATATAATGAAAATCTCAAGGTATTATGTAAGCCTTGAGTGAAGGCTGGGGCATTTGGTTATCAGCCTTGAACATATGTCTTGATTACACATAAAGAAAGGTTAACCATAAAGATAAGACATATGTAGGTTCATTGGAACCATAAGGATATTCTCTAGTGGCACATCCAGTTTTCTGTGACAGTTAAGGTAAGATAATAGTGATTGACAAGGGAGATAACACATAAGGTATTACTCTTTATGAGGTGTTATCCGTTTGCCACACAACCATATTGAATCCATATCAATAAAGTTGAAAACATTCGTGATCATGGAAGGCTCTGTATAAATACATGCAATTACCGCCATGATTCAGTGTTGGAAATTTTATGAGATAGGATTGACTATTAAGAATTGCCACTAGACCAACATAAAGGTGCGCACATAAAGTACAGTCTTAATTAATATAGTCCAAGTGGGAGAATGTAAGAGTTTTCCTTATGTGGACTACATTAATTGAGATTGTAATTACCGTTTTACGGAGTTGGTCTAATAAGGTAAGGCATAAGGTTTTCTTAATGGTCGAATATGGGCCTGGCATTGTGTGGGCCGAGTTGGGCCCGGCCCGTGATGAGAGGGCCGTCCAAAACTCCATAAATAGCGTTAAGGTCCCTCCTCTAGCCCTCAATGCTTCCAGAAACTCTCTCAACTCACAAAAGGTAAACCGTGAGTGGCGGTCTCATCGAGCCAGGAACCGAGGGTCATAGAGGAGAAGAACCTGTGCGTCGGCTTGTTATTCGAGCATTGGATTGTCGTCATTCCGCATAAAGATCAAATGGATTCCAAATCAGGTACACAAATCTTCGTATTCTCCTCCTACATGTTTGGTTTTCTAGCTACGTCGATCTTGGGAAGCCGCTTCGGTGGCCATCAGTTTATACTCATTACCTGGGTTACGGGATCTCCATACGCCCGCCTTCGATTTATGGCGAGCCACATTTTGCAGGGTTGAGCACGTAGTGGGGAGGAGGGTCGCAACCTCACTTCAGCAAGGTGGAGAGGTGCGACTTTTGCCTGCTTCCCTGCCGTCTCTCTTTCTCTGGTATTGGCCCGAGCCACGATGACATATGCGAGAGACCACAGGCGGTGGTGCTTTCCCCTTCGAGTCTGACGAAAGATGTCGGGCGCCCGTTGGTGCCTAGGCAGCTGTGCCACTGTCCATCCTCCCTCTTCTCTTGTCTCCCTCCCTCTTTAGGGTATATGATTTTGGATTTTGTACTTTCTGTCTTATCTCTATCATGTATCCGTAAGTTAATTCAGTCATTATCGCTATGTTACTGCTATGGTTTGCCACGTCAGCATTCCATCCATGTTCTTGACGGGAGGACCAAAATGAACGAAAACCTATATGTTCAAGGGCTCGGATGGTAAAAAAAAATGTTTAGGGATCTGATTGTACAATTTGAAAAATTATAGGGACCAATGGTGTTTTTATCTCATAAAAAAATTGAAATCTTATCTCTATTGAACAATGCTCTTCTTTTGGCCTCTGTGTACCATAGAAATTCCCAAAGAAAATCAGAGAAGCACTTGTCAATTTGTGATATCAAGTCACAGCCATCGTTTTTCTTTTTCATGGTCATTGTATCTGTCGCCACAATGATCTTTCCTTCAATTCACAACCAAAAGAAAATCTAACGGTACTTATAAAGATGGATAATATGACGATCCAATGGTTCAACATGCATAGTGGAGAATCAAGATGCTTAAAATGTGTGCAAGCATGGGCTCTGCTCAGGAAACAATGGGATATGCTTTCAGACAAAATGAATGCTAAGTTGAGATAGTAGAAGTTTAAGTAGAGAAAAACGACATTGGAGAAAAACAATTACCCCAACGAATGCTACCATGTATGGTCCTACGAAACTCAAGAAGGCATCTTTTTAGGACTCATTCTCACTGCCTTTGTCAACAGTCGACAGTGTCCTTGGACCATGATTTGAGCTATTACAACTTATTAATGTGTGATCCACAGGGGAGAATTGTTGCCTTCATAACTTGTTTTGTTGAAAATTCCAAATTGATTCTCCATCTCATGTGTTGCTTACCAAAAGTGTATTGCTCTGTTAACTATGGAGGAACCGGATAAGGTAACTTGTTATCGGAAAGGTCCAAGCTCTCTGTTACTTTTATCTGAGACCATTTTAGAATAGATCCTGTCAAATGAATACACAACAAATTTAAGAGACATTTCACTCAAATAATCGATTTTTAAAGGAAGAGAGCTATTGAAACCTGAATTTTCATTAACAATACAATTTTTTTTTTCTTGAAAAAATACGGAAACCAAAAAGAATAAAAATAGATAATAATAAAAAATAATAAGACAGCCCAAAATCAAATAGCCATAATCGTGTGCACGTGAGAAGCAGAGAGAATGAAGGAGAATCGATTCTTGCTCATAAATTTCACACCATTTCTTCTAGAACGTCGAGGTGGAATGATTTGCACCAGAAATTTGACATTACTGTATATACACATTTCCAAAAGAATTTGCGGAAAGAGGGCTCACACAGAAGGCGAGGTAAGAGAAAGCAAGAGAAAAACGCCTCTGCTCCTGTTGATGTCCACAGTCGGAGCAGAATTTTCCGGACGAATGGAGTTAAGTGTCCGAAATTGTAACGTGTTCGCTTTGATCTTTGCTTTGCTCTTCATTTTTCATTCTCCACGCCTCTGTTCCTGCTGTTTTCATGCACTGCATTGGCAATGATGGCCCTTTCTCATGGGAATCTTCTATGAGGAAAATGAGCGAGGGTCACTGATATGCAGACTGTCGTCTCTCTGTTGATGTACTTAATGCATGGTTTGCAATATTGAGATTCTGTCCTCAGTGATGGCCGAAAGTGGCTGTTAATCGGTGACGGTCAGAAGTGGTCTGGGATGGGAGTCTCGTTTGAATCCTTAACGTGATAATTTAGATGAACCCAGGGGTGACGGACATTAAGAGAAAAAGTGCAGGTGTTCAGGCTAAGGAATAGAAATAAAAAGATAATGAAAACGGGTATAAAAAAAGAAGAAGAAGGGCATTGAAAGATGGGCTTAAATGCTGTCGTGCTCAAAATGGGTTTAATGAGGATTGGGCTGAACCCGTTTCATATAGATTTGGATTCGATTGATCTCTAGGGAAAATTGGGCTAAATTCTATGGAAAATTTTTCTTTGAATCATCTCAATAATAAGCCCAATAATCTGTCCATGGCCCGGACCCGTGGGATTGCAATCTGCTGCCCAGACTGGGATCGGGTCCAAGGGCCCAACCCGAGTTCCTGTTTCCAGAAAATAAATTAAAATTCCAAAAAAAAAAATTTGCAAATTGATTAGAGAAATAGGCCTTGATTAGGTTGTTAGATTTCATTATTAGAATTAGGTTAGTTTCATTTAGACATTACACTCTTAGGATAATTCATGATTTTCTCTAGTATAGGTGAGGGAAAATTAGTTTTCTTAGGAAATCAAATTTGATTTGAAACAAGTTCATAGGATTGCTATCCTGCAACTTAAGAACAAAGCCGTTTTATATTACTTTCATATGTTGTGATTTGCTTGCTTTAGGTGAATGGTTAGGTTACCTTTTTTTTTAAGGATTACAATAAACATTAATAAAAACATCCCATGGACACCTCAGACGCGAATGATAATCATTCTATTATTCGAAATAATTTTTGGCTATAAATAGATTTTTTTTACTTCTATTCTTTGGACGAGTTTCTGTGTAAAAATACGAGTTTGATAATGACACAATGTTTTTGCTTTCCTAACAAAATTCATTTGATAGACCTCCTTAAATATCTCCCTTGTGAGCTGTTGATACCTAAATTTTGACGATCCGATCATTTATTTATGGCATAGAAAATTAGGGATTAATTTTATCCCTGAAAAAATAGTTAATTGCATAGCATATAGTTTTAGGTGCATTTATTTTTAATTTGCATTTACATTAGGCCGGTGGTGGATGGATTTGAATTAGTGGTTCTGAGTTTTAACTTGCACGGCCGGACTAAACCCACGAAGCATGCAAATTGGCCCAAGCCCATTTTCTTTAATAATCGAAAATTATATCGTGAAAAATAGGAATTTGAAATTTTCCGAAATATGATGGAATTTTTCGGATAGGGCAAGTGAAGTGTAAACAAATATTGCATTTGGAAAAGTGAATATTGCGTTTGAAAAAAAGATCTTTGTGAATATCAATTTGGAAAAATTAAAAACCCTAATCGGTGGCTTATAAAAAGGAAAAACGCATAGGGTTTTGAGAGGGCCACACAATCGATACATATGGCCACATTGAGACACACGTGAGAGGGGAAGAGAGAGTTCCATTGCTTTTTCATTGCAGGCCAACACTGAGCTGCTATGCCCCACGTTGTTCTCACAATTATTAATGCTCGATCAGGCAATTTTAGAGAGAACACACGCTAGAGAATAGAGGCTAGAGCGAGGTATTTTCTTTGCGGTCTCGGTTTCATGATTCTGTTGGATGCAGATTACGCAATCTCAAGATCTCCATAACCAGAACATGAACATGCATAATTGAGTAGAAAGATTAACGCACTGTTTTGGGATCCATCATATATAAAGCGGAAGCGAAAAAGGGATTTCCCACATATCGGGGATTCGCGCATCAAGTCATTCTCCTCTATCGCCCTTCGTATCACCTTGAACGATGAGGCGGCCCTCCTCACGTTTAGCGTTAGGTAAACGCCCCTTGGTGAGGATACATGTGAGAATTAGGGTTAGAGGAGAGACTTTGCAAGACTATTTATAGAGTTTGGCCCAGCCACATTACGGGCCAGGCTCAACTCGGCCCACACTACCAGGCCATATTAGACTAATTAAGAAACCTTCTATCTCACCTTAGACCAATCCCTGTAAAACGGTAAACATTAAACGGTAAATTACAATATCAATTAATGTAGTCCACATTAGGAAAACTCTTACAGATTCCTCCCACCGCGGCACTGTGCTCCTTCTAGCTACAGCACTTTCCCACATCGGACCGAGTGAAGAAGCCGCAATCCTGATCTTCACCACTACCACATCCTAAGTTTTATCACGTTAGCCTAGCGGCAAGCCGATACGCATAGATTTGTGGAGAACCCCACTGAAGCACTACAATCTACTTGGTGACAAAATCGATGGAAATTTGGGGAGCAATGCGCTGAAGCGGTGGAGATTGTCTTCTCTTGAATGCTCTATACTGAGCCTCGGTGCTCGCCTCGTTGTTGCTGCTCTTCGCTGGTCACGCATGCACTGCCGGAAGGCCTCATCGCTGATCACACCAAGACCCAACCAGTTAATCCTTGTCACTTCGCAGCAGCCTAAGCTTTTGCTTCGCTCAAAATCCCGACGCCGTCCCCATCCAGACGTGAAGCCGCTGCTCCTCTCCACCCAACACTGAATAGAGCCGCTCTTTGTCGCTGTGCCAATGAGCGACGCTGTCCCTTCACCCGAGACCGTGACGAGTTGCCGTTCCGTTGATCTTTGTCCCAATGTCCTTGCACGATTAGACCGGTTTTACCACTGAGCTATCTTCCTCGCGTTGGGTTGTTATAACGCCATATTTTTCTCTATGATTTGCTCGAGTTTTATTGCAGCTCTTCTAGGTGATATACACGGACCATCAATGGTAGACAAGTAAAAAATTGACTATGTGGGTTTGAAAGTCAAAGTTGGATATTCAAAGACCAACATCGCCAGAGTGGCCAGAATTCGGTCAAAAGGCTGAGGGACTTATGTAGCTACCGTGCGCATTCAGCAAATCCGATGGCTGCCAAGTGAAGTCGTGCGACCGAGACCAACACCCACGGTGACCCACCGCCACAGCTGCTGCCCTTGAGCCGTGCCACCCCGAATCTCCATCGTCGATCCATTCTATCGATTGGATTTTTTGGAAATATTTCAAATTTAGGTATAGTTTTATTTTATTAGGTTATTTTATTTTTAGGTAGATTTAATTTGCTTTATCTTATTTTAGTTTTGATACTTTATCTCATTGTTTGAAATATTTTCCAATGCATGATTGAAATTCCATGATATAGCATCCAATTCGCAACCGCACGAATTTTTATTCTATCTATAAGGCTTTAGATGGAATAATTATTCACGCGGGAGCAAAATTGATATCTTGATCTTTAAGGCTTAAGATCAATTTATCGATTTTATTAGCAAAATAATCAAATTTGAATTTCAATTTGAATGGTGGATAACATTTTGATGACCATTGATGGTTTGATGTTTATCTCTTAATTGTTTTGTTTATCCCGAAAATACGAAAAAAAAAAATTGCATTTGCATATCATGTAGATTAAGGTTGGTTTCCTAGATGAGGTTGCATGATAGAATAGTTTTTTTTTTTTTAAATGCATGTAGTATCTAGGTTAGATAATGTTTCTTGGATTGGATTGCATGACGAGATAATTTTCTAGATTAAGATAGGATTCAGAATGGTCTATTCCTAACTTAAAATAGATAATGTCTTGTTTTAGTTAGATTTTGATTTTTTGCAATTTTAATTTCGAATTTCATGGAAAATACTAAAAAAATTGTCTTAGAATTAATCAATTTTATTCTTTAGGATAGGCTGCATGTTTATTTATGTCATATAACTTAGGTCATGTTGCCATGTTATATCATTTCATGTTAGATTAGTAGCATGCATTGCATATTGCATGACTCTCATTAAATAAGTGAAAAAAAAAAAAGAAATTGCGTGTTAATTAGAAATCATATCTAGGGTTGATGATGTGAATTATGATCTAATGACGCAGATGCTTTCGTTGCTACAAGGTAAGTCATGTAATTTGTTCATTGCTTTCTTGGATGTTTAATTGGTGGTTTGCGCACTCGCATGATAACCTCACATGTTAGGGAAGTGAATTAAAATCAATTCAAGCTGCTTGCCAAATATTTTTCAAAATAAAAGAGAAATGTATCGAAAGGACATTAGAATAGTCTAGTGTAACCAAGTCCCCGTACCCAAAATCTCTAGTTTGTAAAAGTAAAATAATTCTCTCATTATTTTACTTAGGTGTCTAATCGACCTACCATTGATTAGTGGCGACTCCTAGATAAAATCCATTTGCATGATTAAGAACTTGAACATAAGTCGTGAATTGGTATGGGCTTGGGAGAGCCCGAATTAAGTTAGACTTAGCAATCCATTAACCTATTTTAGGTGGTACACTTGAAATTTGGTCGCGACACGAGCAGTGGCGGTGGATGGCCGATGGCGAACAGTTGTAGTAGGCAGTGGGTAGGTGGGCGAAAAAATAGAAAAATAGAAAACTTTTATTTCTTATTTCTATTCCAAATCTATTTTTGGGCTAAAAATTTGTCTTTGAAATAGAAAAATGAAATTGTTTTACTAAACAGATTTTTCTTTTAAAACCTATTCCCAAGAAAAAAATAGAAAAATAGAGATATATAATTGTTATCATTCGCACTCCTAGTAGGCGAGAATCTTAGAATTCATAATTTTGTAATGGACAATAATCTTAGAATTCATAATTTTGTAAAATGACTGCATTAACACCTTGGATGACAAATAATCAAGTTTAAATACTGAAATAACACATAACTATAGTATAAACGAAAATCCAATGTTGCACAAGGTAAGGGTTTAGGGGGAAAAGTGTTAAAAAAGTTCTAAACATTTTGTATTTGTGCCAATTTAGTCCTAAACATTTTTACTTAGTGCCGATTCAGTCATTTCCAGCCAATTTTGGCCGGATTTTGCTGACTAGACGCCGGCTGGTTGACGTGGCTTGATCGGTGCTGACGTAGACAACTTTTAATAATATTTTAATATTTTTGAATATTTTTTTTTCCTTCCCCTCCTCCAGCCGGTCGTCGGACCTTGACGATTGGCTAGAGGCGACGGTCGGCAAGGTCGACCTCGTTGGCCACCTCGCTAGTGGCCGCGAGGGTGGCTTGGCGGTGAGGCTTGCCCTCGCCGAATCCGACGAGGGTCAAGCCTCGCCCATGGCCGGCAAGGGCGAGCCTCACCAGCACCACCTAGGCCGCAAGGGCGACTTAGTGCCAGGCTGGCGAGGTCGAGCCTCGCCAGATCTAGTGAAGGGCGAGCCTCGCCCATGGCCGACGAGGCTCGACCTCGCCGGGTTGTGGCTTGGGCGGCGGCGAGGTTCGCCTCGCCGAGATCCGGCGAGGGCGAGCCTCGCCGCCCAGCGCGAGGCCGCCCTCGTGGCCACTAGCGAGGTGGCCGGCGAGGTCCGGCGAGGTTGACCTCGCCGGTCATTGCCTCTGGCCAGTTGACGAGGTCGACCTCGCCGGCCATTGCCTCTGGCCAATCGTCGAGATTCGGCGACCGGCTGGAGGACGGGATGGAAAAAATAAAAAAGAAAAAGAAAAATTCAAAATTATTAAAATATTATTAAAAGTTGTCAACGTCGGCACCAATCGAGCCACGTCAGCCGGCCGACGTCCATTCAGCAAAATCCGGCCAAAATTGGCCGGAAACGACTGAATCGGCACTAAGTAAAAAGGTTTAGGACTAAATTGACAAAAAAAAAAGTTTATGACTAAATTGGCACAAATACAAAAGGTTTAGGACTTTTTTAGCACTTTTATTGGGTTTGGGAGAACCTAAGCCAATTAAGGATTGTGGCTCAATAACTATTTTGACTCTATGAAGTTGTTCACCTTGATAGTTTTTCCAAGTTTTACTGAACATCCTCATTCTAGGCTTGTCTACAAGTGTGGTCTTTTCAAGCTTCAACGAACATCACAGTTTTATCATAACAACAGTTTGAGTTTGTCCGGTGATGATGAGTCAAGTCAGTGGATAGCAGCTTGGCTACTGAATATGGTCACGATCTCAGCGTCAGCACGGCAGATGCATGACGACTGGCGGCAATAACATGTAAGGCGAGCGTGTTGTCTAGTGAATGACGCGCTGAGTGTGCGACTAGAATGGAGAACACAATCCTACGCTTGAACGAGAGGGGACGTTCGTGGCGACAAAATCAAAGATAAGTAGCAACGGGATTGCCGCTTTCCGGCCTTATTCGATAGCATGCGTGATGTGAGATGTCATGAAATGATGGTGATCATTCATGATGGTGAAAATCCAGGGGGGTTAGTCACCAATCAAAAAGAAAATTGCCGTGACAAAAAAAGAGAATACGGCCATCTCTCTGCCCTCTCTTGGCCTCTCTCTGTATTATGCATTTTCCTCGTGTCTGTAAGAGTTTTCTTAATGTGGATTACATTAATTGATATTGTAATTTACCATTTCACGGTTACCGTTTTACGGGGGTTGGTCTAAGGTGAGATAGAAGGTTTCTTAATTAGTCTAATATGGGGCTGGCTAGTGTGGGCCGAGTTGAACCTAGCCCGTTATGAGGGGGTCTGGCTGGAAACTCTATAAATAGTGCTCAAGTCTCTCCTCTAACCCTAATTCTCACATATATTCTCACCTAAGGGGCGTTTACCTAACGCTAAACGTGAGGGAGGTCGCCTCATTGAGCCAGTGATAAGGAGGGCAATAGAGGAGAATGACTTGTTGCGTGGATCCCCTTGATATGTGGGAAATTCCTTTTCTGCTTCCGCTTTATGTTTGATGGATTCCAAAACAGGTGCGTTAATCTTTCTACTCAATTATGCACGTTCTTGTTCTGGTTATGGAGATCTTGGGGTTGCGTAATTTGCGTCCAACATGTGGTATCAAAGCCTCCATAACCCTAGAACTTGAATGCATAGTATTTTGCCCTAATTTGTGATTTTCGAGATTTTTTGTTCAATAAAATAAAATTAAATCACAAATTCGGACTGAGCTCGACGAGACGAGCAAGATGGTCGGCGGCGCGTCGCCGGGGGAGGCGTCATGCGCCCCCACGCGCGGCCATGCGTTGCCAGGGCATCGGAGACGCGCCCCCACGCGCCCTCACGCGCAGGACGCGGCTCGCGCGTATGCTCCATGCGCCGCACACTCAGGCAACGCGTGCGGGAGCGTGGAGCGTTGGATCGGCACGTGGTTGGCGGCGTTGGATTCGTATGGCCGTCCTCTATCTTGTGGTGAATTTATTTTATATTTTTGATGATTTTATGGATGTGAAAACACATACGAAACCCTAAATACGTGTATTTTTAGTGTATTTTTGCGTATTTTTCTTGTATTTTTGTGATTTTGGAAATACAGGTGATGGGTTACTAGTATGTTATCACATAAACATTATGAAGGTGTGATTCATTAATAAAATCAAACTTTATTATAAATTGAAACTGGCTTAATGAGATACAATCAGTATGGGATAGTATTTGAGCTATGTATTGAGTTGATGAGAAACTGTAAAAGTTATGGAACTTTTGTTACTCAAGCATAGTTCTTTATACGCATCTTGATGTATTTTTTGTTTATTTTGTTAACCTTTGAATGATAGACGTCTTAAGAACTCGTGACCAAACTAATTGTACTGATTAACACATCTGCTAAATGTGGGTAATGCATGTCAGTTAAATTATTAGATGATGTTCCTAAAATCACGTGGTCACTGGTTAATGTCTGTCAAGTTGAACCTTTTTTGTTAATGGTTCTCTAGTTTGACTCAATTAATAGGCCACTGGTTGATAACAATGATAATTTTGTTACTTAAAAAATTGGCTAATATATTAGCTGTTGGCCTTGGAGTCATGTTTTGCCTTATGAAACTCATGAGCAATAGTGGATTAGCTATCAGGCTTGTCGATCTGGGGTATCCTGTATTGCTATTGATGTTAACTTATGAAAGATCCTCTAGATCAGCATTCTTTTTATGTTGATTCTGGTAATTTGTAATCGGGGTGCACAAGAGATGTTTGCTTCTATGTTATGAGAAGTTTCTTGTGTTGTTGTGATCGTTGATCTCATTGGAATCTGTCTTTCAGGTTCGCTATATATATATATATATATAATAAAGATTTTATTAATGAACAAAGCAATGTAATTAGCATAATATGTGATTTTGGTGATATGTTGCCCCTATCACTAAAGTTAAAATCACATGTATATGGTATATGTGAGGAGTAAAGTTTATATCAATAGTATGAGAGAGTTTCAAGGATTCAATTGAGTAGTGACCGCCAACGTGGCACGCTTGATTGGGTTTGAGAAATTTCGGTCTCGTATGATGATTGGGATGTCTCTTGGTCTAATGCGTAGTCATACTCCCAAAGGAGATGATTGTGTATTAGTTCATGGAGGGATACATGATAGTGTGGTGGAGGAGTGACTGATTCTAGTGATTCATATGCCCAAAGGTAATGAATTCACGAAGAATTGGAATATATTCTCATAACCGCTATCATGTGGGGAGTGTACAACTGCATATCATGTATTCTGCCCAAAGGTGATTATATGATTATGCGTATAACTCTCTGGATGTGTACTTGTACATCAAGTTACACGGTGCTCACATGATGCTAATTATATACATTGCTTGTTATTTTAGTCACCTTTTCTGTAATTAATAACTCTACTATTATTGAGGTTTTTTACTGTTTCAAATTTTAAGTTGTGGACATATGATTTGTTGCTTGAGAAAAGAGCAATTGCATTTGCTTACTGTCCATGAAGCGTTCCATTCTGGAACACTAGAAAAGAGGTTTGCTTGCGGACTGCACTGCTATAAGATGATGGAAGCCTTAGTTGCTTGAAATTATGTCTTGTCTGATATTGAAATTAGGACATATTTGCAAAGATTGTGTTTAAGTCCTAATGACATATACATCTCGTATATGATTAAAAGGTTGTTTCCAAAAGTTTTCTATTTAAGGAAAATGGCCGAGATAAAGAATAAACTGGTTAAAATTAGTCTTGAAGGTTGTCAGGCCTAATAGTAGCGGTAAGTATTTTGGCAAGTATGACAATACTAAATTGCTTAAAGGGTCATTTGTCAAATACTTGGTAAATTCTGGGGTGGTAATTTAATTACTATGCCTGAAAATCCTGACAAGAAGATTTGCCAAAAGGCATAATTGCACCATAATTAACATGGTGATGAGTAAGACTAATTTATCGATCTACTGTAGGTTGATATTTTGAAAGCAATTTTTTCACATACAAAATGTATTTCTTATCAAAGTTGTTTCATAAACTTCTTTTGAGTTATAGACTGGACGTAAATTGATTGAATCATATTAAATTTAGAGGTGTCATGCAGGAGTGAGGTTATCTAATCCAATATTAAGTACGTTGGAATTTAGATCCACTCGAAATTATTTTGTATCTTATCCAGATTGTTAAAAGGGGTATCGATTTTATGACCCTAAAGAAGGTACAAAAATTATGGAATCACATACTCTAAAGTTTCTTAAGATTGGCGTAATTGTAGAGGATAGCTGCTCTCAGACTATTAAAGATAATAGTATGATGGGGGTTACTGTTTTTTTTGTCTTTACCTATACAGATAATTATGGAATCTCCTATACCATAGACTAAACTTGTTGAGGTTTAAGGTACTATTCTTGATATAGTTTATAATGAAATTTCTTAAACCTCTCAAGTGCAGAATGAAGTGGTTGCAGCTTTATTAAGGAGATTTGTTAAGGAAAGACGATCAGTTATACCATCAGACTATATAGTCTATTTGTGAGAGCATGATTACAATATCCATTACATGGTTATTTTAGCAACTTATATAAATGTCGTTTCTTGTTCTTAATTAAGTATGTGATTAGATGCCATAAAAAAAGATAATAATATTTTTACTCTGAAAGAGGGGTGGATAGTTAGTGAATAAATAATTATTTCTTTATAGATTCTTTCAGAGTGAATGTGGCATTGATAGTTTATTTTTTTTATATGGAGTTACGTCAAAGAGATACAAAATCTATATAAGTGCAACTGGAGAATTTTGCAGCAGATTCAAGTAAACTTGTGTGTAGACTGAAAAGTCTTAATTCATGGTCTTAAACAAGTTTCCAGACAATATTATTAAAGTTTCATAGTGTTGTTATTTTGTTCAATTGAGAACAAAGTAATTCAATATACTGCAAAGTCAGTTGGAGGAAATTTATTTTTTCTCATACTCTATGTACATAATATTTTGGTTACAAGTTGTGACCTTGAGACATCTTATATCATTTGTACTAAGGCCTGTAAGGATTGTTTTTGTCATATTATATTAGATTTTTTCGGAGGACATTTGCTGATTGTATATTCGAAATATTCAATATACATCATTGCAAGCCAGGAATTGCTCTTGTTGTTAAGGGTGATGGACTGAATCTATCACATTGTCCTTATTTAGATATTGAGAAAATCTAATTAAAGGGTGTACCTTGTGTCAGTGCACTTAAAAGTATAATGTATGCTCGAATTTGCACTAGACTAAATATCGTCTTTGTGACAGGACTTTTAGGCAGATATTGGTTAAATACAAGACGTGATCACTAGGTTGCTGCCAAGAAGGTTTTAAGGTACTTAAATAGGACAAGAGATTATATGCTAATTTACAGATATATTCAATTATTGCAGTTAGTAGGGTATTTAGATGTAAACTTTGCTAGCTGTTATAATGACATGAGATCAATAACATAATACATATTTATGTTAGTAGGAAGTGCAATAAATAAAGTTCTATGAAAGCAGTGTTAGTAACATTCTTTTAGACTGTTACTTGAGCTATTTTGGCTTTACCCTGATAAATGTTTCATCTGTGTTCGTTACATTTTGTAATGGTTTGATATGTATCAACTTTTGCATTCAATAAAATATTTTTGAATGTGTTGTTATTATGTTGAATACATATTGATAAAGTCTCAAGATACTATATAAACCTTGAGTAAAGGCTAGGGGCATCCGGTTTTTAGCCTTATCCATATATCTTGTTATACATAAAGAATGGTTAACCGTAAGGACAAGACATATGTGGGTTCATGGAACCATAAAGACATTCTCTAGTGGCACAAGTTTTTGTGACGCTTAAGGTAAGAGAATGGCGACTAACAAATGGGATCTTTCTATAAGAGATATTGTCCATTTGACACACTACCATATCGAATCCATATCAATAGAGTTGAGAACATTCGTGACCATGGAAGGCTCTATGTGTATACAAGCAGTTACCGCAATGATTCGGTGTTTGAGACTTTATGGGATGGGATTGACTATTAAGAATTATCTCTAGACCAATGTGCGCACATACAGTACGATTTCAATTAATATAGTCCAAGTGGGAGAATGTAAGAGTTTTCTTAATGTGGACTACATTAATTGATATTGTAATTTACCGTTTAACGGTTACTGTTTTACGGGGGTTGGTCTAAGGTGAGATAGAAGGTTTCTTAATTAGTCTAATATGGGGCTGGCTAGTGTGGGCCGAGTTGAACCTAGCCCGTTATGAGGGGGCTTGGTTGGAAACTCTATACTTAGTGCTCAGGTCTCTCCTCTAACCCTAATTCTCACATGTATCCTCACCTAAGGGGCGTTTACCTAATGTTAAACGTGAGGGAGGCCGACTCATTGAGCCAGTGATAAGGAGGGCAATAGAGGAGAATGACTTGATGCGTGGATCCCCTTGATATGTGGGAAATCCCTTTTCTGCTTCCGCTTTATGTTTGATGGATTCCAAAATAGGTGCGTTAATCTTTCTACTTAATTATGCACGTTCTTGTTCTGGTTATGGAGATCTTGGGGTTGCGTAATTTGCATCCAACAGTGTCCTCTGCCAAGCATTTTCTTTCCCTTTTATGGGGTTGAAAGAATCATGAAAATCCTATCTTGACTTTACTTCTTAGTCCCATGGAATCGGTCCACCAATCTCCTCTGGTGATCTCTAGCACTTTAAGGCCGAAATTTGCTGAAGAGAGGCATGGAAAGATTTTCTTGCTTGATTGGTCACTTTCCCTTTTGTGGAGGTCGTAAACCTCAAGTATAAAGAAAGGATACTTCTGATTTCCTTCCAAATTTCTTGTTCTCATGTGCACAATCCATCCGTCCCTCTTCTCATATTAAAGGCGAGATTCATAGTCCCCCATTAGACCGAGCATATTCCTAACATATCTGCACAATTTTGCACCATTTAGCATGTGCCGACCGAAAGTACTTTCCCACTCCTTGATTCAAATTTGAGCATGATAAGGCTAACTAAGACTAAATTTATTTGATATGGACATGCTTTATAATTTCTAAATGGCCAAATGCGGTGAAAAATTATGCAAAATTTTGTTTAGGGGTCGGGACTTGCAATAGCCAATATCAACACCATTGAACACCATATGAACAGCACTAGCAGAGAACACTCCATGTTTTAATGTTTAATTATTGCATTGTGTTGTTGTCTGATTCAGCATGTGTAATATATGTAGCTTAGCATTATGTGCTCTGTTTCTTCCAAGGCTATCAATTTAGCTTGACCCAGATGTCTTCTGGATGAAAGGTGTGATTGTGTGGACCCTTGACAAATATTCTATTTTGAACAAGATATTAAGGTGATGGGAAAAGAAACTCCGGCATAATCATTGATCCTATTGCATACAATCTTAAAATTCAGCAGTGGAATTGAGCTTATCCTCCAAGCAATATTGCATTCAGTGTTGGATAAGCAGTGCATGCCTTTCTTGTCAAATTGGGGCAATCCCCAACGCCCAATCATTTATTTTAGTAGGATCTTGTCTCGAGATGCTAAAACGGTCGGTTTGATGTTGCTGATCACAGCCATAAGATATTTCACAAGTTGGGTAACATTTACTAGAATTTATTAATGTTGGATTCATTTTGGTTGTGAACTAAACTATCCTCTCTCAATTCACAACAAAATCAAATCTCCTAATATTCAGATTATCAAGACAAGGAATACAATACAAACACTCTAAGAGTTAGGAGTTCAAAATGCATAATAAAGACTTAAATTCTTACAATATTATCAAGTAAATGTTCTCCACTATTTCATCGTCTTTTCCATCTCAAAATGCTTAGAAGAATAGTCTCTACCGAGGAAATGATGGGATAAGATTAGGGACAAGCTTGAACAGCTGGTATTGATAGTATGAGTCTAGGTAGAGAAAAAGAACCACCCCAATGAATGCCACGACATATGATCCTACAAAACTCCACAAAAATGCTTCTCTCCAAGAGTCATCCTCCTTGGTATGATATAAAGATGGTGGTGTCCCTTGTTCTTGATTTGAGTCATTACAACTTGTTAATGGTGGTCCACAAAGAAGAGGGTTGCCTTCATAACTTGCTTCACCAAAAGTTCCAAATTGACATTTTGGTTCTGGTGTCCTACCTGATAGGTTGTTGTGAGCCACACTAAAATCTGACAGCGCATAAAGCTCTGTTAATTGTGGAGGCATGGGACCGGTTAAGCTGTTGTAGGATAGGTCCAAGCTCTCTATGCTCTTTAAATTGGAATATGTCTGTGGGATCGATCCTATGAAATGATTGTGTGATAGATTCAATGCTCGAAGTTCAATGATGTAGCCAAACTCTGGAGGAAGAGAGCCTATCAAATTGTTCCGCGATAGATCTATTCCCGACATGAGTCGTAGAATTTTGCCCTTATAAGCTTCCAATCTCTTCTTTGTCATGAAGTCTACTTCTACTAATTCATCCGCAGAGGCATATGAGCTAATTTCAATGCTCCTTGTTATTGAAGGGAGTTTGCCCTTATAGTCGCTTGGATCATTCAGGATCATCCAATTGCTTAAGTAAGTATAATTTGACGTAACAACCCAATGGTTTCCAAATGTCAAATCTTTCAAACAAGAAGGAACTTTTCCAGAAATATTATTACTGGAGAGATCCAACATGCTTATTTTTTTCAACAAACATAGACCCGAAGGGATTGAACCTTCAAAATTGTTTCCTTGCAGAAGAAGAACCCTCAAGTTCCAAAGTGAGTTGATCCAGTTAGGAACCTCGCCTGACAATGCATTGTGTCTAAGATCCAATATAACAATTGACGAAGCTCTATAAAGGAACATAGGAAAATGCCCGGCAAACACGTCATTTGTTAAATGCAAGAACCTCATCCATAATGTAAAATTGGCACAGGGAGGTATGCTCGGCCCAAGGTTGTTAAACGAAAGGTCTAAATGATCGAGATTTTGTAACTTGCAAAAGCTCAATGGTAAAGGACCTTCCAATGAATTATTCGACATCATAAGCCCTCGCAAGTTTTGAATATCTCCAATCCACTTGGGGAGTGCTCCGGTTAGGAAATTATCACTGGCATCCAAAATTAGCAAGGATGATGAGCTATTCAATATACCAGATGATATGTCCCCTGTGAAACGATTCCTGTCCAGATACAAAAATCTCAAACTTGACAAGTTGGTATATCTCGGTAGCATTTGGCCTTGCAAATTGTTGCCTGATAGTTTCAAGATAGAAAGTGACTGACAATTCTTAGCCAGTGTCTCCGGTATCTCTCCCACGAAACCATTATTCGACAAGTCTAATGTGTCTAGTGATTTTATATTGCTGATTGAGGGAGGGATTCTACCTTTCAATAAGTTGTTTGACAAATTTAAATATATCAAATTTGGGAGGATAGAACCAATCCCAGATGGAAGCTCTCCTTCAATAATATTAGCAGACACATCAAACCACCACATCTTGGCAAGAGTCAAGTTGGAAGGCAAATGAAAAGCACCTGACAAAAGGCTACCAGTGAAGTCGAACTGTTCTAGTTTTACATTGTTGTCCAATAGCCAATTTGGGAAATTTCCTGTCATTTTATTATGGCTGAGTTGAACAACTCTCAAGTCATATTGTTCTTTCAGAAAGTTGGGAATTATGCCATTTGCATCTTTGTTGAGCACACAGTTTGATAGACTGAACACCTTCAGTTGAAATGAAGCAAGCCAAGTGGTGTCTTCTGTATTTACTTCCAAATGGTTATGGTTGTCGACGAGGCGGAATACCTCGAGGTTAGAATTATTAACCAAGGAAGCAAGTGAAAGTGAGCCTTCAAAAGCATTTCCGGAAAGCTCAATATATTCAAGTAACTTGAGATTAGAGAGGAGAGATGAAGGAATGGCCCCACTAAAATTGTTATTGTGGACATCAAGCACACGGAGTGAGGTCATATTGCAAAAGCATGAAGGAAGAGGACCCGAAAATCCATTACCACTAATATCCAAATCTTCAAGGTTCCTCAATCTGCACAAGCCTATTAAAGTCGACACTACAACTATGAGTATCATCAGTAAATTGTACTCGTATGATTAAAACAATCAAAGATCGTGGTTTGTGTCTATAATGGAGCATAAAAAAAAAGTGCAATTTATCCAATATACAGAGAGAAAAATTGGAAAGATGGAGCTTTGTAGTTGAGTCACATAACCACAATGTTTCATTTCCACTATTCTTTGCTTTACATTGATTAGAACAAAAAAGGAGAAGCTTAATTACTTCCGGAGTTTGACAAATTTCGAATTGGATTGGAAACAAATCTAAAGTTGATATTAATCCCTAGATTTAAAGGCGTAAATATATGGGCAGCCTCTAAAACGATTGTGCAATCTTGCACTCTTCAAAAAACGATTCAAAATATTATATAGACTTGCGATTCACTCTTTTTTTTTTTTTTTTTTATTGTGCTTACTTTTTTTTTTTTTCCATTTTCTTTTCTTCTTCTTCTTCCTTGCACTTCCATGTCATCCGCAGCAACTCACCAAGGCAACCTGCCGTCCTCCACCACTATCCGCACCATCGTCCCAGTCCGCTGTCCATCACCGCCACCTCACTGCTTGTCCATCCCCACCCCCCACCCCTTCCTCCTCCTCTCCGAGCCTTAGATTTGAGGCGCGTGACCTCAGTTCTGAGGCATTGCAGCCTCTAATTTGAGGCCTCACTTCAAATATGAGGTCGTCGGGCCTTGAACCAAATGGCGGGCGGGGTCTTCTGGCTGTAGGAATGTGGACTCTGGTGGTGGTAATGGCGACCGAGCTTCATGGTATGATGATGGGTTTGAGCTGCAGTGGACGGAGGCGGCAATGGCAGTGGTGCTAAAGATGCTTGGAGTTTTTTCAAGATCGAATGAGTATTTCATATTATGATGGGTTTTTTCCAATTCCGTACATTGATTTCTTTAATGGGAAAAGGCATTTTTCAAATAAATTAATTTATCCATTGTAAGATGTATTTTACTTTGTTTGATTTTATTCATCTTAATTTGCTGATATAAATTCTCAATTTCTTATATAATCAATTTTCATGTTAATATCTTAATCTAAGTGAAATGTATTTTCTTTATGAAATAAGCAAAAATTGAAATGATAATAAATGAGATGTATTATTAGCTTTTTGAATTCCCCTTTTACGTTACCTAGTCTGCAAGCACGCGTACGGCGTGCAAGACTTTTGACTTAGCGTGATCAACCGTATGTTGTTTCTTAACACTTCTAATTTATCGAGAAATGTAAGAAACCGTTTCCTCTATCTTCTATGTTTTCTCAACTCCAGTTATCCCAAAATTGTGGGGTTTTGCACCATTATTGGTTACAACCCCACAATTTTGGGATAACTGGAGTTTTAAAAAAACTCCAGTTATCCCAAAATTGTGGGGTTGTAACCAATAATGGTGCAAAACCAATATATATTATTAAGTGTATTTATATACCATTTAGAAAAAGAAAATTATTCGTTAATATAATCCATATCATTTAATTACATATTTGAAAATTTTCTCTACCACTTTTTTTTTTTTTTTTTTTCAAATTAGACTCAATAAGATCTAAAAGTTTGGGAATGACAAAGCAACTAGTTACGTGGCCCGCGCTTTGCATGGACATAAATTGTTGGTAAAGATATTTTTACATGTGTTTATCCTTTTCATTATTAATGCATGTAACTTTTGAATATGTATTATTCGGGGTTGTTACTCATTGGGTATGAAATACACAAAATAAAAATAAAAAATTTGTTATCCATCCAAAAAAAGATATTCGTTAAATCGGACAAACAAAACGTGGGAGAGCAGTAAGATAAGAATAATACCATTATCTTCTTCACAAATTCGATTTAATTTTTATTATATTTATGTGGATTTCCTTATTAACGTCATAGTCTTTAAACACGATTTTCATTCACCATCCAAAACATGATTTTCATTTAACTAAGCCAAAACTCGAGATCATTTTCTGATTATCCATGAGTTAAATTTATTTAAATTGTTACATTGAAACCAAAATTGACTAATACTTATGAAATTCTCTCTCTCTCTCTCTCTCTCTCTCTCTCTCTCTCTCTCTCTCTCTCTCTCTCTCTCTCTCTCTCTCTCTCTAAATCACTTTCAAATTATGTGGAATTTGGATGAATATTTTTTTTCATTTTATTTCCTGTTAAATGGATTTGCTTTATATGAGATAAACTGTCTCAGATAAGTGAATTTTAGAGGAAGTGAAACTAAATAAAGTGTAAATATTCGTGTGTGTGAAGTAACTTAATTTTTTTCTGTTGTTTAAGAAATTAATTATAAACTTCAAGAATATTAAGCAAAATAAGAAATAAAATAAGCTGCCATTCAAATTATTTTAATTTAATTTTAAAAACTAGATATATTATGTATTTATGACTGCCCCGAAATAGGTTATATTTAAAAATATGGATATTATTCATGTAATAAGATATATTTCTCTCTTTGATTTAAATTGTAGATTACATGAATAAATTATAGTTCAAGATATTTTACGTTTGTTCATTTTTTTCAATCTTAAAATCAATGAATGATAAATGTTGAAGGAGATAATCTTGGAATGATATAAGTCAATTGAAGATATTTTATCTTTATTTGTAATTTTCATATTAAGTCTAAAGAGACAAAGTTTCAAGAATAACAAATCGATATTTTCGAACGTATTAGCCGAATGCATCCCATGTGCCAAATTTTCTCCGCAATTTATGCACATGGCAATTACATATTTGAGTGAAGTGGCATGTGTGGAGCAAATTCACATCAAATGGTTATAATTTATAATTTGAGATTTGTCTTTATTTACTTTTTTTCAAAATTAAAATGAACAAGAGATAAAAGTCGAAAAAGATGAACTGGAAATTTTTTTTTGAGGTGCTTTCTCTTTATACTTAATTTTTAAATTTAAAGTCAATAAAGATAAAAGCTTGTTGATGACAAATTAATAAGACAATGCTTATAAGTCAAAGTGAATTGCCATATGATGAGTATATGAATGAACATATCTCTGACTTTAACAATAGATGAAATTGGTCGATAAGTGAAAGCTCACTTTAAATGAAAATTATTTAAATAAGAGATAAAATATTCAATGACAAACCAAAAAGGTAAAATTATTTACTAAGTACATTTTAATCATGTGACGAAATAAGCTAAATTTCAAATGATAAAGAGAATATATATATATATTTAAATAGTATATATTTTAGAGTTAATTTCAAATTGAATAAGTTTTATGATTAACTACTATTAGAAATTGTTCTCTTGATAAACTAATTATAAGTTGCTTTCAAAGTTAGTTATGTCATATAAGAATATTCTTGCTCTTTATCCATTATTTGAAATTCAAATTAATTGGAGAGAAAATTTTGGGGGATAAATCAACAAGCTAATACATACTTTTTTGTCGCATTTAGATCACATGGCAAAAAGCATGCAATATGCTTTGCCAGGTCACAAACATAAAGTGAAGTGTCACGTGAAATATGCTTTCTCTTTATTCATTATTTTAATAATTAAAATAATGAGATATTGAAGTTTGAGATGACGAACAATTAGTTAAAACCTTATTTGTCCAATGTAGGCCATTTTGCATATGTATGTCATGTATCTTGTCACGTAGCTATCACAAAGGCAAGGTGAAGTGCCACGTGACTAGAGCATGAGAGAACATTCTCTCATTTATGGTTTTAACCGTACATAGGGGATAAATAATAGATTAGTAGATGCATGGTTGTAAAAATGTGTTTACTTGTTTTTAAGTGGAGCTAATTAGTAAAGGCTATCTAGGGGCTTATTAAAATCTAACGCCTGAACATATTGTTTGTTGACATCCCCAATCTTGAATATCTTTTTCAGTTCCCCATTGTTGGACCATATCAAGAAAAATTTCAAATAAGAGCCTGAAATATCATCGTTTTATTAAATAAGGGTCTTAAATGAACATTGTTTCAAATAAATAGCTAAAGTGGACTTTGTTTTAAATAAGAACTTAAAGTATCATGTTAGTCTCAAAGAAGGGTTTGACCTTACCAAAGCATTTTCGTCATTTACATCTTTTTAAACTTTCTTTCTTTATTCCTTTTTTTTTTCTATTTTTCCATTAAAAAAAAACCCAAAAAAAAGTTAAAACTTAAAAAAAAGAAAACACAAATAATATATACATAAAAAAGGCAGGAGGCTTGACCCTAGCCCACCCGCCTATGGCTGCCTGGGTGGTTGGTGCTTTGGTGAGGGTTGGCGGCCCTTCCCAAATCGAGGAGAGGGGTCAGCCATAGGTGGGGAAGGGCTACCAAACCTCCACTTGTATATTTAATAAAAAAAAATAGCCTTTTTCCCCTTTTTCAATTTATCTTTAAAAAAAAATAAAAAGTAAAAAGTAAATGATGGAAATGCCCTCGATCAGCTAGTGACACTAGACCTTTCTTTGAGACTAACATAGTGCTTCAAGTGTTTATTTGAAACGAGGTCTACTTCATGCCCTTATTTGAAAAAACAAGAGCACTCTAAGCCCTAATTTGAAATAGTGTTTACTTTACACCCTTATTTGGAATTTTCCCACCATATTATATTCAAATAGAGAGATTATAAAACTAAAAAAAAAAAAAAAAAAAAAGGTTAAAACATCAGACCAATCAATATAGCTAGTTCGGATTATGAAAGAAAGAGATATTTTCGGTCACCGATACTTTGCTTTTGATAGAATAATCACTATTAATCAAATGCAACCGTTCCCCTTTGTCATCAGTATCAAGGGTTACTTGATAGTCAAATTCGTAAATTTTGAATACTTGACTCGCTTATTGTACTTAAATTTGTACATGTAAGTTAATCATTAAGTATTACCATAAACAATAGATGACGTGCGTCTTTCTTTATTTTGTGAAAAGTACAATATAATTTGGTTTTTTACTATACTCTCAAGATCTAAAATATAACCTAATTTAAAATAATACAACAAACTATGTCTCCAAAGTTGTGCATGTTGCAGGTTTTTCCATTTTTTTTTTTAAAAGTCGAAGTGAAAGATCCCCAAGATTTAGAATAAGCAAAAACGATAAAGTAAAAATCAATCTAAACATGTATGGCTTTGAAATTGCTTTTTTTTATAGCTTCAAGCTCTATTTGTTTCGCGAAAAATAAATGATTTGGAAAATATTTTCTTAAAAATAATTAATTGTGTGGCTTGAAATAATTAGTTAATAAAAATGCTTTTATTATTGATAATAATTTATAGATGAATATTTTTGTGAATAATGAAAATATTTTTCGTTCATTCATTTTTATAAGCGATACATGTAATCATTTTTAGGAAAATATTTTTCAAATTACTCATTTTATGTGAAATAAATAGAACTTTAGTGCCATTGAATTTCTTAGGCTTCCTGGTTTAGTTGAATTTGGTGACACTTGCGATACCTGACGTTTGACCACTATCGTGGTTTAATATGTAAACTTTAAGTATTGTTTCATTCTAATCCTGATTAGCTTTTGCATTTAATTCGGTTATGATTCATGTACAATTTTTGAACTCTGGTGTATTGTCATTTCGGACTTTTTGTATCTTCTTAGCAATGATTCCTTGAATCTGTTGTGTTTAACACACTGTTCTTTAGATATTTTTTTTTGGCTAGCACTATTCTTTAGATTGGCCCGTAAAAAAAGTTGCACAAAATTAAAAGCATGGGGACTGAGTTTCAATCTCCAAAGATCTGGGATTAAGTTAAAAGAAAATATTAAACTTTTAAGGATCACTGACATAATGATTCCTCAATTGAGACATGAAAGCATGACATTGGTTTAATTATGGTCAAACAACTATACGTGCTTCTATGAGAAGTTATTAATAATGATAAATAAAATCATTTTTACATAATTAAGGCATGGTCTTCTATTTTACATGTACCTTCAAGCAAGTTGGAAGACAAATTATCAGCCTCTGCAGAAGTTTGCTTATACAATGAGGGGACTTCTAGATCGTTGAGAGATGCATCTAGCCTCTCCAATTTGTTCAGATTTAGCATTCCGTTGAACGCTGATCATGAAAAGATCCATGTATACCCAATAATCAATTAACTATCTACAAATATCATATGTATAACTATCATCAATTTATCGAGAATAACTATATCCTCATGATGAAGATAATTTATTTATAAGCAGAAACAAGTTGGCCCAACATATCTGAGCTAAAAAAAAGTCTCTGTCGCATGAATTTGTAAACCAATTTCACTAACAAGTTACATATAGCTTTAACAATGTCTATCATATGTACTAATAGAGCTGCGAAAATATTCCCACATTTATTCTCATGTGACAGTTGACTTTACGTCTATGACAGCCGTGTGGCAAGATACATGGCATAATTTTGCCTTGCGGTCCATATTCGACCAACAAACATTAAGAAAGCTAAACAAAATATAAAATCCTATCGCTTCAAAGATTACGATGAAACTTTAAAACTTGCAATGTGTCTTTAAAATTATAAATTATCAAAAATCATGACTTCATTTAAAGTGTATAATATTTACATTTTATTTAGAATTGAAAACAATAATTTGAACAATGTATTTATATGTTCACATAGTTTGACTAAATTTAAAGATGGAAGCTTTTAGTATAGGGTGCATATGTTTGCATGGTTTAAATGGCTAGGGTTCCGACGAGACCTTCCAGGGAAATGTGTTGTTGCAGAGATAGAGCGACTCACTGATCTCAGCTCTCTAAGGAAGAAGACGAACAATAGCGCGCAAAAGTAAAGAAAAGAAAAGAAAAAATAGAACCGTAAAAAAGTGAACTGAAAAGGAAACAAAAATTCAAAAAAGCCAAAGCGCCAGCGGTACCTGTACTGCAACTGATTGAACCTTGCTCAAAGATCATATCCGAAGCCGGGGTGCGACGCGTCCTCGGGGTCCACCTCGTTGAGATGGTGGGGGACAACGTTACAGTCGCCGAAGATCCGCATCTGATTACTACTCCTACTGCTCGGCGCGCGCCAATCCACCACACGGTTATGCAAAAGGATGTCATTTTATCAGTAGTTGTACAAGTCAAATTACCGATTGTATCGCATAGGATGCTCAATAATAACTGGACTATATATGAGCAATTTCCAGTCGTGATTAGCAAAAATGACTACATTATAATTTTATGCTGAAATTTAGGACTACATTGATAAAATTGAAAATTTTATATCTAAATTGATATCTATGTAATAGGTTGAAAATCAAATTGGTAATTTTCCCAGCTAAAGGAGGAGGGGAAAAGTGGAAAGAGGGAAAAAGAAAAAGAAAAATAGAGAAAAGCAAAAGGAAAAGAAAATGGAAATCAATTTGGACCGTCATATGGTCCTTGTGCTGAGGTATGAAAATTTGAAGAGAGTAAATTTACAATTATTCTTAAGATTTTTGTTCGTAAAAAAAAGACGGAGAATGTTTGGATGGTTTGACTACGGGTTTTTATTTGAGCCAAGTCCATCTTCTGCTATAGTGTTTGGCCATTTTATCCTGGTATGTCCGATTTGTATATAGATTATATCAAAATTAAAAAATGTGGGGCCCCAATTTGTGTGCCGGTGGTGCTTGATTATTTCTCGAATTGTTCCCATTCCCACCCCTCGCTGCTGCGGCCCTTCTATTTTTCTCACACTTTCCTTTTTTCTTTTGCGTTATAACGTCACCACCAGCAATTATGCTGGAAAAGTAAGAGAAACCGACGGAGTATACTCGACGTAAGCGAAGCAAGATGGAGAAAAAAAGAGGGAATTCGGAAGCCGAAGAGACGGAGAAGCAGCATGTCGAGAACTTTGGAGGTGTGGTCGGTAATACAATGGACGACAAAGAGAAAGCGGAGCTGGAGGAAGTGCACAAGAGGCGGGTGATGGAAACCATAAAGGTGTTAGCCCGATGAAACAACGCCGGTGGCAGCTCTGACGGCGTCCCGAATTCGCCATTCCTGGACGAGGCCTTCTCGTTGTTCAGGAAGAAGCTTCCCGACAACATCCGACAGACCAATTTTCTCGTTATGGCATCCGAAGATGAAAGGGTTGTCCAGGTGGGGGAGTAAAAGATGACCCAGAAATTGGCTGCGGGACGATGACAACTCCATCTTGAGAACGGATAAAGAGATCAGGGAGCTCTCCGGAGATATCAGTGAATTCTAGAGTAGATTAGATAGATTTAACAACAGACGTGGACGGTGATAGAGACCTCTGCTCTAGGTCAACACCCTCGCCTCCGACTTTTCCGCTGGTGCCATCAAAGTTTGTTCAAAGTGTCTTAGAGCACAAAGTCTGCTAGCACAATCTACAGCCTCACATTCCAGATCTAAGGTCAACTGAGCTCTAGATCTGAGATCTCAGGCTCAACTTGACTTAGGATTTGGGTCGACCCAAGGTCAAAAGGGACTAGCAAAAGCTGCAATTGGGTTTCTTAGGCCAACTGCTGCCGTTGCGCGGGGCCATTGCTGCAATGGCAACAAAGTGGAAGAGAGGGCTGGGGGTTGGGTGCAAGAGGGCTCTTGCAGCCTTGCCAAGCTCCATGGCCAAGTGCTGGGTTGCCGGCAACATCGTTTGGCTCAAACGGAGGCAGGGCTATGTTGACGAAGTGAGGTGGGTAAGGAAAGGCGGCAATGACAACACGTGGCCTAGTAGCGATGAAAATTTGGGAAGCTTGGGGAGAGAGAGCTTGTTTACTCATTTGGCAGCACTTCATCCGCTAAGCTTCACTTCTGTTTTCGGCTTTCTCAAATTTGGATACTTTCAAGAGAAGAGCGGTGAAGCGAAGAGGGAGAAAGAGTGTATGAGGCACAAAGAGTGGTATCTCTTGCTGCTCTTCCCGGGTGCACAAGGGGCATTCTGGTTTTCTTTCATGTTTGGATGCATGGCTGGGTGGGTTGGGATTTTTTGTTACCATTTGCCTTAGTCCATGCATCTAGATAAATATAGGTTACTAGAAGGTGTAACCATAAAAGAAAGGAATATATTCACTAGAAATCCTAAAACTTATTATGAAAATGCAATTGAGTTCTAAAACTTGCAAAAAGTACAATTAAGCTTAAAACTTGTTAAATTGACACAATCAAGTCCTAAAATTAACACTGTCGCTTTAACTAATGGAAAATGCTTATGTGACATTTTAAAACTAAATTTTAGTTTCCACGTGGCATTTATTATTTCTATCCAAAATTTTAAATTAAATCTAAAAACTAAAAAGGAAAAGCTAAATTTTGTTTTAAAAACAAAACTATAAGGAAAAAGAAGAAGAAGAAGAAAATGATAGAGTTGTTGGTGGCCACTTCTACTGCCGCCACCCATTGCTAGAGGGGCCGGCTGGGTGAGGGTGGCAAGCCCTCGCTAGCCCCAGGCGAGGGCCGACAGCCCTCACTAGTCTTGGCTCAAGCTCAGGCGCATAGATCTAGGCATGTTGGCCTTCACGGGGGGCCAATAACCATCGCCTGCCCTAAGTGAGGCATGGCCAATCCCAGGCAAGGGCTGGTGACCCTCGCCAAGCCCGGTCAAGGCCTCGTCGGCCCTTGCTTGGGGTCGGTGAGACTTGCCCAGATTTGGGTGCAAGGGCGATGCCTTGCCTAGATCTGGTGAACCTCGCCAGCTCCAAATGAGGGCTAATAAGGCCTCGCCCAGGGCAAGTGATGGTATCAGCCTCTCGTGAGAGTTGACGTACCTAAATCTAGGCGCCTAAGCCCGAGCTTGGAGAAGGTCGTCGTCCCTCACCTGTGGCTGGTGAGGCCTCGCCGTGGTTGGGGGAGGGTTGGCCACCCACACCCAGCCAGCCCTTTCAGCGATAGGCGGCAACAGGTGACCTTGTCATCATCATCTTCTTCATCTTCTTCTTCTTCTTCTTCTTCTTCTTCTTTTTTGCAATTTTATTTTTAAATAAAATTTAGCTTTTCTTTTTTGGTGTTTAAATCTAATTTTTAAAAATTTGAATAAAAAAAACACCACGTGGAAAATAAACTTAATTTAAAAATGCCACGAGGAACATAATTAATTTTAAAATGCCACATCAATATTTTTCGTTAGTCAAATTGATGGTATTAACTTTAAGATTTGATTGCCTCAATTTGACAAGCTTTGGAACCGATTGTACTTTTTGCAAGTTTTATAACTCAATTATACTTTTTCGTGACAAGTTTTAAGACTTTTAGTAAACGTGTCCCTAAAAACAAAGAAATTCAAATAATTACAAGAAAATAGAAGAAAAAGGTAATGAAGAGAAAAAGTCATAATATTGTTTGGATAGAAAAGAATGATGATGTGAGAAAAGAAAAGAAATGATTCATTATCACTTTATTTGTACTTTTATGTATTTATCATTTCAAACACACCGAAGGTATGTGTAGGAAAGATTTTTTTTTTTTTTTTTGATAAAAGTATTTGTCCCCCTTAATCCCTCCATACCATCCATGTGAGGGATATAAAAGACACATGACTATACAAAATTCCTCCTCATGTGTTCTAATCTTTTTTTATTCTCTGGTCCATTTATTTCCCTCTATCCAAATATTACACTACCTGCAAGATCCTTTCTCTTCTCTCTAATTTAATCCCCTCTACCAATCTAGTTTTTATGATTTTTAATTTTTAACTTTTTTTGTAAACCTTATGACTCTTGCAATTTGACTTTTATACATCGTGAAACACTCAAAACATTTCCAACCATGTAAATATCATTAAGTAGAATTACATAAAATTCTTTCATAGTATGAGGAAGCATGATCTTCGTTTTATTCTCATTTTTGAATCTCGAGAGGAAATCACAAATAAAAGTGTTAAGTAGATTTTGGTCCACTTCCAAGCAAGTGCCCTTCAAGTCAACTTGTTTTGTTTCAATATGTATACAAGTCAGACTTTTTGTGATGGCAGAAAAGTTGGCATTTGGCAAATCATTGTTTACCGAGCTACTTCTATTTTTGCTTCTCAGACATATCTTTACTATGGAGATGAGTCTCCTAATTGATATTTGCTTCTACTTTAGGAATTGAAAAACTTCATGCAATCATGCTTTTGTCACTAATTCACTTAACCGACTTTTAGTTTGTAGCACCCTCATATGATTATGGTAAGTAAACAATTACTTAGAAATATATTTGAAAAAAGAAAAAAGGAAACAAATGAGAGAGAGAGAGAGAGAGAGCCTTACCATCCCAACTTAAATCCAACACTTGAAGTTGCTCTAGAGGAAGGAAAAAAGACGCATCAATAACCCAAGGCAATGGCAATTCCCCGTCATGTATGTTGCTCAGATGTAGTTGAGTCACTCGCGAAGTGGTGCTATCACAGTCCACGCCTTTCCAACTACAACAATCACCATTGTCGTCCCTCCAAGATGGAAGAGAAGACATGTTCGGATGGTTGAAGGCAGCCTTAATCTTGAGGAGTGCATTCCTCTCTTCTTCCAAGCACCCCATGCTTCTTCCGCTTCCCATCAATACCAACAACACCCAAGTCCACATACCCAACAAAAGACACTTCATGTTTGTAATGGTGTTTTGTGCGTTATTTTCATTTCTTTTGCTTCACCATGTGCAAACTTACGAGGGTCATCTCCTTCATTTATATGTGCAGAGTCTTTCCTTGTCCATGATTATCACAATAGGGCCAATTCCACGGAACACGTGATTATTGCCGTTGACTTGACCCACAACTTCTCCTAAAGAGAAAGGTCAATATTATAATATAATAAAAATTTTATAAGCAAATCAACAAACAAATGTGCCTAGAAATTACTTCGCAAAAAAGAAAAAAAGAGAGAGAGAGAGAGAGAGATAAATGACAGAGGTTTGAGATTGTCAAATTGTAGTGCAAGTGTTGTTTTGCCAATAGATATAAAATAAATTGATATTTATTTGGACTTATTGAAGGAAAAATAAGGCAATTTTGATCAATTTAATAAAGCAATCGAGACAACATAGATCAACATATCTTATAATTAACTTGATATATCGATGAATGCAAAATTGATTAATAGTGTGTAGAAAGGATAGTCTAAAGTTCGTGCAACACCCAAATACCTTACTAGTATTAGACAAAAATAATTTTTACCGTCATGCCAAGACAAAGACAAAACCATTGGGTTGCCCGATACAATGGCTTTCTCTTGTATGGGAATTTCTCTAGATGTTCAAATGGGGTCTCAATTAGTGTCGCCTCTATGGCTCAAGGAGATAATTGGTGGAGTCTACAAAATACAATTGGATTCTTTGCGGTAAATTTTGTTTAACAATGATTCATAAGTAAAATCAACCTTCCAAATGATTACTACTTGAATAATTATTTTGGGAGTAACATTGCTCGGCAACCCATTGCTTGTTAGCATAATTACCTGACCTATAAAAATTGCCAATTAAATATGTTGTATGACTTCATTAAATTTTCAATCAAATACATCGAAATGGAATGGACAAATCAATCAAATAAGTTATCCCGAAATCATAAATCCATAAGTTAAGCTTATCAATAGGATTCATTATTTTTTCACCAAACCTATATTTTGTTGAATTGTTTGAATGCTTGCTTCATCATGTAGGGGCTCATTGTATAATTTGAGCAAATCATTTTAGTCACTTGTGACAAAAGGTATGAAATGCTTTACTTTTTGCATGGGGATGTCCATTATAGCTTGACTTAGATTTCCCTCAAGTCGTCTTGGCCACTTGCAATAAAAGCTGGGAAATGCTTTATCTTTTTGACAAGGATGCCCATAATAGAGAGTAAGTGGCAAGACCTTGACTAAACTTATGTTTCTTTAATGCTTAGCATTAAAGAAACAAGACCATGATTATCACGGTTGGGCCAGCTCCACGAAACAACCACGAACAAACTGAAAGTTTTTTTTTTTTGGTCGGTAAATTGAAAGTTTACTGAAGCCAATTTCACGTAACACGTGATTATTGTTGTTGACTTGACCCACAACTTCTCTGAAAGACAAGGTCAAGGTTATAAAACGATAAAAAATTATTATTAGAAAATCGAAAAAAAAAAAAAAAAAGTGCCCAAAAATTACTTTGCACAAGAGAGAGAGAGAGAGAGAGAGAGAGAGAGAGAGAGAGAGAGAGAGAGAGAGATAACTGAGTTTTGAGATTGTTAATTTGTAGTGCAAGTGTTATTTGCAAATAGATATAAAATAAATTGGTATTTAATTGGACCTATTGAAGGAAAAATAAGGCAATTTTGATCAATTTGATGAAGTGATCAAGACAATATAGATCAACATTCAATATATCTTATAATTAACTTGATATATCGATGAATGCAAAATTGATTAACAATCTACTAAAAAGACAATTTTAAGTTCGTACAACACCCAAATACCTTACTAGTATTAGACAAAAATAATTTTCACATCATGCCAAGACGGAAGCAAAATCATTGGGTTGCACGATACGATGGCTTTCTCCTTAAGGCCTTGATCAAAATGGGCATTTCTCTATATATTCATATAAGGTCTCCATTAGTGTCACCTCTATAGCTTAAGGACATAATTGGTGGAGTCTATAAAATACAATCGGATTCTTTGTGGTGATTTCTGTTTAATAATTATTCATAAGTAAAATCAATCTTTCAAATGATTACTGCTTGAATAATTATTTTGAGAGTAACGGTGCTCAGCAACCCATTGCTTGTTAGCATAATCATTTTATCTATAAAAATTACCAATTAAAGATGTTGTATGACTTCATTAAATTTTCGATCAAATACATCAAAATCGAATGGACAAATCAATCACGTAAGATACCCTGAACCTGTAAATCCATAAGTTGAGCTTATTAGCAGTATTCATTATATTATGTTACATATATATATTTATATTTATATTTTCACCAAACCTATATTTTGTTAAATGTGTGATTGCCTGCTTCATCAATATAGGGGCACACTGTATAATTTGAGCAAATCATTTTAGTCACTTGCAATAAAAGGCGTGAAATGATTTGCTTTTTGCATGGGAGTGTCCATTATAGCTTGACTCAGATATCCCCCCAAGTCGTCTTGGCCACTTGCAACAAAAGCTAGGAAATGCTTTATCTTGGATGTCCATAATAGAGAGTAAGTGGCAAGACCTTGACTAAATTTATGTTTCTTTAATGCAAAAGCATTAAAGAAATAAGACCGTGATTATCACGGTCGGGCCAACTCCACGAAACAACCACGGACAAACTGAAAGTTTGCTGGGGCCAATTCCACGGAATACGTGATTATTGCCGTTGACTTGACCCACAACTTTTCCTAAAGAGAAAGATCAAGATTATAAAATGATAAAAAAAATATTATAAGTAAATCAACAAAAAAAAAAAAGTGCCCAAAAATTACTTCGCAAAAAGAAAGATAAATAATCGAGGTTTGAGATTGTTAATTTGAAGCGCAAGCATTGTTTTGCAAATAGATATAAAATAAACTGGTATTTATTTGGACTTATTGAAGTAAAAATAAGGCAATTTTGATTAATTTGATAAGGCGATCAAGACAATATAGATCGACATTCAATATATCATATCATTTATTGGGTATATTGATGAATGCAAAATTGATTAATAATCTATAAGAAAAGGACAGTCTTAAGTTCGTGCAACATCCAAATACCTTACTAGTATTAGACAAAAATAAGTTTTACTCTCATGCCAAGACGGAAGCAAAACCACTTGGTTGCACAGTACGATGGCTTTCTCCTTAAGGACTTGATCACTCTGTATGGGTATTTCTCTAGATATTCAGATGGGGCCTCAATTAGTGTCACATGTGTGGCTCAAGGAGATAATTGGCGGATCTACACAATACAATAAGATTCTTTGCGGTGATTTCTGTTACAATGATTCATAAGTAAAATCAACCTTCCAAATGATTATTACTTGAATAATTGTTTTGGGAGTTTGCCAACGTTGCTCAGCAACCAGTTATTTGTTAGCATAATCACTTGATCTGTAAAAATTACCAATTAAAGATGTTGTATAATTTCATTAAATTTTCAATCAAATACATCAAAATGGAATGGACAAATCAATCACATAAGATACCCCGAATCTATAAATCCATAAGTTGAGCTTATCAGCGGGATTCATTAAATCATGTTCTATTTCTATAAATCCGTAAGTTGAGCTTATCAACAGGATTCATTATATCATGTTCTATTTTTTTTCCACCAAACCTATATTTTGTTGAATGTTTGATTGCTTGCTCCATCATGTAGGGGCTCACTGTATACTTTGAGCAAAAAATTTTAGTCACTTGCAACAAAAGGTGTGAAATGCTTTGCTTTTTGCATAGGGATGTCCATAATAGAGATTGAGTGGCAAGACCTTGACTAAATTTATGTTTCTTTTGCATTAAAGAAACAAGACCATGATTATCACGGTTGGGCTAACTCTACTAAATGACCATGTACAAACTAAAAGTTTATTGGGCCTAATTCCACGGAGCACGTGATTATTGCTGTTGACTTGACCCACAACTTCTCCAAAAGAGAAATATCAAGTTTACAAATGATAAAAAATTATTATCAGCAAATCAACAAAAAAAAGTGTCTAGAAATTACTTCGCAAAAAAGGAGAGATAAATAATCGAGGTTTGAGATTGTTAATTTGTAGTGCAAGTGTTGTTTTGCCAATAGATATAAAATAAATTGATATTTATTAGGACTTATGGAAGGAAAAATAAGGCAAATTTGATCAATTTGATAAAGCGATCAAGACAATATAGATCAACATTCAATATATCTTATAATTGACTTGACATATCAATGAATGCAAAAATGATTAACAGTCTATAAAAAAGATAGTCTAAAGTTCATGCAATACCCAAATATCTTACTAGTATTAGACAAAAAATAATTTTTACCGTCATGCCAAGACAGAAGCAAAACCACTGGGTTGCACTATTGGCTTTCTCCTTAAGGACTTGATCATTTTGGATGGGCATTTCTCTGGATGTTTAGATGGGGTCTCGATTAGTGTCACCTATGTGGCTCAAGAAGATAATTAGTGGAGTATGCAAAATAGAATCGAAATCTTTGCGGTGATTTCTGTCTAACAATTATTCATAAGGAAAATCAACCTTCCAAATGATTATTACTTGAATAATTATTTTGGGAGTTTGCCAATGTTTCTCGGCAACCCATTAATTGTCAGCATAATCACTTGATCTATAAAAATTACCAATTGATATTGTATGACTTCATTAAATTTTCAATCAAATACATCGAAATGGAATGCCTAAATCCATAAGTTGAGCTTATAAGCAGGATTCATCATATCATGTTCTATTTTTTTCACTAAATTTATATTTTGTTGAATGTTTAAATGCTTGCTTCATCATGCAGGGGCTCACTGTATAATTTGAGCAAATCATTTTAGTAACTTGTGACAAAATATGTGAAATGCTTTGCTTTTGGCATGGGGATGTCCATTATAGCTTGACTCGGATTTACCCCAAGTCGTCTTGGCCACCTACAATAAAAGCTAGGAAATGCTTTATCTTGGATGTCCATGATCGGGAGTAAGTGGCAAGACCTTGACTAAATTTATGTTTCTTTAACGCTTTTGCATTAAAGAAACAAGATCATGATTATCACGCTTGGGCCAACTCCACGAAACAACCATGGGCAAACTAAAAGTTTGCTCGGGCCAATTCCACAAAACACGCGATTATTGCCATTGACTTGACCCACAACTTCTCCTAAAGGGAATGATCAAGATTATAAAATAACAAAAATTATTATTAGCAAATCAACAAAAACAAATTTCCCGGAAATTATTTTGCAAAGAAAAAAGAAAGATAAATAACTGAGGTTTGAGATTGTTAATTTGTAGTGCAAGTGTTGTTTTGCTAATAGATATAAAATAAATTGGTATTCATTTGGATTTATTGGAGGAAAAATAAGGCAATTTTGATCAACTTGATAAAGTGATCAAGACAATATAGATCAACATTCAATATACCTTATAATTAACTTGATATATTGAATAATGCAAAATTGTTTAACAATCTATAAAATTTAAAAAAAAAAAAAAAAAAAAAAAAAAAAAAAAAAAAAAAAAGATAGTCTTAAGTTTGTGCAATGCCCAAATACCTTACTAGTATTAGACAAAAATAATTTTCACCGTCATGGCAAGACAGAAGCAAAATCATTGGGTTGCACGATACAGTGGCTTTCCCCTTAAGGACTTTATCATTTTGTATGGGCATTTCTTTGGATGTTCAAATGGGGTCTCAATTAGTGTCACCTCTATGGCTCAAGGAGATAATTGGTGGAGTCTGCAAAATAAAATCGGATTCTTTGCAATGATTTCTATTTAACAATTATACATAAGTAAAATCAACCTTCCAAATGATTATTATTGAATAATTATTTTGTGAGTTTGCCAACATTGCCCAGTAACCCATTACTAGTTAGCATAATCACTTGAGGATGACCTGTTAAAGATGTTGTTCAATAAATTTTCAATCAAATAAATCAAAATGGAATGGACAAATCAATCACATAAGATATCCTGAACCTGTAAATCGATAAGTTGAGATTATCGGTTGGATTCATGATATCATGTTCTATTATTTTAACAAAACCTATATTTTGTTGAATGTTTCAATGTCTGCTTAATCATTTAGGGATTCTTGTATAATTTGAGCAAGTCATTTTTGTCATTTGCTATAAAAGCTTTGAAATGCTTTACTTTTTGAATAGGGATGTCCACTATAGCTATGAGCTAGATTTTTCCCAAGTCGTCTGGGCCACCTGCTATGAAAGCTAGGAAATGCTTCACCTCTTTGACGGGGACGTCCATTATAGGGAGTTAGTGCCAAGACCTCAACTAAATTTATGCTTCTTTAATGCAAAGGCAATGTGAAGACGATGGAAAAGAGAGCCGGCCCACTAACTTGATTTCTTTTTCCAAATCTTAAATGAGATTTTGCCTTTTTAACTCGACAAAATGCTAGACTAAGTATTCCTTTTTTTCATAAAGCACTTGGCCAATACTCTGAAAGTTGGTCAATGCAAGGGTGGCTGGACCCTTGTCCCCACGTGCATTTGAAAAACAGATTTAAATTTTCTAAAGTGTTGAGTAAGTTTATTTGGTAATGTTAATAAATGCTCTAGTCATTTGCGGAAAATTATTCGAAACACCATAAAATAATTTAACATGTATATTACATAATTGGATTAGTAATTCATCCGTTAATAGTCATTGAATTGGAAGTTTCTTTCCTTCCTTTATTTATTTAATTTTTTTTGCAAATTCACGTGTGGTTTAATTTCAGGGTTAAAGTGAGTCAATGGAAAGAGAAATATGATCAAAGTTCTTTTTCCTTAAATCCACATCTTATTTCCCTCAAGGTCCAAATTTGTTTGTAAATACCATGTCTTAAATCGTATTTAATCATCTTGAAGACAGTGATTAATATCAATGACTTACCACCGGCCGTGGTGGCTCCGCTGGTAAGGCTTCAGTGATCCTTCATAAGAGAGGGGAGAGGTTCGATCCCTGGCGTGAGCAACTAGGTGTATTAAGCATGACGCCATGGTGGTGGGTCCTGCGCTAGCGTCACCAAGGAGTTTACGGTGCGGCTATCGGCTGCAAGCTGGTTCCTCCTGTCTCAAAAAAATAATAATAAAATAAAATATCAATGACTTTCTACCGTGAAGAATTTGTAAATCCTACGTACCTCCATATTAACTCATCGTCGGCCCCTCGTCTCCTCTCATCTTCCCTTGTGTTAGTAATTATTTATTAGATTTTGATCAGCCTCTTCTCTCAACTCACTCTCTCTCATCCACGCATACTCGAAAAACATCCCAAAATGATCGCGCTTCTCCCCACGAGACATCAAATGAGATATGTGGAAATTGTTGGTTTCATACTTCTGTGCGTGTTTGATTCCAAGCTTCAAAACGTGACATCTTTCATTATATAAATCGTAATTTCGTTTCTCATTTGCTCCCTGCAGGACCACCGCTCAGATAAGAGGACCGATTGCTAATTTAAGGGGGTTCCCAAATTCCGGATGGCAATTTCTAGACCAAGGACCACTAGATTGGTCCTCCATGGAAATTTGCTTTGTAATGATTTTATAGCCCGCCAAATTCTATTTTCTACTGGAAGTGTATAGCAAGATATAGGATGAATGAATAAACAATGTTTTATACGTATAACCGTTGCAAAGTGCCATATTCATAGAATGCATGCAGTTGCTAAATCTGAAATGAATTTTATACCATGCTTTCATCTATTCTCACTGGTCTCCTCATCTGCGTACTTTTGGATCTCTACGTTTCATTGCATTCGACTTTAATTACTACTTCACTTATTTTTGGGGAAAATTACCAAAAAAGTCCTAAATCTATTGCAATTATGCTAATTTAGTTTTAAACTTATTTTTTTGACCAATTGAGTTTTAAACCTTTTACAATTGTTCCCGATCGGTCTATCGGCTAAAATTGGCCAGCCGAGGCTGACGTGGCGGTGGCCGGCATCGGCGAGCTTTTTAATAATTTTTTATCTTTTTTTTTTTTTTCCTCTTTTTTCCCCCTTCTCCCTCTCCCTCCCTCCTCCTTCCTTGCCGGTTACCGGACTGAGGCAATTCGGCGGGGGCAAGCCCGCGCCTAGTGACGGCGGGGCGAGCCCTGCGCCGACCCGGCGAGGGCTCCCCTCGCATGGCGAGCCCTCCTCATCGCGTCTAGCGAGGGCTCGCCTTGCGGTCGTCGAGCGAGGCGAGCCCTCGCCAGATCCAACAAGGGGGCTCGCCGTCGCGTCGCAAGGCCTCCTCACCGAGATTTGGCGATAGCTCGCCTCGCCGGCGATGGTTCGCCTCGCCCGGCAACTCGCCGCCTTGGCTAGTCACCGAGCCAAAGGAGGGAGGAGAGAGGAAGAGGGAGAAGGGGGAAAAAAAGGAAAAAGGAAAAAAAAGATAAAATATTAATAAAATATTAATAAAATATTTCAAAAATAAAAATATTATTAAAAAAAAAGCTCGCCGGCGCCAGCCGATTGCCACGTCGGCGTCGGCCGGCCAATTTTAGCCGGATGGACTGATTGGGAATAATTGTAAAAGGTTTAGGACTCAATTGATCAAAAAAATAAGTTTATAACTGAATTGGCACAATTGCAATAGGTTTAGGACTTCTTTGGTAATTTTCCCCTTATTTTTGCTAATGGCATCTCGAGTCCCCTAAGTTAGTAGCCTAGACAAGCCCAAAAACAAAATTAAAAAAGTCCGCCCCAAGGACTGGCCTGTCTAAATCATGCCCGAGAATTGCGGGGCCTGTTCGATCGGGCCAATTCGGGTTTTGAAGCTCCATATGGCTCTTGAATTTCATTAATTTTTGTTTCTCATATTTAGCATTAGTAGTGCTGGAGAGGTAGATTTTTTAATTTCCTTTTTTTTTTTTAATTTTTGATATTGAATGGGCTGGGCTTCTTCGTAAAAGTTGTTCCCCTGCCAAGAGCTCAAAATGAACTAAGCGAGGCCCTATCAATGAGTTGGAGAGAGAAAAAAGAGAATTTTTGGAGAGAGAGTGATGAAAAGAAAAATCCTCAAGGAAAGGAGAAGAAATAGATGTCATTTAATTTTTAGATGTGTTTGTTTTATGGAAAATGACCAATTATACTTCTTAAAATATTCACTTCTACGCTTGAAAAAAGAATTAATGAGAAATACTTTTATCATTAATAAAATGTTTAGGTAAAGATTGTTATCGATGATGAAAACTTATTCCATTAACTAGTTTTTCTAATCACTACAAATTACTATTTTTAGAAAAATGTTTACAAATCATTGATTTTTCATGGGAAAAAGTCAATAATAAGCTTCGAGGCTCAACCTCTTTTCTTTATTATTACTAATGTTCACTATTAGCTTTGTTTTCTCATCTTGGCCATCAAAGACCTTTACCCTTATATGCGATCGAACCTACCAAAGGCTAAGTCCAAGTAATATCCATGTTCTCTCAATTTCATAGATCATAAATTGTTATCATTAGGTGAATTTATTTTCTAAAGATTAATAAACATAATTTACGGTACCGATTGTTTGTCCAGCTATGCAATTTCTTTGGCCTTGTTTTTTGGCTTAAATTTCTTATGAGGCGTTGAGGGTAAAAAATTGGACACGTCGTGTATTTAACTGAGAAGAGGTATAAGATTTATTATGATTATGCGCAAAACTTCTTGTTCATGCAATGATCTTTCTGGACGTGGTCCTGATGTTGGGAGGCATAAAGATTGGAGCAGGGGAAAAAGTCAGAGGTTCAACCCCTTAAGCAAAAACTGTCTCCCAATGGAGGAGACTTAATATCTTCTGTAAAACAAACCAATATGGAGTCACAAGCTGGTTTTGACATACAAGAACCAACCTCTCAACCTATGGAGTCTCAGCAACTCCAGTTGGAATTTCAAATTCCTTGTATCCCTTAACACCTCTCTGGTTTGTGCAAGAGCACATCTCCAGCAATTTGAAGAGTCAGCGAAGCAGAATGGAGCAGGAGAACTTCATCTGTAACAACGACTCTTTTGCTCAGATCATTCAATATAGTCGAACAGATGAGAGTATTGCTTATCGTTGACATAACAAGTAATCGAAGTTAGAGCGTAGTTACTCTCGTTCCCCCTCTCTCGGACAATTCAACGAACAGTTTCTGCGCAGAATCGCTAACCTCAATAGTTCACGGAAAACCGCAAGTGGCCGCCTTGAACACCATTCCGCAGACCCTCAGAACCTGTCACCCATATGCATTGTTCGGCCTCGCCTTCACCTTCTTCGATGGAGATGAATCTGGGGCTGTCTTCGAAGTCGCTGGATTATGCTCCGTTCATTGCCGTAAATTCCAAACATAAAGAAGTGAGCCGAAGTAGCCGCCATGATGGTCAGAGGCCCGTTCTTCACGGAGAGATGGTGCCTCTGGTTCTCCGGAGCGGTCTTGATCGATCTGAGGGCGAGGCTTTGCCTCCTGTTAAATGCACTTGCTCTGGCTTCTCGGCTCCAAGAGGAGGTCGCACAGATTTCGCACAGGTTTTATGGGCTTATAATGGATTAGACACGTAAGATATAGGATTTGACAATTCATTAATTTGAAACCCCGTTTCGGTGTCGCGTTACATTGGATTAGTTTTTTTCTTTTTTTTGGTCGAAAGTGCATCTTATTTTCATTTACGTAGATGAGTTCGGGGCAATTACATTAGTAGCATCAGCGCTTAGTAAATCAATTAAGCCTATCGGGGGTAGCTTACCCAGTTTCGAGGGAGGAAATGTTGCCGTTGGGCCCTTGCAAGCCAGTCAGCGGGCCTGTTGGCATCTCTGCTACAGTGGGCCACAGTCAGGCCCGGAAATCTTTTTCTTTTCTCTCGGATCCGGTCCACCAGCCCTACAACTTCCCAGTTCAGTTTTGACCCCGCCTGAACAGCTTGCACGAGCGACAGTGAGTCAGAGTGTACTTCGAAGACTTTGATCGAACTGTTAGAAAGGAAATCTAGGGTTTCCATGAGAGCGATGGCCTCCGCTTGTTCAGCTAAGGAGGCTGCTATCGTCTTCGCAAACCCGTCCACCAGGCAGCCCCGGGAGTCATGGCAGATGCAGGCGATGGCACTCCTGTGCTCGGTTCTGCCTCTGGTTTCTCCAAGATCTGGTGCTGTTCGGTTCGATCGGGTCACTGTGTCTCCATGTTCCTCCAGATCTGGTAAGTTTTTCGCAATCCCGACAGAGGGGGCTCCGTTTACATTTCTGTTCTCGATCCCTGCAGATACTGCTGCGAGAGCGTGGGTTGTGCGATTTTACCCACCTCTGTTATTTCTTCCAGATTTGCTTCGCTATCCGAGACTCCGTTCGATGACCCTGCCCAGCCGTCCTCAGTAGCTATTATTCTGCGATTCTGATTCTCTTCTCTGTCAACTACTGATTCTAGATCAGCCATTTCTTCCCCAACAAAATAGGTGTCGTTAAAAGCCCTGTTCTCAGCCACAGCTCGGTCCTCTCTGTTCTCGTCCGTTTGGTTCCTCTCCAGGTCTGGTAGTTCAATTCCATCCCCAACAAACGAAGCGTCTATATTTATGCTCAGAGTGTTGAGTGGCGACGGTTTCCAATTTTGCTTATGAGAAGCACTGTTTTTTGCTGCGGCTTGCTTTCTATTACAATTCATATGGTTCTCATGTAAAGCGATTGCTGTGGCTAGGGTCTAATGCAGAGACAGGGGATGGTGCTCAAAAATATACCGGTTTCGGTCTTTCCAAATGCACCACATGGCCGTGGCAATTAAGTTAAAATCTCGATCTCTGTTTAGGTCTTTGCTTTTCAAGTATAGCCATTCATCAACTCGTGTTAACCCAATTCTAGAAATTTGGATATGCAGGGGACTCGCTCGCCATACCTGGATGGTCCAAGGGCATAGCAATAACGCATGTTCAGTAGTCTCAACTTCTTTCTTACAAATTGGGCATAGAGGATCAGGTACTATTCTCCTCCTGTGCAAGTTTTCCACTGTAGGAATTGCATTCTGGCAAACGTTCCAGAGAAATTGTTTAACTCTAGGTAGAGTATTTGATTGCCAAATTGAGTTCCAAAGGTCTGACTTTGTCTGATGAGAGGAAGATGCTGATGTATTTAGTGTATTTGCTGATTGATTTATGTTATGGATATATCCACTTTTCATCGAATAGTCCCCTGATTTGTTGCTCATCCATACCCGCTTATCTGTTGTAGAAGGTAATCCAATAGGAGTTTCTAGGATTTCCTTGACTTGGTGGTCATCGAACAATGTCCGCAACATAACCTCATTCCATTTCCCATCTCGTTGTTCTATTAAAGCCCCCACTTTTTGTGGCTCATTTCTTGTCGCTGGCCCACCGATAATGCCACTTCTTAGCCATTTATCTTCTCTGATTGAAATAGACTGTCCATTGCCAACAGCCCACATCACTTGAGGAGCTATCGAGTCTCTCCCCAAGACAATGCTTTGCCATCCCCAAGACGGTCTACAACCTTTTCCAGCTTTCCAAAAGTCGCCTTGTGGGTAGTAAAGGCCATTCATTAGTTGGCTTAGAAGTGAAGATGGCTGCTGAGAAATACGCCAAGCTTGCTTGCCTAACATCGCCTTATTGAAATCTAACAGATCTTTAAAGCCGAGCCCTCCTTCCTGCTTTCTGAGTTTTAAATTTTCCCATTTTTTCCAATGAATTCCAGCAACTTTGTTCCCATTTCGCCACCAAAAATTGGCAATTTTCTTCTCAATAGCTTTGCAAATTGCCACAGGGAGTTTGAAAATAGACATAGCATATTGTGGGATGGCCTGCACTACTGATTTAATCAATAATTCTTTCCCATTTTGACAGCAAGTTATCCTTCCAACTCTCTAACTTCATACTGACTTTTGCAAGAATCCATGCAAATACTTCTTTTTTCGATCCTCCCCAATTTGATGGAATCCCTAAATACTTCCATGTTTTCTCTATTTCTTGGACTCTTAGCATCTCGGCCATATTTCTTCTCAGATTCATAGGGCAACTTTTACTGAAATGGATACCTGATTTGTTAAGATTAATGGCCTGTCCTGAGGCGAAACAATATTGGTGTAGGATAGCTGTCAAATTCTGACATTCCACAACAGTGCCATGGAGGAAAAATACTAAATCATCCGCAAATAGCAAGTGTGACAAGCTAGGATAGCAGCTGTTTAACTTAATACCTCGTAGAGTGCCATCTATAATTGCTTGTTTCATTAGGAAGGATAACACATTGGCCACTAGAATGAAAAGATATGGGGAAATTGGGTCACCTTGTTGTAGTCCTCTGGTAGGTTTGAAAAAAGGTAGGGATTCGCCATTGAAGTTTATGCTGAAAGATACCGTTGACACACATTGCATCACCCATTTTACCCATTATGCACTAAATCCCATCTTCATCAAGCAAGCTTGTAAAAAGTCCCATTCAATTCGATCATATGCTTTTTGCATATCAAGTTTAAGGACCGCTTGGAACTTCCTCTTTCTATCCCGAGTTCGTAGCTTATGTAACACCTCTTGAACAATCAAAATATTGTCTTGAATTTGTCTTCCCCCCACAAAGGCACTTTGTTCTTCAGCTATGAGGTTTGGTAGTAAGGGTTTTAGTCTATTAGTCATTACTTTGGAAATGATTTTGTAGATGAAATTGCATAGGCTGATGGGACGAAATTGTTCGAGCTTTTCAGGGTTTTGGACTTTGGGAATAGGGGTGATGTGGGTTTTGTTTATGTTTGGACTTAGCTGTCCTGTTTCAAAAAATTGCTATACTTCGCTGAAAATCCCCTGACTAAGATCTGGCCAATGCTTTTTGTAAAACATCCCATTGAGACCATCCGGTCCTGGAGCCTTGTTAGCTCCTAATTGTTGCATTGCCTCTGTAACCTCCTCTATTGTAACAGATTTTACCAACCTCTGGTTCATTCTTTCATCCACTAAGGTAGGAATTTGTTGTATGACAGGCTGAAAGTCGCACGCCCCCACAGACAGGTAGAGGTTTTTGAAGAAAGCTTCTGTCATCTCCTTCAAATGCTGATCTCCTTGCACCCATTCATCAATTGCATTTTTTAATAAGGTAATTATGTTTCTATTTCTTCTCTGAATAGTTGTTGCATGGAAAAAATGTGTTTCTGTCGCCCCATTTTAACCAGTTGATTCTTGAGCGCATCCCCCAAAACATCTCCTCTTGCTGCCAAAGCTTTTCTATTTCCTACTTAATCCCCTTTGCTGTCACAGATTCGTTATGTACATCATTTCCGTTTGTCAGCCTTTGTAATACATTTTTCAGCTCATCAATTTTCTGTTTAGCATTGTGAAATCTTTTGTTGCTCCACTGTGCCAACTGTTTAGCCACCATCTGCAGCTTTTGTGCTATGTTCAGCCCTTGAGATTCCCCTTCAGCCCATACCTTTTTGACTATTTGCATACTTTCCTCATTTTCTGCCCAGAAAGCTTCGTAGCGAAATGCCTTCCTTTTCTTATCTTTCCATGCATGTAGGGATATAATAATAGGGCTGTGGTCCGACCCTAACGCCGGTAGTGCTATACTTTCTACATTAGGATAAGATATTCTCCAATCAAGACTGCATAGTCCCTTGTCAAGTCTCTCGTTGACAAGTTGATCTCCCGTTCGGTTGTTTGTCCAGGTGAAAGCGCAGCCTTTGGATTCCAAATCCATTAATGAGCACTTGCCAAGAAAGTCCCGGAAGGCTATTAGTCGGTAGTTTTTTGCTCGTTTGCTGCCTACTTTCTCCCAATGATTCAATACTTTGTTGAAGTCCCCAACGCAAAGCCATGGTAAGTGGTAGCTTCTACTCGCTCTATACATATCCTCCCATAGTTGAACTCTTTCTCTAAAGATATAAGGGGCATGTATGAAGGTGATCTGCATTTGCTTTCTGTTTTCCATGACTTGACATTGAACACTTATATAGTTCTTTGAGAATGAGTTGATGGATAGCACTACCTGTTCATCCCAAAAAACAGCCATACCCCCTGCTATTCCTTCTGGGTTCACTACAAAACAGTTCTGAAATTTCAACCTCCTCCTTAACTGATGTACCTTTTGCTCCCGATTCTTAGTCTCCATTAAAAATAAAATACTGGGCCTTTCTTGAGTCACTAAGACTCGCAACGTCTGAATTGTCAGGGGTGTACCCAACCCTGACAATTCCAACTTAATAGTTTCATGGCTCTTTCGGTGGTTTATTAGGGCTAGCCACCAAAGCCCACTGACATGACTTCTCTGCCACCTCAATCGGTGTCTCTATCAGCTGAGTACTATCTAACTCCTGTGATTTCGAACTTTGCGCTCCATATGAGCATAAACGCTTTCCTTTCTTAGCTGAGTTGTGCTTAGTGCCTTTGGATTTTCGCTTGATCTTCCCTTCCTCCCCTGTTTCAGCTTCTAGCATATCGACTTCTGCTTCCTTTTGTAGACCATCATAGATTCTTCATCAATGCAGTAGATCCCTCTCTTTTGTGGGCTTTTATCTCCCATAATTTGTAACGCTAACTGCTTTGTAGATGAATTAGTATCCTTTTGAGGCATTTGTTCAGCATTGTTCTGTCCACATGTTATATTGAATTGCTGATCCTGCTGCTAGTTATCTAATATAGAGTGCATGGGAGTTTCTAGCACACTTTCTGTTTCTTCAAGGATTGGTTCTTGTTTGCCGTAGAAAATTTTCCCGTACGGGCTTAATTCATGCACATCCGCTCGAAGCCAATTCCCAAATCTTCCCGGTAAGTCATCCGCGCCCGACTTTTCATAAGGAATATCCTTGCATGCGGTAGCATAATGCCCTATTTTGCCACATGAGTAGCAATAGTGGGGTAGTCTCTCATATTTGAACTCTACCCATAATTTCTTCCTTTCTAAATTCACAAGAACTCCCGTCTTTAATGGATTTTCCAGATTTAGCATCACCTTTGCTTTTCCTATTTTGTAATGACTATTGCCTCTTGCTTCTAGTTTCACCTCAATGACTTCCCCCAATCTAGAAGCAATGTCCCGGATAACTTCATTAGTGACTCTCCCAAACGGTAGGCCATATATATTAACCCAAAATGCACAGTGAGTAAACTCATAACAGATTTCAGGGGTGTCAGGGTCACATTCTTGTAGTACTAGTAGATTGCTAGAGAAATACCATGGTCCGGTATCAAGCACCCTCTGTTTATCTTCTTCCAATTGGAAGGCAAATGAGAAGTATCCTGGTCCAAGCTAAGTACATGTAACCTTGTCGACTCTCCATACTCGTGTCATAGTACTCACGAAAGCTGTGAAATTCACATTTGGTCTAGAGTACAGCTTCCCAAACACTGTTTTCCGGCATTCAATCAATTTTTCTTTTGAGATAGCACTTTTGATATCAACAACATCATTTTCAGACCATAACTCACATAAGCTTTTACACAGGGCAGCTAGGCGTCGTTCTTCCGCAAGATGACCTTCCATCTCTTGTCTCCTGGATTCGATTGAAGGGAGCTCCAACTAAGAAATGGCACCAATGGGTTGGAAACAACGATGTGAGGATGAGATGGATATTAGGGTTTGTATGGGGTGAATGTTCAATCGGTGTTTAATAGTGGGTTCTGGTTGAAGGGAAATCTATTGGTTGAGGGGATGAAGATATGGTGATGTGATGGAGTCGAGGATTGAGGGGAATGTTAGGGTTTGGCAGCAAAAGAAATGAATCAGACCTTGGGAAAAACTACCCAGCTGGTAGAGGAGGACTCGCCATTGAAGGGAGAGGTTAATGCCGTGTTCAAAAGGTTGCTTAAGCAGTTCGATTACATTGGATTAGTTTGAGTATGTAACAATACTGTGGTTGTATGCCGTTCATTTATCTTAGTTCAATAATAAATTGAGCCTCGTTTCATATGTTGGGAGAGATTTGTTGAAAAAACTCCTATCAAGTTTAGAAGTTGACAAAACTTTATGATTTTTACTCTTATCTTAAAGAACATAATACATTTAAAATTTGCTTATGAGGTTATATCGAAAACTTTTGCCAAAGTCTATTCGTTTAAGTATTTCTCATTTTGATAAAATCCAAGCTTAGATCGTGTCCAAAACGAGGAAGAAATCAATTTCAGACTTTTCAATTTTGCGATATGGATTCAAAATGAACTTATTAGGAATTTATTCTATAACGTCTAGTTTTCTAGCGAAGGATTTCACTTACGTTCTGTAAATTCATTGATGGATACAATCACAAATTGGTGAAATCAATTTTGAAGACAAGTTCTTTTTTGAGAAGTATCTACTTATGAAAACCAAAATTATGATTGTATGAGCGATCAGAATCAATGGATTTTCCAACTCTTTCTTCAAATGGCTACAAGATCTCTTTAATCGATTTTGTCCAATTGATTGATTGGAAGAAATTTCTCCGAAAAATGTCAACGGCTAGTATTGTCACGCCCCGAACCCCGAGCACGCAACAACCCCTTCCTTGGTCGATAGAAAGCGATGTCCCAGGACTCATCGCCAACCCTTCATTTTTAATCTTTCATTATGTGCAAGCGGAAAACGAACCATCTCCCCATCAATAAACAATCAAGAAATCAAACAGGAATAGCGAGATGAACAGCGGAAACACAACCTCTACTCATATATATACATTTTTACATTGGATTAACCTACGAAGGATCGCTTCTGATCTACAAGCCCAATAGATCCTCTAAGCCAGACCAAAAAGAAATTAGGCTAGGCTAATCCAACTATACACAAAAAAGAACCCTCGGGTTCAACACTATAGTCACTCAGAACCAGCAAACTCAGACTCCGTCGATTCAGAGTTGGAGCCGTACAGGTCAATTGCTGGTGAAGCAAGGCCAGGATTCTCCACTGCACCGTCAAGAGGGTCTAGCTCCATGGGATCCCAGTCAGCATCCTTGGGGCCCCTACCGGGCGGCCCGTCAAAAACTCTTAAAGGACCGATCAGCAAACCGCCATCCCTGATGAACCATGCCAAGAACTTATGAGGTATCCATTGCCCCGATCCCTCATCCACCCAGATGGTAAAGAGATACTTCTCGTACAAATGCGCCCGACCCGAGAAGCGGTGGTGCATCACAACAGTATCCCAGTCCTTAGGGATACCGAACCTCATTAGCGGAAGCGCCATCCTAAGGACCTAAGAGTGGTTATACAATAACTAGTGAGATATAAATCTCAACGAATCCTCCCCTAAGCCCCCGATTAGAATACTAACTCAACTCGAGGTATCTCTCCAGAACCACCCCCACAAACTTACCACGACTAACAACCAACAATCAACAAATCACAACAGCTAGGGTCAACCACAACCACGTAGTCAGTTCGCATGCAACCTTACCTGGTATGACATACCCTGCACGTTACATCTCAGCACAATACATGCAATGCACATGGCCATTAGAGAATGCAGTTCATCAATCACATACGAGTCACGTTACAAGCGATCTCACCTAGCCATTGCCACACCCTACACGTTATCGATTCATGCGTACGTGCCATAAACAATGTACTCAACCCTTGCATAACTGGAACCAATGATGCCATGATTCTTCGTATTAAAAATTCCCGGTAAAATAATTGTGCGTGGTCACATATTTAAATCGAACCATTATACGTGGTACGCTCACATTTTAAAATTCCATGATTTTATATAGTACATAAAATATTTTGGCTCCAAAAATCGACACTCGGTATTTTTCTATTTAAATACCATAAAATCAAATTTTTGCAATAATAACCAATAACCACCACCAAGCACTCAATTGCATAAATAAGCAATCAATTTCACATATAACTTTATCCACAACAATCAGCGTAAAATTCTACAAAATGGCTATTCCGTCACAATTCGCACTAACTATAATTAATTAATTAATTAAATTCACTTAATTAAACTAACCACGGTTAACTAATCATGGTTAACTAAACTAACCCAAGTTAACTAACTAACCTAGGGTAGGCTAACTAAACTAACCCCTAACCAAACTATCTAACTAACTAACCAATCCTAACTAGCTAGTCAACCTAACTAAACTAACCACTAATCATTAATTAACACTAATCTAACCTACTAAGTGTAATTAACACCTTAATCCGGGATTAAGGAATTAACTCACCGAAATTCGAAAGCGGCGGGTTCACAGCGACGGCGGTGAGGACCTGGAACTACCGTATCTCCAATAGAGGCTCACGGCAGCTAAAAAACGGCAAGGGGCTCACGACTAAAGGGGCTGGCTTTGGTTCTGCTTGGAGGCTGGTTGGGCTCGGTTGAGGCAGGCTGGCTGGCGGGTGGCTGGTGAATGAATAGGGCTGGCTGGTGGCGCAAACAGGGACGGACGATGGCGGCTACTGGGCTCGGGATGAGCTGAGGTGATTCGACGTGGAGACGGCGAACTAGCCAGGCGGTGTGGGGCTGGATGGTGAGGCGGACGGCGGGGCTGGCAAGCTGGACCAGCAGACAATGAGGCGCGGTGATGGTGCTAGACGGACGGGCAGGGACGGTGATCGGCTGGTGAAGGCGTGAGGTTGGTCGCTGGAGTGGACGTGCAAAGGAGCTGGAAAAATGAAGATGGAGCATATGGACAGCAAGGGAGTCGGCTGAGGGAGTGTACGCAGGAGAGATGGAGGAAAAATTGAGAGACAAGAGGGAAAACCAAAGTCAAGACAGCAGCCAATAGCAAGCCAAAGGAAAATATCAAGCACTCAAGTGCTTTTACCCTAAAAGTCTTCAGCCAAGAAGTCTTGGCATCCTCCATTGGCTAATTAGTTCCCATTTCTTCACAAAACAAGTCATTTTGGCAGCCAATAAACCCCAATTAGCAGCCCATATAATTTCCTCTTCTTTTTCCAATTTGTCTGAAATTGATTTTTCCGAAAAATCCCGGACTCAACGGAATTTCTCCAAAAGATGAGACGACATCCTAAAAATAAATCGTGACACGCTCGAATGTTCGATTCCCGAAATCGAACTCAATTTCATGGTTAAAATCGACCAGATGCGATTTTAGTACAACTTAACCTACCGGGTAGCTTTTAGGGATTTACGAGCGTTTGATTCGTGGTCGATAATTTTCAATCCACGTTTGTGCATCTCCGACTTGTAGACGACTCTCGGTTGTCGTAAAAATCGCAAGGTTTCAATTACATGTACCGAGTATAAAATCGATAGAAAATCAGGTTAGTATCATTCGACGCGAATTTCGCAATCAAGCAGAATCACCCGCAATTCAATTATGTGTTTCCATCGAATCGACCTATATCCGATCACAATTCAATTATAAGGTGTCGTATTGACCCTTGTCGATTATTATGGTCGAGCAGTCAAGCAGTCGATTTCCGATCGAATTCTCAAGCACATTTATATCCCTTAACGACTTCACCTAATAGATTAGTTAACTCGTGAGTGGCCAACTCAGAGAAAAAGAACCATAGGCACGTCGACAAAATGCCCATTTCATATATTCGAGACAGGGTCAAATTTCAGGATGTCACATATATTATCAACAGTGAGCTTGCACCGAAAGTGCCAATACAAAGAAGAACCCAAAAAGAACAAGAGTAAAAGTAAAAGAGCAACACTAATCTAATTAATTAATTATAAGGTCTGGGGTTAAGAGTTCTTAGGCCCAATTTTCTTGAAAACACCAAAGACCCTTGGACGTTTATACTCGTTGCCTGGGTTCTCGGATCTCCATGCGCTTTCCTTCGACTTGTGGCGAGCCACATTTTGCAGGGTTGAGCACGCCGTGGCGAGGAGGGTCACCACCTCACTTCAGCAAGGTGGAGAGGTGCTACTTTTGCCTGCTTCCTCCGTCTCTCTTTCTCTGGCATTGGCCCGAGCCCGCGATGATACGTGCAAGAGATCACAGGCGGGGGTGCTTTCCCCTGCGAGTTTGGCAAAAGATGTCCAACGCTCGATGGTGCCTAGGCAGTGTTGCCACCGTCCATCCTCCCTCTTCCCTTGTATTAGGGGTGAGCACGGTTCCCGGGTAGAATCGGGAACCGGAGAACCGAACCGGAGGTTCCGATTCGGTTCCGGTTCTTAAAGGACCGGTTCCGGTTCCCGATTCCATTTTTCCGGGAACCGGAACCGTGCGGAACCGGTTAGGGCTCCAAAAGGAGCCCCCCTTCCCCGCTCGCTACTCGCTCCCCCTCCTTCGCTCGGCACTCCCCTTCTACTTTCTAATCCCTATTCAGATTTCAGACCTAGAACTCACGCCGCCGGAAGCCGCTCGGCCTCAAGGCCGCCGCCGCCGGACGCCGTCTCGCGCGAACCCTCGCCGCTCGACGCCCGTCGCTGCCGTGCTCTGCCTCTGCCCGTTGCCGACGCCACTTTGACTCTTGCCCGCTGCGACTACTCGACACCGGCAGATCTGAGCCGAGCTCATCTCCGCTCGCGACCCACCGCCTCTGCTCGCGCCAGAAGCCCCGACGCCCCTGCTGCTGGGTCCTCCTCTGCTCCACCGCTGCTGCAACCAGACGCCAGAAGCCACCGTTCCTGCCACAATTCCGTCCTCAGGCCGTCCGATCGTAGTTGCTGGTCACTAGGTTTCCGATTCCTCAAGCCGTCTCCCACTTGCAGTCATAACTAATTTCACATGAAGTCGAACATCATATCTTTTTCTTTTATTGTTTTCATAGCTCGGGAAGTATATTTATGGCGTGATTTTGATGTTGGAGGATCATTCATGAAACTCTATTTTGCTAAAACTCTTGCCAATGGAGAAGCAGGAAATGGTGGGTGAACAACTCGTAACCTCATGGAAATACATATGGAAAATCACCAACTTCAATAGCTTAAGTTCAGTCAGGTACTACTCTCAAGTATTCACAGTTGGCGGCCACGACTGGTAAACATTGTTTCATTTTCAGAGGTCATAAAATGATGTATCTACTTAGGCGGTTGGCTTGATTTTGAGCAGGCGCCTGTTGATCTACCCAAAAGGCAATAGAACCAACTCTTTGGCACTATATTTGAGTGTTGCTGATCCTGCAGGACTTCCAGACGGATGGTCTAGATTTGCACGGTTCGAATTGACTCTGGTTAATCAGATAAATCCTGGTTCTTCAAAGAGAAAGGGTATGAATTGTCTACTCCAAGGCCTCCTTTTCCCCCGGCTAGATGGTTCTTTTATTTATACTTGTCGTTAATATATTTCTGAAAGGATGATAAGCGATGATCTGAGTTCTTTTGTTGGTTCATGTAAGATTTATAAAATTCAAGTAATAGGAAACATGTGATTTTGTCACTCTACCCCTCTTTAGACACCCATTAGTTTTGGAGTGAATATTCACCATGTTGAAAGTGGTCAGCGAGTGTAGATTTGAAGCTGAAGAAATTTGAAGGACCAAATTGATGTTTTGCTGAAGTAAATTAGAACATTCTGGTGCTGTGTTTCGAATCTTTTATTCAAACATGTTTCAACTTTATTCCAGTTGTTTGAGCTGCTGTCGAATGTCGCTCCTGCATAACATGGTAAATGTCTATATTATTATATGCACACTCTATTTATGATCTACATCCTTCGCAACCACTGAACTCCTGCTGATCTTGCAGAGACAGAACACATTTTCACTGCTAGAGAGAGCGATTGGGGTTTCACATCCTTTATTCTTACCTGTTGCTCGGTTATTTACCATGACTTTGACCATTGGTTCAGCTTTGCATGTTAATTATCCTGGTTGATAGAGGGGACAATTATGATGATTAAAGATTATGGTAAGAATTCTTTCCCGACTGAAGTTTTTCACGTTTCGGAAACTATACGTGTTAAGAGAGAACTTCAGCACCTCCAAGATGAAGTTCTTGAAATTTGACATCCCATTGATGGCTTTGACTGCTACTGCTACTAGCTGTGTTCAAGAAGATATTATTCGGCGCCTTTGCATGTCAAAGGAGACAAAGATTGTGCTTACATCATTCTACCACTCCAATCTACGTTTTCTAAGTTTGTTGTTTTCTTTTGTTCTAAGGATTGGATTAGGTTTTTTTGTGTTCATAGGGATATTTAAGTGCTTGAAAACAGAAATAGCACCAGCATGATTTTTGGTAGATTTGCTCCTAATATGAACCCGATGTTAACGGGTTAAGCATAGCGAAACTTCTTCACGAGACTTACAAAAGGATTTCCATGTTTTGATAAAAAACATATGGTTTGAGAAGAAAGATCGGCGACAGACCAACATCTCAACCGTGTTAAAGATTCCGATAATATGCGTGTATGTTATAATTCAAATTTGAAAATGAAGAAAAAAAAAAAGAACCTGTTGGAACCTGGAACCGACCTTGGAACCTGTGACAGGGTAGGTTCCAGGTTCTTGGTTCTGACGAGTAGGTTCCAAGTTCCAAATTTTTTGGAACCTGTGCCCGAGGGTAGGTTCCAGGTTCCAGACTGAACCGAACCGGAACCTGGAACCGCTCACCCCTACCTTGTATCACTCCCTCTTTAGGGTATATGATTTTGGATTTTGTACTGTCTTATCTTTATTATGTATCAGTAAGTAAATTCAGTCATTATCACTATGTTACTGAATATGGTTTGCCACGTCAGAATTCCATCCATGTACTTGACGGGAGGACCAAAATGAACGAAAACCTATATGTTCACGGGCTCGGATGGTCAAAAAATGTTTGGGGATCTGATTGTACAGTTTGAAAAATTATAAGGACAAATGGTGTTTTTGTCTCATAAAAAAATTGAAATCTTATCTCTATTGAACAATGCTCTTCTTTTGGCCTCTTCCCTAAAAAAGGGTCCCAACTTTTACCTAAGAAAAATTGGTCTCTTTCAAGCATCTCACAATAAAACTCCAACTTTCAATGGAAGGACAAATCTGGTTACTATTAGACTTGCTGTTAAACTTAAGCTTGTGTAACATTCAATCCATCAAGATGATGTTGTTGAAATACACATATAAGTTGCGTTAGAAAAGTCTAACATTGAAGAATTGATATTTAATAGATTTAAGTTGGCTCATAACTCATTGACTTAAGTTATTGAGTGAAAGTGGGTTTAATTGAATATGTTGACGGACTCAAATCTAGGCTCTCTATCGGCGATCTCCTAAGTAAAGTTATCGGAATTCTTTTACATGCTCCCAGCAAATGATATCAATAGCAAATTTTAGAGGGAGATTGTTGAAATACACGTATAAGTTGTGTTAGAAAAGTTTCATATCGAAAAATTGATGTGATTGGAGCAATCTCTCTCTCAATGTTGTATACGTTGTATTTCTTAGAGAAGGGGATGATGTCTCTTTGGTTTGACGTTTTTGCCATGTTGGCAAATGTGGTAGTTGTCTTTGGCCATGTTGTCCTCCTTTGACAGATTGGACGCCACGTGAGCAGAATCTAACGGTGACGTAATTTGTCCCTCAAATGGAAGTTAGAGTCTTTTCATAAACGCTTGAAAGTTGTGGCCAAATGTGTCCTTTTGGGCAAAAGTTGGGGCTTCTTATTATTTAAACTCCAGTTAGATGATAGTTCCACAATTTGTGAAATTGAATCCTTCTCTTGAATTCTCTTTATTTCGCTGGAATTCAACTCCGCGACAAAATACATTTCACCAAAAGTCGTTCTTCGATTTTTGGTAGGGGAAATAGGTTCTGTGCTAACTCCGGATAGGCAACATCACAAGTAGACAAAAAATAATGATAACTTTTCTTCAAATAGACAAATCATGCTGGAATTTAATTGGTGACAAAGCTTGAAAAAAGCTACTACTTTGGAATTTGATCAATACAACACTTAGGATAAAGATACACTTCGAAATTTAATCGACAACGCAAGTCTAGAAATTACCACTAAAAAACATGCCAGAATTCAATCAACGGCGTGAGTCTAGAAATTAAAATTAAAATACAGGACAATAAAGATAACTAAAAGAGAGTAATTTGTTTGTTTGTGTTCCGGGGGGAGGGGTCTCCAATAGACAAATAATGGCATTTATAGTGGTTGTGTTCTAAGTTATAACCATCTTTGAGCAATTCTCCTACGGTTGTAATAATGTTCCCATATCTCCAAAAATCTTTTGCACATACTTTCACGATGCCATTATCTTGTTTCCAAACGGTTGTTCCTTTGAAATTGCATTCCAATTGCTCCGCAAGTTCCATTACTTCATTCTCCAATGACTTCAAATCCATACTACATCTTGATGCCCCTTATGCATTCAACTTCTTTCGAATGCCTCAATCAGTAATCTGTTGTCCTTACTAACTAATAACACTATCGACTTTCATTAACCATTCGTCATCATATATTGAAAACCAATATATAATAGTCATCAATATGCATTAATATTGATGCTATTCCTTGTAGTCTCATCAAGTGTGGCACCGTTTTGGGCAAAGGATCGTGTGGCGTTGTTTTTGGGCACGACGGTGTGGCGTCATTTTTGGGCAACAATGTGGTGTAGTGCCATTTAGTCCTACCTGGCCACTTGGACTAAGCAATGCCGTTTTGCCAATCCCTGTAGACTAGAATTTTAACAAAAAATACAACTAAATTTATTTATTTTTTAAATATAAAAGCCATGTAACCATTTTGGCCAGAATATCTCATTGTTGGCATTTAAGTAGTCGTTTTTTCTCCAATTTGATATTTAAGTGAGCTGGTGAAAAGTTTTGTTATTGAAGTAAGTGTCGTACACAACTTATGGCACTTCTGGTGTCTTTCTCCCTTTTAAAATTGTTTAATAAACAATTTTGGGAAAAGCATGAAAGGTATAAGCTAATAATAATGTGAAAGATGTTTTATATTCTTAGACAAGATTATACTTTTCAAAATTATTTTCGTCACAATAACGTCTAAACAAAAGAAATTAGAGACATAGGCTTGATGTTTGAATATACAAAATTTTAAATAAAAGGCAATAATTTACATTTAACTCTAAGCTTAGCCGAACTGTATGAATTAATCGATAGTACCGTTTTTATTGATTTCAAATACTTGTACCTGTGGAAAAAATGATTGAGATATCACGTGGTACGGGATCTGGATGATAGAAGTGCCAATCACACATGGCTTAGAATCAAATTTTAAAAATGATCACTCCGAAATATTTTAAGCTCATTTGCTGACTTCAAGGTCGATAACTTAGCTTGTCAAAAGATCCCATCTCATGTTATGTTAAACTATAAATAAGAATAATTATAACATACATCATCAATGCAAAAAAATAATTACACAAGTGGTCCTATCCACCATAGATTTAAAAGAGTGGGTAGTTATGATCTTTAAAATCGATGATGTATGAGATTGCTTGTGTAAAGTTTTGTTACACAGGCATTGTATACTCCATTTTTCCTATAAATATATCCTTACGTGGCTTTTTAATTGATTCACGTGGCACATAGTTCAAGAAATGGTTGGCAGAACATTACATTATTCTCTCTTTCTCTTAAAGCTTTCGTCCTTTCGACACCAGCGGCCGCAACGACTTCTCCTCCTCATCTTTCATCGCTCGCCAATTTTTCAATTTGTGCAAACTAATGCCTTCAGTAATGTTTTCCACGTATTCTAAGGGAAATTTATCAAGAGAGCCATGCTGAACAATTTATTCGCAGTTTGTCATGCAAGCTAAGTCGCCAATACCGGTTAAATGAATGGTTTTAAAAGGTTTTACGATCAAAATGATCATTCACAAAGTTTTATAACCATACGGTACACCTTGCAATAGATCCAACAACTCTCGCATCCCCATCATCATATGTACATTCCTTCGCAAGAAGCCCCTTTTCCAGTAAAGTTTGTTTCTCCAAATTATTCATTGTTCAACTCGCGTCATGCCTATTGCCGAAACCTATAATGAATCATGCGACAGATAGAACTCCGAACAAGCATGGAAACGAGAAAAAAATGGGATAAACCCGTCATTGAATGAAGGAGGATCATCGCATAGCAATGAGACGCTTCTGGGAAATAAACTCCCATAAATAACAAAATTTTGCTGAAAGTAAGTTTGAGGGCAAAAGGAACCTAAAATTTTTAATGACCGAAATTAGATAATTACAAATGCGAAATGATATTTGATTGATTTGATTCTTCTATTACGTTTGAAGGTCATTCTTCTCTTTATTTTATTTTTTTTTGCATCAATCTTCAATCACATTTTAAGGAATTATCCTTTCATTACCATTTTCTTTTTATACAAGTTTAAATATCTAATGTTGAATATAGCTTTCTAGTATAAATATTATAAAACGTATGAACTTATAAGAGTTAAACTCTATCCTCATTTAAGATAACTTGAATTCCTCATTCCCTCTTGTCATGATATCTTTGTCATTAGCATCTTTTATATTATAATTTTTCTCAACAAATCTTGTAATATTTTTTCATCAATCCAATTACTATAAAAGGAATTCAAAAAACAAAAAAAAAAAAAAAAGGAAAAAATGGTGTAAGCATATCCAATTCAAGAAAAATGTAATATTTTCATAAATAACAACTAAAATACGATGTTCAAGTACCATCTACTAGTGTGTGATTAAAGCTATAAGAGACTAGCAAACTTTGTTTTTCTTAATAAGAGACTTACTTGCTTTTCAATGTGTAGATAAAAGAGTCTAGCCATTGTGTACATGATCACGAAACATTAAAAGAATTTATAGTCCGCAATTTATATTCTCCGTATACCTAATATTTACTTTTCTCATTTATCAATTCTTAGATGTTATTATTTATTTTCTATAAAATTATAAGATGTGAAATCGAACATGTTTGAAACTAGCGTTTGACATTTAAAAGACTTGGCAAGCATTTGATATTTACAGTTGCATCTCACCAATTCGAAACTGATCCTCCGGTTGCCCATCCTAAGCAAAAGAGAATTTGTGGTCCTGCCAGGACCGTTTCTATTTGTCTGTAATGGTACTGTTATGCTAGCCAATCTCACAAAGAAAAATCAACAAACGAGAAAAAAAGTATAACGAAAAGACTAACTTTGGCTTTTTTTCTACAAAGTAGAAAAAAAAGAAATAAAAAGGATAGAGGAATGATTTTGATTTCGGACAAAAAGAGAACGACGAGGTGATCTATTTCCTTAGATAAAATGGGGAAAAAAATGTTCATCCCATGGTACTTTCTCCATCCGGTTGCCCACCCCTCACAGATTGAAACTTGTGGTCAATGCTGCGGCTTCACAAATTCAATATAACCGTATGGTCATGCTAGCCGGACTCATTTTCTATTCCGCGCATACTTGCAAAGATATCTAAACATAAAATGCATGAAAAACAAAGATTTCTACCTGCACTTAATGCATGGATGTCGATTTAGTTCTAAACTATATAAATTCGTCAATTAAGTTTTAAATCTTTACACGAAATTTCAATACAATTTTTTGATCAATTTTCAGATCAATTTTCATTGAAAGTCACTGACGTGATGGTGTTATGTAGGACGGCCAGTAAAAACTGGACCATTGCATCATTAATTTCTGATGAAAAATGATCATAAAGATAATATTAAAATTCCATGCAAATATTTATGACTAATTTTATAAAATTGAAAAGTTTATAATTAAATTGGCACACGTATAACAAGTTTATTATTGATTGGGTAATTTTTCTAAGAAAAATGTTGCTAATGTTTATTACAAAGACTCCTACATGTAGATACTCATGTCCTAATAACTAATGTTCACTTGACATTTTTCATTAGGTTAAGGAAAACAAAAACCGTTAGAAAAATTAAAACAATATAAAAGTGAGCAGTTCAAACAAAAGAAAACTTTTTGTTTTCCCTACAAAAATTTCGAATATTCCCTAAACTTCTTTTCAAAAACACGTATGTGAGTATATGTTAATATTTATATATTTTAAAATTTCCAGATGCTCGAAATTAAGGAAAAAAAGTCAAAATACATTATTTAAATTACGAAAAATTAAGAAAAAGTAAAATGTTATTCAGACAAAAACGAAACCCAAACGTGCGTGGCTGTTCCCATACGACACAAATAACTGCCTTATCTTTATTTTCATTCCCTCCGCGGTCTCCATCGTCTCTCCCTCGTTTAGCCGCGAAAATATCCAGGCTTTAGCCCACCCACCAACTGTTCGACGAAATTCCTAAATGGAAGCAACCCAGCCCTCGCTCTTCCGACCCAGATTCCAACCCAACTTCTCTCCGCTTCCGCTCCAACACCCCACGGACCACCCGCGCCCACTCGTCTCCGTCACCAGAAGACTCGCCCTGTCGTCCTCGCTCTCTTTCCTGGTCTTCTCTGCCTCACCCACGATTCTCCGCCCTGGACCCGCAAAGGCCTTCGACTTCGTATTCGTCAAGCCCGGCCAGACGGTCGAGGACGCCGTGGGCGCGATCCGGGGCCACGCACGGTCGCTCCTGGCGGTGAAGCCCCTGCTCGAGTTGGGGTCGTGGGAGGAGGCGCAGAGGGAGATGCGCGAGAGCTCGGCCCTCCTGAAGCAGGATGTTTACAAGATCATCCAGAGCAGGCCCGTGGGCGAGAGGCCGAGGCTGAGGAAGCTGTACTCGGACCTCTTCAATGGCGTGTCGAGGATGGACTACGCCGCAAGGGATCAGGACGGTCCTCTCGTGTGGCGGTGCTATGAGAAGATCAGCGCTGCTCTTGAGGAGATTTTGAATTTAATAAGAAGTCGGTTGATTTATGGCAAATTATCATCACGAGCTAGTAAAGTCCGCCATATGAAATCTCTCAATGGATGTTTCTTTGCTTTTACATGTAATGTGGCTGAGGAAGCTGTCCTCGGACCTCTTCAATGGACTTTGGATTATGTAGACTACGAGATCGATTGAGCTAATCGGCCACCAAAATCTTCAAGATACTGTGGAAATTAGCTCTTCAAGGATTTGAATAGTAATCGTAAGGTTTAAAGTGAGAAATAGGCTCTAGTAAGTTCAAAATGATCAACTAAGAAGAATAAAAAAGATTAAAGTGAATCAATGAGAATTCGACAAGAATTGGAGGAGCTCCAATCACCACTAGCTCGAGGACAGGTCAAGGATCGTCGTCGAGGTGGTCGGGAGGTCAACGGAGGTCGCCGAACCATCGGATCGACTAGCTGAAGTCACCGGATGCAGTACCAATGTAAAGCATGGTACCTGAGACCGAGAGGAAGATCCATGGCTTCCGACGAGAATTGACGATGGCTATTGTTGCGACCGGCAAGGTTGTGAGGATGATAGGTGTGTTGGTTGTTTGTCGAAAGCAGGTCAGCAGTTGATGGAATGGACAGTTGAAGTCGCCGATCAAAGGCTTTCGACGATAGTTGGTGGCGGGGAGACCTATGATCGGCTAGGGAAAGACTTCAATGACAATGGATGACCAAAGGTTCATCGGAAAAAGGTCGCTAAACTGCTGCATCAAACTTCTCAGCTGCCATGGCCTCCTCGTACTTGGGGAAGCTCGCGGCTGCGGCACGGGGCCAACAGCAAGGTTGACCACGCGTGGCCATCTCGCGGGCCAAGTCGAGAAGGGAGGGTGCGAAGGGAAGAAGAAGTGCAAAAAGAAAAGAGGAAAACCGAACCGATCCAAACTGATCTGAATCGTGTTTTCAGTTCAATTTATATTCGGTTTGATCCATGTTGCCCTTCAAATCAAGCACACATCAATAACAGTTTGGTTATGTTTGGATTTCTAGGAAATCCGAGCTAAACCAAACCATTGACACCTCTACCAAGGTGTTGAATATATTGTTAATATAATCCAAAAATAATATGTTCACATACAAGCCCAATAGATAAAAGTATGGTTATTTGGGTGTATGGGCGGAGGGCCACAATAGCTACACATATATAAACTCTAGGATTTTCCTACGTTGGAGGTAACACTGTTGAAGCATTCCAAACTTCGACGTCTTGTAATACTTTAAGAACCGCTTTCTTCTCTTTCAAACCCATAACTTCCAACAATCTTGAAGTATTAAAATCGTGTGTTGGATTTGAGCGAGTAAGGTGTCTTCTTGAAGATTTCGTCAAGACGAACTCACGGGTGTATTTTACTTTCGATTTCGACGGTGGTATTAGCTGAGATCTGAGTTTGAAGATTTGGGTGACCGAAATCTTTGATTCAAAAATCCAAAAATTATAGCCAATTTTAGAGGGTGAAACCACTTGGGCTTTGTTCTACTCATCAATACGAACGTTTTGAGTGGTCACTCGCGTCGATCAGAGGTTGGACGAAGAAGTTACGGCACCCTGAAGTTTCCATATGAATTTCTAGCGAATTTCAAGATTTCCAGCGAATTTCGGTGGCAGAAATTTCCGGCGAGTTTCAGCAACAAGGGCAGTCCATCTTAAGGTTTTTGGGTGCTCCAGATCTGTTTTTAGGGTTTGTTTTGGCAAATTCCATCTTTACATAGCGGTTTGATCAAGGTTAGGGGAGTTATTCGACTTTGTGGCTCCGAGGACTCCAAGGTGCACTCTTTCTAACATTTTGCTCTGATTAAAATGGCAAAACGTAGTTCCTATGATATTATAAAGCTTCAATCGTTTGATGTTACTGAATTTCATGGCTAGAAATTACATGTTCAATTTGGCATGAAAGAATGTGACATATTCTATACTGTATTAAGCGATTTTGCATCTACCACTGAAGATGTGGATGAATATCAATGGAACAAAGATAAGGATTTTTGTAGAGATTATTTGTTGAACTCTCTAAATCCTAATCTGTCTATGACTTATAGTGAGTATAAGATGACGAAAGAGATATGGGATCACTTGAACGCTTAGTTCCAAAAACAAGAGGGGCTATCTAAAACTCTCTTAGCGGAAAAATTCTTTGATTTTAAATTCACTATGAATTCAAGCATCACCTCTCAATTAGTTGAATTTAAGAACATGAGGAACAAGTTGAAAGATGATAACTCTGATTTGTCCAATAATCTCTTTGTCGGTCTTGTGTTAAGCAAACTACCAACTAAATGGAGTTCTTTCAAGACTGAAATGCACAGACTGAAGGTACATATGGGACTTGATGAATTAAAAAGGTATATTCACATTGAGGATCAAAATATTACTAGGAAGAGTTTGGAACAAGTAGGACAACAAAAGTCAGTTGCCAACTTAGTTTCACACTCCAATAAACCTCAGAAAAAGTTCAAGTCACCAAAAGGTGAATCCTCTTTACAGTTAGAGGCCAAAAAGACTATCTTCCAAAAGAAGAAGAAGGGCAAGTGCCATAACTGTGGAAAGTGAGGTCACTGGGCAACAAAGTGTAAGTTACCAAAGAAGCCAAAGAATGACACACCACAGAATGAGACTAATATGCTAATTAGAGGATCTGAGCCTCAAGCCTTCATTGGAATGATGAATAATGGAAAGGCTAGTGTCTCTTCTGAGTGGTGGTTGGACAAAGGGCGCTACTTGTCATGCTACAAATGACAAGAACTTACTCACTGAGGTCACAGAAGTAAAAGACACTGTGGAAAATTGCAATGGTGGTGAGGCAAAGGTGACTCATGCTGGAACTGCAAATTTGGTGCTTTCTTCAGGTAAATTACTAACTTTGAAACATGTTAGAGTAGTACCTTTACTTAAAAAGAATTTGATATCTATGAATTTACTTGATAAAGCTAGTATGTCTTTTTCAACTATGAATGGTAGAGTAACTTTATCTGTTAACTCATATTATTTCAGTTGTGCATTCATGGTTAATGGTATGTATAGGTTGAGTTTAGATACTGATAGCATAAACCATGTGAATTCTACTTTGATTGATCCAAAGTTGTTACACAATAGACTTGGATATGTTAATTACAGGAAAATGCAACATCTAGCTAAAACTCACAACATTCCATTAGATACTTCTATTCAATTTGACAAGTGTGAAGTGTGTGCACAAGCTAAAATCACTAGAAAACCCTTTAAGTTGGTTTCTAAAAGCACACAACTTCTTGAGTTAGTATATTATAATATTTGTGACTTTAGAAATTACATTACTAAAGGTGGTCGGAAGTATCTAATAACATTCATAGACGATTTTTCTAGATATTGTCATGTCTATTTGTTGAAATCAAAAGATGAGGCGTTTGAAAAGTTTAAGATTTTCAAGTCTAGAGTAGAAAATCAACTCAACTTGAAAATTAAGAGAGTTAGGAGTGATAGAGGAGGAGAATATACTATGTAGAGGTTCAAGGAATTTTGTGCTTCAGAAGGTATAATACTTGAAACCACTGCTCCTTATTCACCCCAATCAAATGGTGTTGTCGAGCGTAAGAATAGAACGTTAACTGAAATGTTAAACTCTATGTTACTTACAGCTGGCATGCCTTCCTCCTACTGGGGAGAAGCAGTTCTAACTGCTAATCACATCTTGAATAGATTGCCGCACTCTAAGTTGTCTATGACACCTTATGAGATATGACATAAACACCCTTGTAGTTATGATACTCTTAAGACTTGGGGCTGTATTGCTTATGTAAGCATACCATCCTAAGAAACCTAAGGTGGGATCCAACCATTACTTGTGTATATCTAGGTAGTGCAGAAGATAGTGCTGCAAATAGGTTTTTAGATCTATCTACTAATACAGTGATAGAATCTAGAGATGCAGTGTTCTTCGAAAACAAGTTTCTCAAAGATCAAGGCTTGAATGTTTCTAGATCTACAGATATGATTTCAGAATCTCCTGTAGAATCTGAAGCAGGGCCTTTTGACACTAATTCCACACAGTTGGCTATTGAACCAATTCCAGTAAGAGTATATACAAGAGAGAGAATTTCCAAAAGTTTTGGTGAGGATTTTGTTGCTTACCATCTTGAGGATGATCCATTCTCCTATCAGGATGCAATGTGATCTAGGGAATCTCTACTGTGGGTAGAAGCCATAGATGATGAAATGAGTTCTCTACTGCAGAACCACACTTGGCAGCTAGTAAACTTACCAAAATGGGCTAAAGTTATAGGCTGTAAATGGGTGTTGAAGAAAAAAACTAAATAGTGATGGATCAATAGCCAGATACAAAGCACGTTTAGTAGCTAAAGGCTATAAACAGCAGAGTGGAATAGACTATTTTGATGTTTATTCACCTGTGTGTCATCTATCAACTATAAGAATTCTTCTTGCCTTGGCATTTATTGAACACTTTGTAGTACATCAAATTGATGTAAAAACAGCTTTCTTAAATGGGGAGTTAAATGAGGAAATTTATATGGAACAACCGGAAGGATATGTTATGAAAGGTCTTGAGGACAAAGTTTGTAAATTGAATAAATCATTGTATGGTCTTAAACAAGCACCTAAGATGTGGCATCTTAAATTTGACAAAATGGTAAAGAGTTATGGCTTTCGGTCTAGTTATTCGATAAATGCCTTTACCATCGTTCTATGTCAAATAAGATAGTCATCATTTGCTTGTATGTTGATGACATGTTAATTCTTGGTTCCGATCATTCTGTAGTGAGTGACGTGAAAGCTACTTTAGCTAAAAAATTTGACATGAAAGATCTTGGTATTGCTAATACCATTCTTGGTATGAAAGTAAGCTTTAAATGGCAAGTTATCTCTCTTAGCCAGACTCATTATATTGAGTAGCTACTTTCTACTTGGGGATACAATAAGTGTAAACCGAGTGAGACACCATGTGATTATAATAACAAACTACGTCCTAATGAAGGGACTAGCGTTGATCGGTTAAAATACTCAAAACTGCTTGGTAGTCTTATGTATGCTATGAGTTGCACTAGACCTAACATAGCCTTTACAGTTGGTATGCTGAGTCGTTTTACTAGTAATCCTAGTAAAAAGCATTGGGATGCCCTTGATAGGCTGTGAGATACCTTAAAGGTACTAAAGATTATGCTCTATATTATTCTGGTTATCCTCCAACTGTGGATGGATATTTTGATGCTTCATGGTGTTCAGATATTGGAAATAGTAAGTCCACTAGTGGATATGTATTCACTTTGGGTGGAGCTGCTATTACTTGGAAATCCAAACCATAGACTTGTATTGCATTGTCGTCTATGAAATCAGAACTTTTTGCTTTAGCCTCAGTCGGCGAAGAGGCAGAGTGGATAAAGAATCTGATTATGAATATTCCTTTGACTCGACTAAAGATTAATTCTTTGAGCCTATTCTGTGATAATCGAGCAGCTCCAAGTCGTCAATAATGCTCTCTTTAATTCAAAGAGAAGACATGTGAGACTAAGACATGAGTTGTTGAATTATCTGAGAGAATAAGGGGTTATCACCTTGATCGATGTGAGATCGAATGATAACATAGCCGATACTCTCACCAAACAGTGGGGGAATTGGGGTTAAAGACTATATAAGCAAGTCTTAACTACCTTGTGTGTTTTGAATTATCGAATCTTCCTTTATTGGCTACAATGATAAGCACAGTTTATATGTTTCATCGATATTCACAGTTGCTGACTAATTTGAAAATGGTGAGTTGTCTCATTCCAAACTTGATAAAGATGACTTTAACCTAATTCAAATGTTTTATCGGAGAAACTTGTGTCATTCCAAACTTGATGATACAATTCAACTAGGTTGGACTATCCTTGTTTGGTTAAATGATCTCATTCCAAACTTGATGCTAGATTATTTGACTTTAAGGAATCAGTAACTGTGACATTTCAAATTGAAACATAGAAACAATTGTTTACTTAAGAAGCTTA